>JBBBDQ010001362.1:6880000-7202500 GCA_037127315.1 Ascarosepion bandense
AAAATAATTTTATCATTTTAAAAGTTTTATAATTTTTACATATGTAGGATGAAGAATGTAAAAGGCCAAAAACCCAAAATTTCTCTGCAGGAGCTAACCTAAAGTATGCCCAAAGGATGGATTCTCATCTAGTTTATAAGTGAGATCATGTGTAAAATGTTTTACACCAAGTTTGGCATTGCCTGAAAATCTTCATCCACAATTCCCAGATGTTGTCACTTCCATCTTGGAGGCATTTGCTGATCTTCTGTCTGTAATTTATATTCATCATTTTTTTGTGTCAAATAGAAATAAAGTACAATAAATAGAAATAAAGTACAATAAATAGGTAATAAATTTGAAAACATTGCCAAAATATTTACAAAAAAGAATCCATTCAGCATTTTTATTTCTTCCCACTTACAGATTTTTTTTAAAAATAATTTTCTGAAATAAAAATTGATATAATTATTTAATTTTCTACATTTTTGTGCCTTCTTTAATTGCTAACCATTTACTTTTCTTTGCTAAGAATCTACAGAAAAGTCAATTAATGTAGAACTTGATATATATTCTTGTAAACAATGAATTGAAATCATCATAAACAGAATAATATTGTCAGATTTTATAAGATCTGATTGCACAGAAAATCTGAGCTAACACACATCTATACCTTTTCTTGAGCCAATTGTAAAAGCATATACATTTATTCATTCACCAAAAAAACAGTTTTTTTGTAAGACAGTTGGTTCACCAAGTTTTACCATGTGTGGACGTCATCAAAAACAAAATGATTATAACTTATTTATTTATCAATCAGGAGTTAAAAAAATCTACAAGTTGAACTGATCCTATTTTTCACAAACACATAAATATGCGTGATTTTTTCTTTTCTCCTCAGAGAATCTCTTTAGTTGTCAACTAGATATCTAATCTAGGCAACATGCATGTTTTTACTCAAATTACTCTCAATTTGTCCTCTTTCCTCGTGTACTTGCCAATAAATAAAGAAAGAACATCACAGAAAGCTACAAGTTGTCTGACTAACGCCAAGACGACCTGCTTTTTCTAATTCTCTCTTTCATACCAAACTAATTGTTTCTTCCCTTTTCTAATTTACTTGTCATCAACGAAGACATTGTTTCCATTTCCATCCTCACTCAGGTTGAAATCTATTCACCTGCTACAATTGTACACACACACAGCAAAACATAGACTTGTCTTTTCTTCACAAATCCATTTTGTCTGATTTTAAGGAAACTGAACTCTTAAATACACATTCAAAAAAACTTTAAGCAGAACTTTCTAACATAAATGTTATTTCAAAACAACAAAATTTATGTAATTCTTCTCATGAGAAAAATGTGCGTTTATTAATACGAATGAGATCCTTTTATCTTTTGTTCAACTTACTGATGCTTTCAAACATGGTGGGCTCCATTACGTTTGGCACAAGATCATTTCGCAAGCATAGCTGATGCTATCTACTAAATGCATTTATAAGGAGTAAAAAGTAGTCTGATTTTATAGCAGAAATTAATTTTTTTTCTTTGGGTACTAAAATTTTTGATAAAAACAAAGAAAACTCTACTGAATTGTTACGTTATATCGGTCCTCGTATATATAGCCATGACTGCTGGACAATCTTCTCACAGATAGAGAAGAGACTTGAGGTAAAAAAAAATGTAATTCTACACAAGGATTCTGAGAATGCCATGGAGTTGAACATGTGAAGAACAACAAAATTTTATACAAAATAGAGACAGAATGTAGACTTATACTTAACCTCATAAAGAAACAGTTGAAATTTCAAGTACATACAATGAGGAAAGAGAGCTTGGAGAATCTGATCCTTATACAACTGATTAAAAACAAGAGGGACAGAGAAAATAATGTATAACATATCTAATGAGACTGTGTAAATGTATGGCTGAATAGAGTTAAGGAGAAATAAAAAGATAACTTTTTTAAAACCTACAAAATATATATATATATACATATAGAGAGAGAGAGAGAGAGAGCACTACCATTATCTTGTGAGATAAATGGATACCTATTATATCTTAATCTAATCTAAATCTAAACTTATTTATAAATCCAACTTTGTCTGTGTGTGTGTGTGTGTGTGTGTCCGTTACCTATAGACTCTGAAACAGCTGAACCAATTTTCTTTAGAATTTACACAGTTGTACTCTAAACCTCTGCAAGTGTTCTTAGCTAGGTTTTGTGTTGAGGTACCCCCGATAAATATTGAAAATTGATAATCAAAAAAATCGGGTTATAGAAGGAGTGGTCCGATTTTAATCAAACTTGATACACTCATAGACAAAGACATAAGAAATGATATTCAGAAGTTTCAAGGTTTCAGTTCTTACAATAGTGCAGAAAATTGATAATATATATATATGTAAAAGGTATGATGTTTGTGTGTGTGTCTGTTTATCTGCCTGTATGTCTGTATATTTTTCAGCCCTTTTGTTTTAGCTTTTACTTCGGGTTTGTCTCTAAGTAGGTATAATTGTAGTTCTTAGTCTCAGCCACAATACCATTTACTCAGAGGACTTATTTAGCCTTCAAAATTCAGTTTACGATGAAAAAAAACTTATTTGATATTGATACCAGGAAATCAAAATTTGACTTACATCCATTCATTTTTCTTTCAGTCTACAGTTTCACTTTAACTGGTAACAACTAATGCTTTTTAGTCTTTTGTGCCAATGTCCAAAGAGTCTGAGCTCCAGGACCATGGATTAGGTTTAAAGCTTTCATTACACCCGAGCAACACTAGCCTATACTGCTAGTATATATATATATATATATATAAAGGAAGATTAACAAAACTGGTTATTAACAATCAACAATTTGAAATGATTTGTTTGAACATTATTTTTGATCAATACTCGTATTTAAGTAGATATTCTGTCTATAATCAAATATAATAATTATTTCTACTGGCCTGATTATTTTTGATAAATTTTTGTTAGGAAAATCCTGCCAAATGACACATATTTTCATAACAAAAATTTATCATAAATAATCAGGCCAGTAGAAATAAATATATATACTGTTTGATTATAAACAGAATGTCTACTTAAATACGAGTATCAATCAAAAATGATGTTCAAACAAATCATTTAATATATATATAAGTGCTCAATACAAAGTGGCTTTTAGGTTTTTTAATATTAGATTTTGTATTACTTCATGAGTAAAGGGAATGAAATGTTTAGGTTATATTTAAAATTAAATAATAATGCTATACTAAAGTATACTATAATTATTTAAATTTTTATACCCATGAGGTAGTACAAAATTTAATTGAAAAAAAATACAAGCCAAACTGCTATTAAAAGTTATTGTCTACCCATTTAAATAATATATGTTCTCAATATATATCTTTCACAGATAAAAATGTTTTAAAAATTTAATTAGTTACAATGTTTCATTTATAACTTATGCTCCAATATGACTTAAAAATTGAAAATTATTTTAATAAACTATTTTAATATATAATTTTTAATTTTTAAGTTTAATTAATTTTTAAGTTTAATAATTTTTAAGTTTAATTTTTAAACTATTTTAATATATAATTTTTAATTTTTAAGTTTAATTAATTTTTAAGTTTAATAATTTTTAAGTTTAATTTTTAAACTATTTTAATATATAATTTTTAATTTTTTAAGTTTAATTAATTTTTAAGTTTAATAATTTTTAAGTTTAATTTTTAAACTATTTTAATATATAATTTTTAATTTTTAAGTTTAATTAATTTTTAAGTTTAATAATTTTTAAGTTTAATTTTTAAACTATTTTAATATATAATTTTTAATTTTTAAGTTTAATTAATTTTTAAGTTTAATAATTTTTAAGTTTAATTTTTTAAACTATTTTAATATATAATTTTTAATTTTTAAGTTTAATTAATTTTTAAGTTTAATAATTTTTAAGTTTAATTTTTAAACTATTTTAATATATTATTTTAATAAACTAAATGCCCCACACAATACTTATTTGGTTTTCTTATCTACAACATACCTTAATATACCATAAATATTTAATCCTAATACTAACGTTAACATTCCTGCCTTTTTACTCATGAGGTAGTACAAAATCTAATTTTTTAAAATAATCTAAAATCCAACCTTCTGCTAAAAGTTAAATTAAAAAAATTTGAATGGGTCTCACTATGGATCTTACTCAGACAAAATTAAACCCAAATCTTCAACTTCATAGTTACCTACTTCTCATTTTTGATTGAACAATACTGACACACCTACAAGCATATTCTCCAAATACTACCACTTCATTTTCAAAATAACCATAAATTTATCTTATATTTTTGAAATTAATCATTTTCACCATTTATCTTAAAATATCACCTGAAGATGAACAATACTGTTCTGAAACATGAAAATTTAAAAAATAAAAATCTGCTTGGCAAAGTACCTTTTATCTTAAAACAACAATCATTGTGCTAAACATTATTATAACTCAACACTTTATTGCTTATTCAGTAATGAATTAGAGCACTCTGGCTATTAACTGTGTATAATGATAATATGCACGTTAAAAGGTCTGCCTTCTTCTACTGAGTGACCATGGCCAGAAGGTGGAGTCACCGACTGTCGCTGGTTCGGTCGGGTTTTGGTCCTGAGTTAGGGGATTAGGGTCAATTGTGGTCTTACCATGCTGGTGGGCTGTGGTGCAGCGGGGCGGGTCTGTCTGCAGATGACTATATATATATACATATATATATATATATATATATATATAACAGATAATGAATTATATATATACATATATATATATATATAACAGATAATAAATTATATATGTACAAATATATATATATATATATAAAAGATAATAAATTATATATGTGTGTGTATATATATATATATATATTTTTTTTTTTGTCTATATTTCTGAGATGAGATAGTATTTACACTATTTACATTATTTTGACTATTGTCATCATCTTTGTTGCCATTTGTACAATGTTTTGGGTGTTGTACACTCCGGCCTTTTTCAGGTGCGAAGAATTTAAACTGAACCCTTTCAGTTCAAAATTTCTAGCACCTAAAGAAGGCCAGAGCGCACAATGGCTGAAACTTTACACAAATGACACCAAGATGTAGATAGTATATATATATATATATATATATATATATATATATATTGTCATCCGCAGACAGATCTGTTTCGTCGTATCACAGCTCATCAGTACGGTTAGACTCCGATTGCTTTTTTTTTTCCAGGATTGAAACCCGACCGAAATGGCGTCAGTCGGCGACTCTACCCCTGGGCTATGAACGTTCGGTGGAAGTAGGCAGACTTTTTAGCGCATATCATTATACACGCCCAATAGCTAGAGTGCTCTAATTCATTTAACTGAATGAGCGATGCGTATGTATATATTAAGAAATGTTAATTAAAGAATATAAATTTGGACTGCAGATTTACAGCTTTTGATAACTATATTTCTGTTAATTCTCTTTGTTGTCTATCCTTCTACCAGTCTTGCCAAATATTATAAAATGAAAATAAGATTTTTACTTAGCATATAGGCACACTGTTCACTCCATAAATATTTGCTTAAGTAATATTGGCATAAACATTATTGCAGTCATGAAAGATGGAAGTTTAATGCAATATTGAAGACATTTCTGAATATTTCATTATTAAATTGTGATTTTAATTTCATAATAGAAGCCACATGTTATAGCTTAGAGTTTCTGAAAAGTGTGGCTACCATTATAGTAATAAAAAGATGTACAATAAGGAAAATTTTATGCTTTAATTTGGAGTGGTTTAGTTGTGTGGTATGGTGCAGCGAATATTTGCTCAGAACGAGAAATTGGAGAGCCAAGTGTGAATTTTTTTTTTTAGTCATTTCACCCCAAGAAAAGCATTCCACTGCCACTATTGCGCATGGGGTTACATAGGGGAAGGTGAAGAGAAATAGTGGTTAGATATAGGAAATGTCAGAAGGAGGGTGATATATGGGTAAGCATACCGAGGCTGGGGGTTGGGTAGATGGGAAGAGTGTTTGAAAGATGGTTAGTGTGTTAGGAGGTGTCTATTGACTTTACATTTAAACTCCTAGAGATTGTAGCCATTGGGGAAGCAATAATGTGGAAGGGAATTCCACAGTCAGGAAGTGCGAGAATAGAAACTGTTGGAGTAGAAATTGCAGTTGCATTTTATCAGTTTCACTGTAAAAGGGTGGGATCTAGTTGCTAATCTAGTATCTCATGCAAATTCGTACCTAAGGGGCACCAGTGATCTAAGTTCACTGGAGCAGAAGCCGTGAAAGTATTTATAGAATAGACACAGGGAAGCCACGTTGCGCCATTGCAAGAGAGACTGCAGCCGGTCTGCCAAGTCGGTATTGATCACATTACAGACTCTCCATTGTACTTTGTCAACAAGCCCGAGGAGAATAGCAGGGGCACCCGACCAGCTGAAAGTAATGGCAATTTACTTTGGGAAAATCTTCTAAAAAGTCAGTCATGTCTCTTTTAAAACATGATCGCCCAAGCATGTATCACATTTGGCATTTACCTGTTTATAAAGTAAACTTTTATTTGAAAAGGAAGGTACTTAATATTCAATCGATATATGCATGTGTTTGATACAAATAGTAGCTTATGATTGTAACATATGGTGATATAAATATGAAAAGATTATTTTTTAGAATTATTCTAAGTCACATGGTAATTTTCTAAGCAGAGCTTAGTTGTGGCACAATGTTAAAATTAGGGAGCACCCAGTGAGGATCAAACATGCTACACAGTTGTAACGATTCTAGTGAGAGAAGCTTGTTAATTATTACACCACATTGAGGTGCAGAAAATTAAAATGATATGGTTTATATCGCTACTTGCATGCCACATTAGCTGGTAAATGTAACTGGTAAACATGTTTGGCTTTTCAGATTAAGACAAAGTCATATTTTTCCTAAGATATGTCTTCCTATTTGGCATATGATATTCACACAATGTAATTGGAGGCATGGTGGAGTAAAGGATAGTGGCTCGGATTTAGGGATTGGAGAACCAAGTTTAAATTCCAGTCAAGTTAATTACATTCACTTATGTGGTAATACACTTGGGAAAGGTATGAATCTATCTCTTCCACCACCCAATTATGGGTAAATAGCATGACAGACTGGGTTCTATAGCCTTGGTTGGCCACCAGTCTGCTGCAGTAAGAATTAGCAAACTACTGTGGGGAAATCTTTACACCACATATGGCTATGGACTGCTTGTAAAGATAAAAAGTCACATGAAACTTCTAGGGAAATAGCCAACTCAACCCACCCAGGGAGAATAGTTCCATAAGTACAAGTAAGGAAACGATATAATTATATGCTGTCAAAAAATATCTACTCTGCATTATGGCTTATATAAGTCTTACTATCAAAAAATATCTATGTTTTTGCATACGTATCTTGCTGTCAAGAAATATCTGTACTAATGCTTATATGGGTCTTACTATGAAGGATGTGCATTGTGGTGCAGTGGATATTGGGTCAGAGCTAGAAATCTGGAATTCCACTTGAATTCATTGCATTCACTTACGCACAAATACCCTTAGGAAAGGTATTAATCCGTCTCTTCCTTCCAGTTATGGGTTAACTAACAGGACAGATTGGGTTCTATAGCCTTGGCTGGCAACCAGTATACCTCAGAAAGCAATGGTAGCCTACTGCGGGATAATCTTCTGCCCAGTCAGTCATGTCTCTTTCAAGACATGATTGCCCAAGCATGTTTCACATATGGCACTTAACTGACTGACTATGAAGAAATATTTATTTTATAGCTTGAGTCTTTCTGCCAAGAAATATCTATATTAGGGTTTACATTGGTCTTACTATCAAGAAATATCTACATTTATATGGACTTTTATGGATCATACAGAAATACCTATATTATTGCTTATATGGATCTTATATAAATAACTATACTATGGCTAATATGGGTATTATATATAACTATATTATTATATGTATATTATATATTATGGCTTATATAGGTCTTATATATAACTCTATTATAGCTTCGATGAGTTTTATATTAATAATTATACTATGGCTTATATGGGTCTTATAGAAATAGCTATATTATCAGATATTTCACAATAGAAAATTCAAGAATTCTGAATGTAATCCAATACTTTTAAGTAAATCCAAAGTAACCTTTTATTTCAGAAGTGAATCTTATATATTCCTCTTGGTTATAAATATCCACATAAGTTAGGAAAATTTAAGTAACATTTATTTTATTGGGTATATATATATAAACCTTACTGAAGCAATTGTTGGAATTGATCTGGGCTTTGATGCAAAATATAATAGACTTTGTTTGGTATTTTTCAATGAATGATGTTTCTTCTTCCTTTTTTCTTTGTCTTCCTTTATTCTCTCAAATGAATAGCAGATGGCAAATGAATTTCCCAATTTTATCAATTATTCTGCTTCAGTGAATGTTTTCCTTTTCCTTTTTTCTTTCTAAATGAATGAAATTTTTTCACCATTTTTTTTTCTCCTCTGTCATGTTTTGGTGTTGTCTATAGACAGATATGCATTTGTGTTTATACTGATCGACGCATCTGTAAGACAATTTTATGTATGTAAGAATATATATTAAAACAGATATTAGAATAATTTTTCATTTTGTTTCCATGATCAAAATATATTTAGGTTTTCATCATCATAAAATTGTTATAATTCAGTATTTCAAAAAGTATATGGAATGTCCTAGTGACTGAATGATAAAAATAAATGGCTAACAATTAGAGAAGACACAAAAATACAGAAAATGAAATAATTCTATCAATTTTTCATTTCAGGAAATTATTTTATGAAAATTTCAGTTAGCAGGAAGATAATCAGTTAAACTAATTTTTCTCTGTAAACATTTTGGCAATTCATTAAAATCACTTTTTCACAAGTACCTTTGAGAAAGTTTATCTTTTTCTGCTCCTCCACTTATGGAATAAGGCTGTCTTTGCCTAGACGCACCCACTACTGCTATAACGGCAGTAAATGTGGCACATCTATAGCGGGTTAAGCTTCTGGCCACATCACTTTAAAACGTCAGTTCCCATTTGATCACCAACGATAGGCAACATGAAGCCTGATTAGAACAAAGATGGAGAATTGTTTGTAAAAAAATTACCCTTGTTTAAGTTCATGAATGCTGCCAAAATCTTTGGCATCAGTTCATCTTTAGTGTCACAAGCAGTTTCGTTGGTATCTTGTGCCCCACACAAAATAATCTAAATGGAGTGCATTCTAGAGTGGCCAAATATAAGGGGTGATGTGGTTGCAGAAATTGTCTGACTGCCATGATTGAATTATCATGCTTGTGCAGTATGGTGCAGAGTCCTGTTGCTAGAGATCGGGTCTTCCAGTAACTGCCCACTTGACCCAGTGCAGCACTACCTCTTCAAGGCACTTGATGTAGGCCTCCATGTTGAGTCTGAGGCCCTGACCAACAAATTCAAGAGTTCTTATGACAATGATCAGAAAGAGTTTTCTGAACTGCTTTACTTTTGTAATCACTATTAGTTGGTTGGTTGTTTTGTTTTTATGGCAAATCAACACCTCGGCGGGTCATTTATTGACAACTAAATTTTATTTATTTCTGGCTGGTAATACCTTTTTCTTTCAACAATTTATTGTTGTTTTTATATAAGCTTTGTGTCTAGTAATACTTTTTCTTTTCGAGTATCAAGATTCATTGGGATTTGTTTTTAAGGGCAGGGTCCCCAAGTCCTACCCTGTTATTTAACTCATAACTAGAGGGAAAGGACGAATTAATACCTTTCCCAAGGGTACCAGTGCTTAAGCGAATGCAGAGTATTCAACTGGAATTCGAACTCGGCTCACCGATTTCTCTTTCTGAGTCAATATTCACTACACTACAACGCATATCCGTCACTAAACGCTTACAGAACCTGGTAGTCCCAAGCAATCATCCATCTAAGTACTGACCAGGTTCAATGTTGCTTAACTTTGGTGATCAAGCGAGAACCGGTGTATTCAATGTGATATGGCTGGAAGCCAATCACCATTAGACTCATCCTCTTCTTTCCAAATTATCTGCACAGTCTTCAAATTGACACCCAAACACTTTGCAGTGTTTGTACTGGAGCTTTTGGCATGAATGCCAAGGAGTATAGTAATCCACTTCTAAATATCTAGCAGAGTGAATTGTGTCCTTGCGCTCTTTTGCTCACAGGCAGTACCCAACTGACTCTACTATACTGTGCACTAGAGAAAATCAAAAACAAAAGTCATACACAAAATTAAAAATATGAAATGGTGACAATTTATCCATCATTCACTGTATATGTGTTTAAGTATGAATATTTGTTTTTTTTAATCGTTTCACCCTAAGCAAGGCATTCCACTGCCACTATTGCGCTTGGGGCTACATAGGGGAAGGTAAATAGAAAGAGTGGTTAGATATAGGAAATGTCAGAAGGGGTGTGATAGGTAGTTGGGAGGATGGGAAGGGTGTTTGAAAGAATGGAAGCACGTTATTGTGTTAGGAGGTGTCTATTGACCTTACATTTAAACTCCTGGAGATTGTAGCCGTCGGGGAAGCAGTCATGTGGAAGGGAATTCCACAGTCGGGAAGTACGAGAAAAAAAACTTTTGGAGTAGAAGTATGTTTGTTAAAATTATATATGTATACACATATTTATATTTGTATGATGCATGTCTATAGAAAAGTCATATAAAATTTAATCCACTCATTTCCTTTCACTGTATCTTGCTTAAAAGAGAAGCTATCTCTCGACTATACACATACATATACACATGTGTGTGCCCGTGTCTGTTTAAGAATATATATGTGCAGATGTGGTTGAGTATAGGTGTTAATTAGAATTCATCTAAGCTGTTTGGCTTGATTTAAACATTGGGTTCCACCCAGCATGTCATCTATTATGTACAGTAGTTGCACTACTTGCTGATAATTGCAGATGTTGTCATTTAACTAAAATTAATTAAAACTCATCCACTTGGGATTGTTAACAAACCTTTTGCAATCAATTAGTACTTGGGTTATTTTTTTTTTAAATAACCAATGATGGTAAATTGGATCACAAGTTTCCTTTAGCACTGCATTTCAGCTAATTCCATCAAATAATCTTCTCATTTTAATGTTTAAAACTTCAACTGAAGAATATTAACATATTTACAAAAATAATTATTTCTTGACAATCTTAATTTTTGGTTTTCAGATTGAATCGTGGAATATTAAAAAATATAGTGAGTAATAGCTTGTAGCCAAAAGTGAACATGTTAATTTTAAATTTTAGTGATATATATATATATATATATATATATACTACGGAAATTAATGAAGATTAATGAATCTGGTTATATAATGTTCAAACAAATCATTTCATATACATATATATATATACAGAATGCAATGGGTAAATTGTTACCATTTATATTTTTAATTTAATGCATTTTGTTGACTATACAGTATAGTAGGGTCAGTTGGGCATTGTCTGTAAGTAAAAGAAGACATGACATAATTTGATCTGCCAGGAATTTAGAAATGACATGCTGTACTGCTTGGTATTTGTGCCAGAAGCTCCAATACAAACATTTCAGAGTGTTTGGATGTCAATCTGAGGACAGAGAAGAGAATTTGAAAAGAGGTGAATGAGTCTAATGGTGATTGCAAAGGCATGGCAGCTCAGAAATCTCATCTGATTATTGTGATAAGAAAAGAACTTCTAAATTTGTTGATGAGGGTCTCAGATTCAATATGAAGGACTAGATCAAGTGTCTTCAGAAGATAGTGCTGAACTGGGTCAAGAGGGTGATGACTGCTGGAAAACCTTATGTCTGGTAACATAATGCAGGACATGCAGGAGAACCCAGTCATTGCAAACAAACAATTTCTGCAATTACATCACCCCTTACATCTGGCCCCCTAACCCCCCAGACTGCAACCCCCTTGATTATTATGTGTGAGGCACAGTTGAGCAAGAGACCAATAAAACTCTTCATAATACCAAAGATGAACTGAAATCTAGGACTCACAAGTCTAAACAAGAAGACCACCCAGAAAAGTTACAGAACATTCTAAAGTCATCTAGAGGCCATAGCTGAAGCTAATGACAATTTTACTGTATAAATTTACTCTTTGATATTTTAAGATATTTTTGTGTAATTTTTGTAATTATGTCTGTTAAAATGAGTTATTGGTGTTATTTACCTTTCTGCATAAATTAGATGACAATTCATCCATCTCACTCTGTGTGTGTGTGTGTGTGTGTGTGTGTGCATATATATATATATATATAGTTAAATATAAGAGACAATGAATGTCTATTATGTTTAATCATGAGCCATTCTAAACATCGTATTTTGGCTTTAATTTCAGGTAAAAATAAAGACAAAAATTCTCTAACATTTGGATAATTTTTTATTAAGTTGGTTCTAAGCTTTCGACTCGCATGAGCCATCTTCAGAGAGGTTACAAGGACGTTAACATAAAAACATCCACCATCACCTGAAATTAAAGCCAAAATATGATGTTTAGAATGCCTCATGATTAAACATAATAGACATTCATTGTCTCTTATATTTAACAGTATGTTTACAAAATTATCTGCTGCGTCAGTGCACTAAATTTTATATATATATATATATATATATATATATGTATGGGAAACTTGAACTGAAACCTTTATCTTTTCCACCACAGTCAATTGTTCTAGTTCAATATCCCATGCCTCTTCCAGTTATTTTAGTTTCATTTACTTCCTTTTAGTAAGTCAACTCCGCAACTTTTTTTGTTCACCTCTGCTGTGGCCAGATATTAAACTGAAAACTCTTCAGGCTAGGTAACTGGATTGCTTCAACCATCACTTTTATTCACTGGGCTATGTCTTCTTAGGGATAAAATACAGGCTTCAGCTCAAAATTCCAATCACTTGAAGAAGGCTTGAGTGTACAAATCATTGTGAGTATGGCAACAAAGATAACAACCCTCTGAATGATGTAAATAATGTAAATATCTCAGAAATATTTTGTTTGTTTGTTTCTGTTTAACGGCCTATCAACATCTAAAGGGTCATTTAAGGCCAGAAACATATTTTTATTTTAAATCACAGTTGTTGGTAATATTTTTCATTCAAAAACGTTTTGTTGGTAATATTTTTCATTCAAAAATGTTTTGTTGGTAATATTTTTCATTCAAAAACGTTTTGTTGGTAAATACTTCCATAGCATTTTGACCCAGGTTTGGGGGTTAATTATTTACCCATAGCTGGGACCCTAACAGGTGCTACCACCCTGGGTCAGGGCGGATTTAGGAACAACAGCAATTAAGAGGTTGTTCCACGCTCCTCACAACCTCTCAATCAGAGGCTTTGCTGCCGGATGCAGTTTACAGTCACACCCAGGACCCTCAGAAATATAGCCAGATATTCTTCCTTATTCATAGACCATCAGTTGTAAGAATGCAAAATTCTGCTGTCTATTTAAGTTACATTGTAGCAACAAATAAAGCACATTTCCGCTTTTGACTTTTACTTCTCATGATTGCAACTTGAGTAACCTATGTAAACTAATCAAACAAATTCGCTTTCTTAAATGTCCTAAAATGGAAATAGATTTTGTGTGACATCTCTTTCATCACTGATTCTGTTGATGATGCCATTATTCATGGCCATTGCCTGTTTCTGCAACTCTACTTGGTTGCATTCAGTTCTACTCTCTACCCGCATTTACCCACAGAAATATACACTTTGTAGATCTAGCTTATGTCCATGGCATAACAAAAACAAAATGTCATTGAAACAAAAAGAACAATTTTTATCTTCGGCTATCATTGCTTTTCTGAGTAAATAACTGATTAATGGAATAAAAAGAGAATGAGAGAAATTGACCATTTTGTTAGAGAATTTTTTCCCTCGAGTTATCAGCTTGAAATCAATTTAATGCTGAAGAAAAAAATTAATGCAAAAAACAACAGAAACTTTAAAGATAACTCATTTCAACATGACATCATTTTTGCTTGTTTTTTTTTGTTTTTTTTGATAATTTTGTTTTCAGATAAAATGTTGCATTGGCAAAAAAAAAAAAATTAATCACCATTAACAGCAAATTGCACTCTGATAAACAGTTTTTGATGTTCTAGCTAAACATGTATTTAGATTCTGATGTAAAGAAATAAGTGTTAATACGAACACATTCTGATCACTTCTGTCTTTAGAATGTTTTCTTTGAAACCAACAAAAAGTCATTAAATAACAGATATCTTGATAATTCTATGAATCTAAGAATAGAAAATATGCTGTCTGTACATTGTAGTGTTAGAAAAATTTCTTTTCAGTTATATATCATTCTGACATTTTTTGTTTCCAGTCATAACAACTATATATTCTTCTTCATATTCAATAATTAAAATACAGTGTCTGTGTTTTGGCATGAAGTAAAGAATGTTAAGATTATTAGGCGATGTGACGTTTGTTTGTATTACATATTCAACCAATTGTTTATCCACATAATCTTTAGTTCCTACCATTTACTCGGTTTATGGCCATATGACATTGAAACACTGGTTCTCCTACAATCACTGAAGTCAAGCAGCATTAAGCCTGGATATTAAGTTTAAGTTTGAGTTTTGTTTAATGGCATATCAACCTCACTGGGTTATTTAATTCCAAAAAGGTGGCATTTTAAGGTATTTTTTTTTGTTTGGTTTTAGTGAGAAGGTTGATTTAGTCAGATTTTAATGAAAATTTTTGTTGTTTTTCTTTTTTTTATTTTAGAAAACTGAAAATATCTTCTAGTTTTGTATTCAAAATGTTTTGCTGAGAATATTTTTTTTCCTTCAAAAATATGTTATAGTAATAATCTTTTCTTCAAAAATGTATTGCTGGCAATATTTTTCCTTCAAAAATGTTTATATTTCTATAAAAGTCTATTTTTATGTATATATTTCTATAAAAGTTTATTTTTATATTTTCGTACTATTTTGATCCCAGTTTGGGATTTAACACTTTGCCCATAGCTGGGACCGAAATATCCTTGGGAAATGTATGAATTCACCTGTTCTTCCCCAGCTATAGGTTAATTAGTAGGACATTAATCACTATATCATTATCTTCAAAAAAATTCTTTCAATTTAAAAATGGTTTTATGGCTTTAAAATAATTTGCAAGATGCTGATAAGCTATTTGTCTCTATTTCTGAGATAAGATAGTATTTATATTATTTACTTTGATTGGACTGTTGTCCTTATCTTTATTGACATGTTCATGATGTTTCAGCCATCATACGCTCTGGCCTTCTTCAGGTGCTAGGAATTTTGAACTAAACTCTTTATTTTGATCACTGAGGCATATGATTCTAATTCTATGTACGATGCCACTTTCAGATGCCATGTAGTTATCTTCCTTTAACTCAACTCTCTAAGTTATCTGTTCACTACTGTTGTAACTAGGGATTGAACTCACAACTTTTTTAGTACCTGGCTACAACTGTAGTGAACAAATAGCTTGAAAGACAAAACATTGTAAACATAGCAATATCGATGAGGACAACAGTCCCAACAAGGTAAATAATTTTGATAAGATGTACAAAACGAATCAATGAATCATATCACTTATCACTTCCTTATATTATACTGCATTCATCATAACTATTTTAACAGTAAACTTCTACCTTGAGTGACCCACTAGCCTTTTATTGGGTGAACTTTATTATTAAAAAAATTACATTAAAAAGATTCTGGTTCATAGATAACAAAATTATGCAAGCCAAATATATACACACATTTAAATCTCTCCTTATTTCTACAGAGAAAAAGAAAGAGAGAGGCGGGGTATAAGATAATGAGATCAGTGGAATCAACATTGCATCATGATCCACTGTTTCAGGCATCAAGCAATCTTCAGACCTTCTTCCTGTATGTGCTATATCCCTTCAGAATCATGGCTCTCCACAATTTCCTATCCTTTGTAGCTCTTAGTAAATTTTATCTTTCCACTATTTCTCTTAACCTCTGTTCCTCCAACCATGTACACAAGCTTGGTAGGCAGGTAACGTTCTGCTTTCCTTTTGTCTTTTATACCTTTAATCTGTACTGTGTATGTCAAATTTTTCAAGCCCTCTTTTCGCAGTATGTGCACTAGAAATTTCAACTGTCTCTTTCCAATGTTAAGCATTATTGTCCTTTTTGTCTCCATCTTCTTTAAAACTTTGGTCCTGAGCATGACGATAAACTGCATCTGGCAGCAAGGCCTTTTATTGAAAGGTTGTGAGGAGCGTGGAACCAATTGCTGTTGTTCTCAGGTCCACCCTGACCCAGGGTGGTATCACCTGTTAGGGTCCCAGCTGGGGTCAAAAACACTATGAAAGTATAAAAAGAGACTTTTATAGATATTTATACATATAACATAAAAATAAACATTTATATTAAAATATACATTTTTGAAGGAAAAGTTTTACTAACAATACATTTTAAAAAAAAAAATTACCATAACATATTTTGAAAGAAAAAATTATTCTCAGCAAAACATTTTTGAATAAAAAAGTAGAAAACATTGTCAGTTTGCTAAAATAAAAAGAATAAAAATAAAACTTTTCATTAAAATCTGAATAAATCAACCTTCTTACTATAGGTGAACATTAAGAAAATACCTTTTGGCATTAAATAACCCACAGAGGTGATATGCCGTTAAACAAAACTCAAGCTCTAAAATTTTGTCTTTGCTCACATGTTCAGTCCAATATGTTCTTATTATTCCTTCTGTATAACCACATTTCTGTTCTTTTGTTAATTTAATTTTGTTAATTTAATTTTATTAATTTAATTTTGTTAATACATGCATTCTTGTTTGTTTTATTGTTGTTGTTTGGCATTACTCGTTTATTATTCAGACTTACGTTTGGGTTCCACAATGATTGTTATGGGGAATATAATCCCAGGAAACACATGTTTTCTACAAAAACACTAACTGCATTCTCGCTACACAATTAAACTTTCCCTTAGAGAATTAGGGGCTGCAGCTGCATGCAGTGCCTATTGTGCAACTCTACTCAGTCATTCTTTTCCTAGACTGGTTGCCAACCAAGGCAAGAAAGTTGAGTTTGCCTTGTTATTTTATCTATAGCGGTTGGGCAAAGCAATGGATCTTTGTCTTTCTCAAAAGCAGCATTGTGATGAGAAACGTCAACTGCCTCGGAGAGAATTTAAATTCAGCTGATTCCATTTTTGATTTCTGTTGAAATGAATTCATCAATTATTCTGATTAATTTGTGCTGGAAGGTCCTCCCTGGGGGAAATGATGTTTTTTTATTTTTTTCTTTATTTTTTACAAGCATCACATAAAACTAACTTATTGTTCAGAATGCTTTGCTATTCTCTATGGTGTATAGTTTATTTTTTCTTTGTAAAATATAATAGACAGCAGAGGGACATTTTATTAACGAATTGAAACCTGTGAAACCCAAACTAATTAAATAATAGAAAACAGTAATGAGAAAATTTTATTAACAAACTGATATTGGAAAACTAAGGTAGATAAAAATATTCTAATGAATATTGTATCAGTTTAGTCTTCTATTTATTGTGTTTGTCTGAAGCCGAATAGCATTTTGAATTGCGTTGTGTAGTTTTCCTAATCCTAAAAGCGAGCTAGATGAAGTCAGAATGTAATGAATTTATTTTATACTTTACTAGAATGTGCAAGATATCCCATGGGATGGCCAAAGAATTGTATACAATAAATTACTTACATTATTTACATTGTTTGGACTATTGTCCTCATCTTTGTTAGGCTTACGGCCATATCACATTGAATACACCGGTTCTCGCTCGATCACCGAAGTTAAGCAACATTGAGCTTGGTCAGTATTTAGATGGGTGACCGCTTGGGAATACCAGGTGCTGTAAGCGTTTTGTGACGAATATGCGTGCTTACGGCCATATCACGTTGAATACACCGGTTCTCACTCGATCCCCAACGTTGAGCCTGGTCAGTACTTAGATGGGTGATTGCTTGGGAATACCAGTGCTGTAAGCGTTTAGTGTCGGATGTGCGTTGTGGTGCAGTGGATATCAGCTTGGAAAGAGAAATCGGTGAGCCGAATTCGAATTCCAGTTGAATACCCTGCATTCACTTAAGCACTGGTACCCTTGGGAAAGGTATTAATCTGTCCCTTCCTTCCAGTTATGGGTTAAATAACAAGGGTAGGACTTGGGGACCCTGCCCTTAAAAAACAAATCCCAATAAATCTTGATACTCGAAAAGAAAAATGTATTACTAGACTCAAAACTTATATAAAAAGCAACAATAAATTGTTGAAAGAAAAAAGGTATTACCAGCAATAAATAAATAAAGTTTAGTTGGCAATAAATGACCCGCCAAGGTTGATTTGCCATAAAAACAAAACAACCAACCAACAATCATCTTTGTTGTCATACACACAATGTTTTGTTTATTGTACACTCTAACCTTCTTCATGTGATTGGAATTTCAAACTAAATGCTTTATTTAGTTCACTGTAGCAGATTGTTCTAATTCCATGTTTCATGCTTCTTCCAAACATTTCAGCTTTAGTGATTTCCCTTTAGAAACTTAACTCTTCAAGCTTTTTGTTCACTTTTTGAGTCATGTTAGTGGATTACTTCAACCAATACTTTCATCCCCTGGGCTATGCCTTGTTGGGGATAAATTAAAGATTTGTTTCAAAATTCCAATTACCCCAAGAAGGCTGAAGCATACAACAGCCAAAATCTTGTATATGGCAACAAAGATGAGGACAACAGTCTGAACAATGTAAATGTAAATAATTATATTACCTTCATCTCAAAAATATAGACAGATACAGTAAATTAGTTTCCTACAATACCAGTCATAGGTTAAATATATAATATATGAAAATAGACTTTTATAGAAATATATACATAAAAATAGATTTTTTTAGAAATATATACATAAAAAATTTTTTATAGAAATATATACATAAAAATAGACTTTTATAGAAATATAAACATTTTTGAAGGAAAAATATTATTGTATAGTGATGAATTGGGTTTTCAGGCATGAAACGTCACATTTTTTGTTTGGTTGTTGATTTGGTCTTTTAGTGAAGGCCAAGTATAATATAATAATATAATATATAAAAGAATCTTGACTTACCTTTTACTTTCCAGATAATATTTTACTTTCCAGATAATTTTTCCTTTAATATATTGTTACTCATGGGCCCAATAAAAATGTGTTGATCTGGCCATTTAACAAAGCAAACTCCTTAGAATATATAAAGAATCTTGGCTTATTCCTGATTTTTTCTTTTAATATATTGTTACTTATGGGCCCAATAAAAATGTGTTGATCTGGCCATTTAACAAAGCAAACTCCTTAGAATATATAAAGAATCTTGGCTTATTACTGACTTTTTCTTTTAATATATTGTTACTCATGGGCCCAATAAAAATGTGTTGATCTGGCCATTTAACAAAGAAAACTCCTTTAGAATATATAAAGAATCTTGGCTTATTCCTGATTTTTTTCTTTTAATATGTTGTTACTCATGGGCCCAGTGAAAAGGGTTACAATGAAGAAATGTCGGTTAATCTTATTGTATGCTTTCTCAACTGGAAAAAGAACTATTTTTGCATGGAATTATTACATGCGATGAGAAATGATAACTCTTTGACAACAGTAAAAGATTAGGCCAGTGGTTAGAATGGAAATAAATGATCAAAACAATACCCCAAATATTCCACTGCAGGATAAAAAGTTAATAATCATTGTATAGTGGTTTGTCAAAGGGGTTATTCATTATTCATTCTTGCTTCAAGAGAAAACATTAACAGCAAACATGTATTATGAAGAAATTAAGTATATGCATGAAAAAGTGAAAAAATAATATTTGAGACTTGTTAATAGCAACAGCTCAATTTTGTTGCATGAAAACACATGGTCACATGCTTCTAAAATCTGAATTATGAAATTTTGCCTCATTCTCCATACTTCACAAATATCTCTTTTACTGATTTGGTCCTGGGTATGACTGTAAACTGCATCTGGCAGCAAGGCCTCTGATTGAGAGGTGGTGAGGAGTGTAGGAACTACCTCTTAATTGCTGTTGTTCCCAGGTCCACCCTGACCCAGAGTGATAGCACCTGTTAGGATCCCAGCTATGGGCAAATAGTTGACCTCTAAACTGGGGTCAAAACACTGTGAAAGTATAAAAATAGACTTTTATAGCAATATATACATAAAAATAGACTTTTAGAGAAAAATATACATTTTTGAAGGAAAAATATTATCAACAATATATTTTTTAATGAAAAAAGATTTTTGCCAGCAATACATTTTTGAATACAGAACTAGAAATGTTCTAAAATAAAAATATTAAAAAATTTTCATTAAAATCTGACTAAATCAACCTTCTCACTATTCCTGAACATTATAAAAAACTACCTTAAAATGCCAACTTTTTGGCATTAAATAACCCACAGAGGTTAATATGCCGTCAAACAAAACTCAAACTCTTCTACTGATCATCACTTCTTTAAATATTTTGAGCTTTTCATACACAATATAACATTCTCCGGAACTATTTTTAAGATGGGATCAAGAATTTAGATGCAAATTGGAGAACTATCATTCATAAACATTGTGCCTATTTCAACTAAATAAATTTGTTATTAACATTTTAGAATCATTTTATTCATTTCCTTTAAAGTACGTCATTTCATGTGTGACAACCCCAGAATATATAAAGAAATAATACAGTATTAATAAAAAAATTTGAATATCTGTAAAATGTTCTAACAGAGTACGATAAGTGCAAAACTGAGATCTCTAGATGTATTGGTTTGGCAAAGTATTAGGAGACAGAAAAATGTCATTATAAACAAAGAAAAAATTACTGAATTGTTATGTGATATCTGTCTTGCTCTATGGCAGCAGATGATGGACAATTGCCTGAAATATAAAGAGACTTGATCAACAGAAATGTGGTTCTACAGAAGAATGCTGAGGATACCATGGACTGAACATATGAGCAACGAGGGAGTCAACACAGATGAAGAAGAGACTTGAAGCAACAGAAATGTGGTTCTACAGAAGAATGCTGAGGATACCATGGAGTGAATATGTGATCAATGGCAAACATTTTTGAGAGAAAGGCAACAAAAAGCACACATTTTTAGAATAAGAAAGAAATATTTTGAATTTCTAAGGCACATAATGAGGATAAAGGGTTTCGATAATTTGACACTGATGGGATAGATTGAAGGCAAGAGGGACAGAGAAAAACAATGCATGCAATATTGGGGAAAAGATAAAGTTATGCCTTTTCTAAAGTTATTAGTGTGAAAGTGAATGCATGATGAGATAGTTGACATTTTAGGGCATATTAGTTTGACCTTTCAGGGTGCTTGGGTGCTTCAAAACCAAGACAAGATTGTTACTAATGTCTTTTCGATTAACTACAGTGCAAAGAGAAATGTCATATGGCTATGCAGAGGATAATGTCATATGACTGTGCAGAATGTAATGTCATATGGGTGTGCAGAGGATATTGAAATAAAGCTTTGTAGAGAGTATTGTCATAGAGTTTTGCAGAGAGTAATGTTACAGAGCTGTGAAGAAGGTAATGTCATATATCTTTGCAGAGGGAAATGTCATATAGTTGTACAGAGGGTAATGTCATATAAGTGTGTAAAGGGTAATATCATACAGCTGTACAGAGTATAATGATATATCACAAAAGTAAACAAGCACTGGTCATTGTGAATGTTGCCAGTTTGATCCTCTTAATAGGAAAGGTTTTTTAAGATCTACATTTTTTAGTTATAAGGCTTTTATTTCATAAAAGTAGGAATTACAAATATATATTTATTAGCAGTTTAGCCCGGTTTCACTTGGGTAGTTTAAGAAATAAAAAGAATAAAAAACATGAATTTACATAGTAAATATGTACACAACGTCCACCCTCGTCACTTTTGTAGATATAAATAACAATGTAGAATGTCTTTATTGGTTTAGGGTGGAAGGGGGAGGGGCAACATATATAGATGTAGATAATATAAAGTAGGGTGATTGATTCTATATTATAATCAAAATATAAACTGATCCCTGACTTTGTAGAGTGATAATATATATTTTTCTCCCCCTAATTTTGGATTTCTGAAAATTTCAAGGTGTTGTTAGCATTCTAAGATTTTGATCTACATCTGAGTGCAACTTCTGTTGAGTTAGATCACAAATTTCAGAGGCTAAGTTGAATCTGTCAAACAAAAAAATACTTACACAACATCCACCCTCATCACTTTTATAGATATTTTTTTTTTTAATCATATCACCCCAAGCAAGGCAGTCTACTGCCACTATAGTGCAGGGGGTTACATAGGGCGATTGGGTATAGGAAATGTCAGAGGGAGGGTGATAGACGAGTTAGGAGGTACGTAGGAAGAGAGTTGGAGGGAATGGGTACGAGTTAGTGTGTTAGGAGGTGTCTATTGACCTTACATTTAAACTCCTGGAGGTTGTAGCCGTCGGGGAAGCAATCATGTGGTTAGGGAATTCCACAGGCGGGAAGTGCAAGAAAAGAAGCTGTTGGAGTAGAAATTGCAGTTACATTTCGTCGGTTTCACTGTAAAGGGGTGGGACTTAGTTGCCAATCTAGTATCTCGTGCAAATTCGCACCTAGGGGGCACCAGTGATTTAAGTTCATCTGAGCAGAAGCCGTAAAAGTATTTATAGAAGAGGCACAGGGAAGCCACGTCACGCCGGTGAGAGAGTGACTGCAGGCGGTCAGCTAAGTCGGTATCGATCACATTACAGATTCTCCACTGTATTTTGTCAAGAAGCCCAAGAAGAATAGCAGGGGCACCCAACCAGATGTGGCAGCAGTATTCAATACACGGGCAGGATGGTAGATTTATATATGTGTAGGATAGATTCAGGCGGAAAGAATATCCGGGCCCTGCACAGAGAGCCGACATTCATAGCAGCAGATTTAGCAATGGATTTGATGTAGTCATTCCACTTGAGGTCTGCTGAGAGTGTCAGGCCGAGCAGGCGTAGTGTTTTACTCTCTGGGAGGCAAGCCTGTTCCATGCTAATGGTGGGTGAGGTGCGGTAGTCTGTGGTGGTTAATTGACAGCAGCTTCATTTTGGAAGAATTGAATTTTACGAGCCATTTCTTACCCCGATCCACCACGGTTTGGAGGTCCTTTTCAAGCTCGACAGCAAGGTTCACCTTGTCACCAACACCAGATTTTTGATGGGGGTGAGAGTAAACTGTGGTATCATCGGCGTTACACTTCACTGACCATTCTAATGCATGGGGATTAGGATTAAACCTTAAGTTTGACTTGATATTCTTTTATATTTTCAGGCAAATGTTTTTTGAAAATGTTTTTATTCTAAAAATGTTTATTGTTATAATTATTCTTTTTCTTTTTTTTCAGATTAATCACTTTTAAGGATATTAACACAAATTTGCCTTTTGAAGAAGCTGTAGAACAAGCACTCAATGATAAATTGTATGGTAAGTAAACCTGACTTGATTTCATATGAAATATCTTTTCTATTTTTGATATATTCAGAAAAAAAGCTTATCGGGTAATGAGAACTTTGATAAAGATTTCTCTCCTTTATTCACTTTCTCCCATTTGATGACAGTGACAGAGATAGGTACAAAGGTCCAGCCTACTCCTGAAGAGTAGTCAAAGGGAGTTTGATGAGGCTGTGTGTGTGAATTTGATTCTGGTGGACAACTCTGCACAACAGAGAAGCCCACATTCTTGACCAGAAGTGTCTCCTTCATGGTTCAAAAGACAGGCAAGATCTGGCAAACCTGGTTGTATCAGGTTGTCATTTATTAAAACAATATATCAATATTGAAATAATAGAATATACAGAAATTATATATATATATATATATATATATATGTGTGTGTGTGTGTGTGTGTGTATATATATATATATATATATATATGATGAAATGAGGTGTGTTTACATTGTATGTAACATACTAAAGTCCACCTTCCACTACTGAGTGCCAATAGCTTAGAGGTAGAATCGCCAGCTGATGTCAATTTGGTTGGGTTTCAATCCTGGCTAGAAGCAATCAAATGTCTAACCATAGTGATGAGCTGTGATACAGTTAAATAGGACTATCTCTGGATGACTATATATAATGAAACTATATAAAATTTGTACAATACATAAAATAGTGATTAATATTAAAAAGGGTTTAATAATTAATATTAAAGTATTTTATACATAATAAATAGTATATTAATATAAAGACAGTAACCTTAAAATAAATTACTAAAATAAAATATGATTTAATATTAAAATTCTAAATAAAATTATATTGTAATATATTTCGGGGAAAACTATGAAAATTGGAAAAGTTTTTATGACAAGTTTCATCCTTTAGCGCTTCACTGAATTTGTCTTCTTCTTTCTTTTATCTGCTGTCCCTTCAGGGCATAAGAAATTATGACCCTCCACATCTTCCTATCTCTTGTAGCTCTTAACAGTTTTTCCTTGGTATTTCTCTCAAACCCTGCCATCCCCTAGCTTAAGCCTATCAAGTATACCATGCATTGTTTTTCCCTGTCTTACCCTCTATCTATTCTGTGGGTATCAGATTCTCCAAGCCTTCCTTCCACATTACATATCTTATAAACTTCAGCTTTAAGTATGTTTCCATTCTCTCCAAAACCTTTTTTTTGGCTCACATGTTCCATCCATGATATCTTCAGCATCTTTCTGTAGAACCACACTTTGGTTGCTTTGAAATTCTCCTTCATCTTTGAGAAGATTGTCTAGCATTTGCTGCCATATAGGAAGTACAGGTATCACACAATGGTCCAGTACTCTTTTCATTATTTCCAACAAAATCTCCTTGACTCTCAATACGCTATTTAGCCTTAAGAATGCATCCTTGGCCATGCCAATACATCCTTGGATCTCATGTGTCCCACTTTCCAGGTATTTAAATTTCTGTACCTGTTTGATTTTAGTATCCCTGACCTGTACTTGGATAAAAATTATATTTTTTTTATATATTATAAAAATATATAAAAAATTATATATTGTTTTCCCTTGCATAGTATATAGTAAAATAATAGATATTAAATAAAATATTAATTAATATTAAAAATAACACATGAATTAATATTAATGTAATTAAGACGATAACATTAAATAATACAGAACATTAAGAATCTGTTGCAGAGTGGTTTTTTGCACTGAAAGTTATAATTGTGCTATGTTGGTTGCTAATCAACTTAACGCACACAAAATGTTAGGAACTTGGTAATCTTCCACTGTAAGCTGACTCCTTAGTATTTGGCTATTTTGGCTAATGACTACCCAGTGGTTCTACTGAACTCCAACAGAACTTTAAAGAACTCTCTAGAACTTTTAAGAACTCCTATGAACTTCCCAAGAACTTCTCGAGTTAACTTCCTGTTACCTCTTATTAATATAAGAGAAAGAGTCCATTATCTGAGGAACAGGTGTGTTTCACCATAACAGAATTACATTTACAAAGTTGTGAATTCTTTATATCATTAACCAATTCAGCATATATTCCAAATCGGATAATATTGCAAGTAATAATAACATCCAGAATTAACAGTTATTGCTGCCTGTAATAACATTGCCTGCTGCCCATAAGTGTTGTTTCATTTGCTGCATGATATTTGCATTTGTAAATATAAAACAAAATTAAAAATTAAACTCCATGTAGTTCAATAAAATAGACAATAAAAATAAAACAGTTTAATTCATTGAACTCTTGCGATCATTAATTTTGAGAAACATTTAAATAACTTAATTTACATTTAAGCATTTGATAACATTCAAAATAGCATCAGGATTAGAGTTTTGTAGCTGGTTTTCACAGTGGTTTTAAAACAATATAACAAATTATATATTTTTTAATGCCATGCCTCTTCTGAAAGTAGGCGATCAGAATATGCCACAGCTTTCCTTTCTTTAATATCTGTAAACTGTCATGACTTCACGAGATTCATTTTCATTTTCAATTTTTGCATTAAAATTTTTTGCATGTATATTTGTTTTAAATATATCCACAAAAAGTTGACATTTTTTAAGCTATGTCCCTATAAGACATAGTCGGTCATTATTCCCCACTGTGTCAGTCAGTTAAGTGCCATACGTGATACACGCTTGGGCGATCATGTCTCGAAAGAGACATGACTGACTGGGCAGAAGATTATCCCGCAGTAAGTTGTCATTGCTTTCTGCGGTAGACTGATTGCCGACCAAGGCTATAGAACTCAATCTGTCCTGTTATTTAACCCATAACTGGAAGGAATAGATGGATTAATACCTTTCCCAAGGGTATTTGCACGTTAAGTGAATACAATGAGTTCAGCTGGAATTCGAACTCGGCTCCCCGATTTCACGTTCCGAGCCGATATCCACTGCACCACAACGCACATCCACCGTGTACATCACTTTAATATCTGGGTATTTCCATGAATTCTTCAGTAAGATAGTGCAGTGCTTTCCCATTGACTTCTTTAGAGTTTTGAATTTAGAGGAGTCTTTCTTGTAGACTGGTTGACAGCCAAGGCTGAAAGGAACAGTCTGTTCTATTATTTACTCCATAATGTGGGGAAGAATAAATGGATTCATGGTATCGATCACATTAATTTTTTATATAATTATTCATGCGTCTTTATTTATTTTTTTTTCTTTTCAGAACTCAAATTATATAAGAATACATGTTGATAATACACACATAATAGCATCATCCACATGCAAAAGAAAATTAAAAATAATGGAAGCATTACCAATAAAAAAGAGGAATCCTACACTTAATAATATCAATTATGAACATGGTAACAATGTGTTTACAGTGTTTGGAACATAACATACACATGATTCGATATACGTAAGATTCATACATATTTAGTTAAAGTTTAAACTAAATTTATCCTTGATAATAGTTAAAAGTGAAGCCAAAATCACTTGAAAAATGGAGCCTTTGAACAATTGTTATATAATTTGAGTTCTGAAAAGAAAAAAATCATAAGAACACATGATAAATTATATAAAAATCTTAATAATAATACCTTGTCTGTCATTTTCAGTAAAAATTTCAGCAAAAGAGAGATTGCTGGCCAAATACAATATATATATATTCCATTTGTAAACAAGTTATTACGCAACCTAGTTTTCTACCATGAGTGGTGTTTTCAGGTGATTTTCAATATTGAAACTTGTAATAACTTGTTTATAAATGGAAAATACTCAAAAGTTCTACAATATAATTGGATTGAACACTTTTTAATACAAACGTGCACTGGTCTAATTTTATTATGACCAAAAACTAAGTAATTAAGCAATCAATCAATATATATATATAAGCCAGCAAACATTCTTCTAAGCATCTTTCATTGAATACAACAGAGAAGGATGTTTTAATCAATCTTTTACTAAATTTTTCCAGTATTCTAGAATTTTTCCATTTTTCCAAGAATTGATATAAAAATTCTCTATAGCTTTTATTGTTCTGAGCAACTTTAACCAGTGCTTTAGCCATCCTCAAGAGTCTTGTATCAGGCATATTTATTTTCTGTGTGTTGTACAATATAGTAGTTTTTACTGTGTGAAGTTCTTGTGGAAGAGTGACCATTTGGAGCAGTCACATGCTATGGGTTGACATGAGGTTCACTTCTATTTTTTAGAAAACACATAACATGCCATCCTTGTTGGCTGTATTCAATGAAAGATGCTTTATATATATATATATATATATATATATATATATATAAAGCTTTTCTTTACAAAAAGAAGTGCTCTACCATAAACTTCTTAAAGGAGGTTTGTTCTTTGCATCAATACAGTTTTTCTAATAGTTTGGACACTGAAATCTGAAGACGCATTGGCATAGTGAATAATAGTTTCTGAAAGCTAAATAATGTACTATAATGTACTAATAATGTACTATAAACAACACTTTTGTTAAAAACAATGATAAGAGTTCTGAGCACTTATGTAATATCAGTCATTCTATAGTGCTGGACAATTTCTGCACAACTGGAAAAGAGACTTGAAGCAACAGAAATGTGGTTCTACAAAAAGATGCTGAGAATAACATGGACCAAACATGTGAGCAACAAAACATTTTTAGAGAACACAGAAACATAAAGGACATGAATACTTAATATCAGGAGTAGACATTTGACATTTCTAGCACATACAATTAGAAAAGAGGGCTCGGAAAATTTGATACTCACAGAATTTATTAAATCAAAAGAGATAGAGGAAAAGAATGTATAACATACCTTGCAAGCCTGATTAAATGGAGGACAGAACAGCATATAGGAGATGTAATAAAAAGATAAAATATATTAAGAGCTACAAAACGTGGGCAATTAGGGAGAGAAATGATCCCTAATGTCTTAAAAAGGCACAGCACAGATGAAGAATGTTGGCTTTCTGTTTTACTCACTGGCCTTGACCATATATGTGTGTACTCTGTGGTAGTTTTGTCTCTTCGATGCATTATTTTTGGCTTCGATCTTTGATATTCAAGAAAAGGCACAAATCAAATGATTTTTCCAATTATTTCTCAAAGATATATGATATATATAAAATCTTTCGGCTTAGTTTCTTTTACAGCTGCTTATTTTATCTAGAATTTTAGATTATCAAAGACTCCTCATCTTGCCCCACTCAACCAAAAATGAAAAAAACAAAGATAATTAAAAAAGATCACAAGAATTCTTTTGCAAAATTCTTAGCATGGATAGGACTCCTGGATTCAAATGTCATTTTCCAAAACAGCTTAAGTATTTCTGAATTTTTCTTAGTGAAGTCGATGTAAATGAAATAGAAAAGAAAATTAGCCATTGTCACACTGGTTTCAAAGAAAGACTTCAGATAACTTAAGCAGGATTAATTTTCATAGTTTTAATATCCAAATCCATGTTTAGAATTTCAGTATCGCATTTTACTTGCTATTGTTTACAATGTAGTATTAATTGTTGCTATTCTTGTGATGTATTTTTCATTTTTTATCTTTCTCTAATGTCTAAGTTTATTATCTAAGCTAACATTATCATCATCCGAGTTCTTTTGTCCAGAAGGCATACTGCAAATCAATGGAATTTCTCATCTTCAGCATGGCTGCTTGTTTCAGAGGAAAACCATATGCACTCACTGACTTATACGTTAAAGTTTCTTTAAAAAAAATAGCTAACCTATGGTTTATAATACAACTATGCTGAGCATATCCAAAGGCAAATTGGCATAGTGAAGGAAGCGTTCCAGAAGCTGAGTAAAGTATTAAGACACAGGAAACTTTCACTAAAAACAAAGAAGAGAAAACTAGATTGCTATGTAATGTCAGTTCTTCAATATGGCAGTGAATGTTGGACAATATCCTCAAAAATGAAGAAAAAACTTGAGGCAGTTGAATATGGTTCCACAGAAGAATGCTGCGGATATCATGGACCAAGCATGGGAGCAATGATGAGGTGTTGGAAAGGATAGAAACGAAAAGGGAGTTAATACTGAGCATCAGGAAGAGACAACTGAAGTTCATGTGACATGCAATGAGGAAGGAGGGCTTGGAGAACCTGATACTAACAGGCCAGATAGGGAGAAAAAGAGACAGAGGAAAGCAGCAGATAACATATTTGCAGGGCATGAGCAGGTGTATGACAGAATGGGGGCTGCAAGATGTTACAGAAGAAAGTGTGCTAAGAGCCAGCAGGGTTAGGGAGACATGGAAGGCCATTATTGTCTATGTCCTGAAAGGACAAGGCACATAGAAGAAGAAAAAATCCTGAGCAGAGCTCAGTAACTCTTTCAGTATGTCCCACAGCATGGCTACACATGGGTTTTAATTTAGATTTCTCCTATATTAATTACCAACCAAGGCTAGAGAATCTTGTCTTCTCCACTATTAACATATTAATCTGGGATGGGGAGATAGCTTTATAGAAAGTTTTAAATTATTTCAAGACTGGATTTGGTATTTCATAAGAGGAAACTATTTATTAGTACTCAGTCATTCTATATCTGATACTGGTAAATCCATGGCTGAAGGAATAATGATTTTTTTTATCATATTTACATTATTCAGACAATTGTCCTGATCTTTGTTACCATTTGTATGATGTTTTGACCATTGTATGCTCCGGCCTTCTTTAGGTGTTAGGAATTTTGAACCAAACCCTTTATTACAATCAGTGATTTTAATAAAGGGTTTGGTTAAAAATTCCTAGCATGTGAAAAAGGCCAGAGCATGCAGTGGCCGAAATGTCATAAAAATGGCAACAAAGATGAGGACAATTGTCTGAATAATGTAAATACTGTAAATACTACCTCATCTTAGAAATATAGATAAATACTAAATGATTTTATTAATTATTAATCTGCATAACTCTGATTATTTATACTATTTAGATGTGGACTACTGTCCTCATCTTTGTTGTTGAGCATTTCTGTTATTGTACATTCCAGCCTTAATCAAACTATGTTTATCTGGTGTTTGTAATATAACAATCCCGCCCCACCCGAAGAAAGGCTGATACAAGCCGTGTTGTTTCCGGTCGGTGAAAAGTAACGGATGTCACTTTGACCCTATTTCCGGCAGATGCGGAAATAACTCAGAGGCAAACAGACAGGTGACTCTGAGAATTACGTAGGCTTCGCGTGGGCGTCGCGTGATCAAGGCAAAGCCGGAAGAAACAAGTCCCGGTTTTGGAAGATATATAAAGACCGCGAAAGCACGGATTAGACAGTCTGGGCAGAGAGACAGTCAGGCAGAGAGCCAGACCAGACCAGAGGAGCAACAGATACGACACCCCCCCCCCCCCCGTCAACCCTTGGAAGCGCGCTCTCACTCTCTGTTCACTAGGCTACACGGTCCATCGTTCATTAATAAAAATATCACTTGATATATTTTTATATATATGCGTGTTTGTCTGTTTATTGCTATATAACAGTGTTAACTTACAGGTAATTCTTAACTGAACCCTTCATTTATTCTTCAGGACATGGTAGGGTAGACTGTTTTTGTTCTATTATCTATGTCTAGGGAAATCTTTTTAAGATCTTACTTTTACTTTCGTGAATTAAATAGGGGGGTTCAATTCAGAATTCTCTGTAGGTTAGGTAGATCAAAATATACCTAAAAATGTTGTGACAACAAAAAAGATGAGGGTAAAGTCCTCATGTAAATAATGTAACTAATGATAACACCTCATCCCAGCTATTCAGAGAGAAACCCGTCAGGTGATAACAACAATGTAGATGATGGCAATCGTCTGCAGGTAAATGATGTTATTTCCTCATCCAAGAATTTCAGATAAAAAATATTCTTAAGCTTGTACGTAATCTCCGGGGCATTGTAGCCAGAGATATTCTATTAGATTTTCTAACTTAATGTAAAAGAAAACTCTGTTATCTGTGACTGAGTGTTCATTCTTTTTTTAAGAATTTGGCTATAAAGATATATGTAAACCATTTTCTGTTTGATATATGATATGTTGTGTTGTCTCTAGGTGCCTACCCCACTATATAAAATGGTATCAATGAAAAGGATAATTTGTTTTTTTTATTCATTTTATTAGGAGAGAGTTATGGCAGTATGGATTCTAAGAGGCAGTGGAAGAAATCAGTGTTCCTCTGTGGGTGGTTCTAACCAGTCTCTAACCTGGGTGTGTGAGGCTTATCAACAGTTGAAATTTTTTGTAGCCCTCCATTGAATTTGCACTGTTTTATCCAAATCCAGACAAAGGCAATTCATCAGTCAGAATACCATACTTACATGGCATTTCCCATTCTGTAACATATAAAAATTAGAATTATATGTACATCATTGACAAGAAAGCTAATTATGTAGTTAATTAAAAATACAATATCCAGAAAACCCTAAATATCAAAGCATTCAACAGGGTCTGGCATGCTAGTTTTCTGTGTCAGCTACAGGGCTATGAAATATCTGGACCCCTGTTTGGCTTAATCAAATTGTTCCTATCGAATCACATAATGAAGGTTGTAGAATACAAGACAAACCTAAGAATTGTGATTTAAAAAGCAACAGAAATAAAAAGAAATAATTACACTTTATCATAGAGTCAAACAATACATTTATGTATCATTTTAATTTCGAATTCATACTGAATAAATTTGATTTAATGAAAATTCTGATAAATGTCATGATTATTTTTTATTATTAATTCTACTCTATTTTAGTATTTCTCTTTATCAAAACACATTCAGTAAATATTCTTTGAATGATTAAGTTAACAGTGTTTAATACAAATAAAATAGTAGCTTCTAATGAAGTTTGAATTTATAACCCACACCTTAGGATGTTCCAAGACTACAAGTAGATGCATGTAATACCAATCCTTATATATATATATATATATATATATATATGTATGTATATATTTCCATTTTTTTTTTTACTGTACTGACATACCTATATGGCAAAGTTTAATTCTTAAATTAAATGCAGTCAGAGATTAATAAGAATAAATGATAAGGAATAAAACAAAAATTTCAATATTTTTACAATTTTTTTTACTGTGACCCACAGCAAGAATCCCATTTTGCATTGTGAGCCATTGTACCTATGAGTAATAAATCAAAGATAAACTCTGTATATTAGATTCATTTATTTAGCATTGACCAATTTATATGTATATTTCTTAAACTATGCACATATCGGAATTGCATGTATCTATTTTCATAAATATAAAATTATTGCTTTTAAAAAACTAGCCCATTTTTAAATTTTGCTTAAAAAACAGCCAACTAAATGAGATATCAAATAAACATGAGACAACATCTTACTACCACAGAAAAAAATGAACTGGTACTTGACTTTGACATTGAGTCAGAAAATTCACTTTTAGCCCTGAATTATTCAACAGCTTTGATGGCTTTCACTGGCCATGAAGACAAACCCATTGCACACCTTAACAGGCAAGTTTTGGCATAAAGTCTCTTTGCGAGACAAAACTGATGTCACTCAGTCTACAATGAGTTTGACGAACAAGATACATAAACACAATGAACTTAGACAACATATATATATATATATATATATATATATATATATATATATATATATATATATATTCAAAAATATAAAAGATATGAGCTTACCTCGGTGAAAAACTAGCAAAAATTTATGAGTGTTGTGCAACATTTAGCATTTTTTATATTCTAGACTTTGCACACACTTGTGTATGTTTTTCTTTTAGAGACCAATTTTATTTATTTCATGACCCACTGAAGGGTCAGAACTCACAGTTTGAAAATTTCTGTTGTAAAGGACAGTGGCTCAGAATGAGAAATCAGAGAGAAGTATTCAAATTCCAGTCAGGTTTATTACATTAAATAATGTGTAAATACCCATTACCTCGTGGATCTCCTTGCCATGGATTAAATAGTAGAGTAGACTGATCTATTCAGCCTTGGGTGGCAGCCAATCTTAAAAAAGAACAGCATTAAATTCAAAACTGTGAATCTGGTAAAGCACATACTCTGCAGTTAAAGGGTTCCTTGAGTTTTAAAAATGACTCTATGGTTCTGACTGTAGTCAGCGTTAATAGCTACCAAAAAGGTATCTATACAAATCTATTTTAACAAAATAATGCAAGACAATAAACAATATGTTAGTGATAAGCAAGGAGAATGATTTCATCAGGATATCAAAACAACAGAATAGCACTATTATGGATGGTGGGACAAACAAATAATGACTGACTACTGCTGGAGTATGAAAAAGAACTTAAATAACATTGACCATGACAGACAATCAAGAAAGAAAATATTTTTATCATCGTTTTATTTCTGCTGTTAATTTATTAAATGATTTGATAAAGATCTTGTTGATCTTGGTATAATCAGTCATGTTATTTCTAAAAACTTATGGTCTGGTTGTTATTGGAAAATAGTATTTCTCAATAAACAGAGTAATATTTATTGGTTTAAATATGAATTAAGAGGTTTCTATGATTTTACTTTGAGAATTATTGTCATCAGTCAATATCATATATACAGAAAACAAAATGACGCATTTTTGTACAGCAAAAGAAAAAGTAAGGTCATTTTCAGATTAGGATGTGCGTTGTGATACAGTGGATATCGGCTCAGAACGAGAAATCGGGGAGACGAGTTCAAATTCCAGTTGAATTCATTGCATTCACTTATGTGCAAATACCCTTGAGAAAGGTATTAATCCATCTCTTCTTTCCAGTTATGGGTTAAATAACAGGACAGATTGGGTTCTCTAGCCTACTGCGGGATAATCTTCTGCCCAGTCAGTCACGTCTCTTTCGAGACATGATCACCCAAGCGTGTTTCACGTATGGCACTTAACTGACTGACCCTCAAATTAGCTGAAAAAGATATTTGGTGTCTTGACATCATTTCAGAGTTTTTCTTTTTTTTTTTGACCATTGTTATTATTGAACAATGACATCACTTGAGGAATTTCAAGAACAGTAACTCTTATTAAATGGTTAATATTACTAATACCATTAGAACCATTTTTAATAAGAAATTTTTAAAATGCAAAACATGGAATCTATATTGTTGCAACATCTCAAAATTAGAATTCTTTCATCAGCAAAAGCTTCACCCAGTCATAAATTTCCAGTGGAATTACTTTGCGACCAACACCAAAGTCCCGGAAAGAGTCAATAGTAAAAACATCAAATTGCTGATCATAAAACACCATCTTCAATAGTCAGGACAAGAATAAAAGTGTCAAGGTTTCCATGTCAAGTCTTATTCAGTGAGATCACTTCAGGGAAAAGACCATGGGGTTTATCTCTTTGAAGAAGCAAGGACCAAATCAAAGTAATGCTGAAAACTACTGGACTTGAGCCTAAGTCATTTGAAAAGCCCAAGACCATGCAAAATGGTAATGTTTCATCATCATCTTCTATGTGCCGTGTCTCTTCAGGACATAAGCAATTATGGCCCTCCACATTCCCCTATTTCTTGTAGCTCTTAATATCTTTTCTCTTGTTATTTACTCCAAACCCTGCTCTGCCTTCCACTTACTTAAGGCTATCAAGTATGTCACACATTGCTTTACCCTGTCTCTCTTTCCATCTATCTATCCTGTGGGTTTCATTAAAATTGGAACTAAAATCTTTGAAACCACCAGAAAAGAATAGAAAGAAGTCAAAGAACAAGGGAAAGGCTTGATAAAAATGACCACATCCTCCACCAACTTTACTATGCAATCAATACCATAGGCTCTTCCATGCAAGAATTAGTCTTAGTCATCAACACCATTATCATCATAAAGGAAGCAATCAGACAAGAATGTGGTGATACCAGGGAACAGATATTTGCCCTCAGAGGTCCAGAAGGCAAATGACCAAAACTGGTCTTTGCCCATCTGGCTCCACGCAGATGTTCCAGCAGAAAACCAAAAATAAATAAATAAATATCAAATTTCTTTTCGCAAGCTGACGTTAATTTTATTTATTTTCCAATGGAAAGCACAGAATTAAATCCAGATGTGAATTCCCAAAATGACTTGTTTGGACCCCCAAAGACGAAATAAAAAGCTGACACAGGAAGCATCGCCAGTTGGGAAAATACGAGCATAATTAGCACATCCCTTGACCGCGTCAAGCGATCACATCATGCTCACCTCTCCTTACTCTCACATCTTCTTCTTCACTGTTTGCTGAGCCACTGACCTGATGGATTGAGCGAAGACATCAAAGACATTCCTAACAGACAAACACTTACACATACATATGCACAAACTCTTTTCGGCATTTACTGCTATGAACATTTTAACAACCTTTGTACCAACTAAAAGGACATTACTTATATTTATAAAAAAACCTTAATTTATATATATATATATATATATATATATAAATGTTTCTATACACAATTTGATACAATATAATACTGATGATGACAATATCATGGAAAAATGTATTTTAATATTACCATTTTTTTATGTATTATCTTAGCTAGAAATAGTCATATATTATTAAAAAATACTGGACTTGAGCTTAAATCATTTGAAATACATGCACAAGACTGCACCAACCAGCAATGTTTCACCACCAACAAAACCAAAAACATTGAAGCTACCAGTAGAAAAAAAAGGAAGAGTTTGAATGGCAAGAGAGAAAGGCTCAAAATCAACCTTGTCCTCCACCAACCTTATTATGCAGTCAATGCCATCAGCTCTTTGATACAAGCATTTGTCTACTTAGTCATCAATGCCATCATCATAAAACAAATGGTCAGCAAAGAAGAAATTAAATTCTTAAATACGATATAATGCTGACATCAATGAATTGTTAATTTTTTGGCTATGGCCATGAGTTATTGAATTGTTTAAAGCAAAACTAGGGTTAAAACAAACCTGCAGATAAGGCCAGAAACTACTATCTCAGGAGTAAGAATTATAAGGAACAGAAAAGAGAAAGTTTCCTAATCTATAAAAAGCTGATTTATTCATCTCCCAGGATAAGCAATATATATATATATTTGTTAAATCATTTACTAAACTCTTCTTCTTGCTCTTCTGTAACATAAGCTGTAAACTGTTTTTAAATTATATTATAAATTGTATTATAACTTTTCACTGTTTCATTTAAGGTCATTATCAACCATTAGCAGTCACCTCATTGCAAATAACTAACTGGCTTACTGCCATATCATGTTGAATACACCGGTTCTCGATCACTGAAGCAACGTTGAGCCTGGTCAGTACTTAGATGGGTGACTGCTTGGGAATACCAGGTGCTATAAGTGTTTAGTGATGGATGTGCATTGTGGTGCAGTGGATAACGGCTCGGAAAGAGAAATCGGTGAGCCGAGTTCAAATTCCAGTTGAATACGCTGCATTCACTTAAGCACTGGTACCCTTGGGAAAGGTATTAATCCATCCCTTCCCTCCAGTTATGGGTTAAATAACAGGGTAGGACTTGGGGATCCTGCCCTTAAAAACAAATCCCAATAAATCTTGGTACTCGAAAAGAAAAAAGTATTACTAGACACAAAACTTATATAAAAACAACAATAAATTGTTGAAAGAAAAAAAGGTATTACCAGCAATAAATAAATAAAATTTAGTTAGCAATAAATGACCCGCCGAGGTTGATATGCCATTAAAAACAAAACAAAACAAACAAAGCAAATAACTATAATTCTTTTGCCTGTTGTCTAACTTCTTCTTCTTCTTGTATGTGCCCTGTCCCTTCAGGACGTAGTCGATCATGGCTCTCTACGTCTCCCTATCCCTTGTGGTCCTTAGTATGTTTGTTCCTGTTACTCCTGGCAATCCCCGTTCCGTCATCCACCCAGCCAGGCCCTGCAAATATGTTATCCGCTGCCTTCCCCTGTCTATCAAGTATGAATATTTCCTTTCAGTTACTCATCATAGCTCTTGTAATATTTTCTAAACTGCATCCATTATAGATAGAAACAGTTGCACTCATCTATCTACTCTGCTTTTCCACAGAAAAGAATATTTAAGATCAAACTAAAGATTAAAATTCATTACTTCTTGAAGATAATTTTTCAAACAGAAATTGCTACAAATCACGTATCATTGGAAGACTATATAAATCATTTTGAATAAGCAAAAATAATTTTAAATTTAAATGGTGCAGTGTAGAACAGTAACAAGTTGCTTTTTTGGTCTATAGAAAAATTAATTCTTTCTGGTAAAAGAGTAAGCCATTGTCATTTCTCTTCTCTTGTCAGAGAATGCAGTGCAGGATTCTTATTCAGAATATTTTTATTAACAGAGCATTAAAACTTGAAATGCTTTTATGCCTATATTGGTAAACATTCTGTTCGAATGTTGCATTAATTCTTGCAAAATTAGATTACAGCCTGTTTTGCATTGTGCACAAATCTACTGTGATAACTCAATCAAATTGACTTACGTGATTATCGAGTATCTCCAAAACAAATGATTAGATCAAAAGAAAAACAATGTCTTCAATCATATCAACATATTGATCAATACTTTGAACCAATCTGTCTCAGCCTTTTGTTGGTAATGCCTAGACTATGCTTTCTTTCCTCCTGCTCTTGTTCCTACATTTTAATTTATCATCTGTAATAACTGTCTTCATTTCTTTGCTCGTTCCTGCTGACATATGCTCTTATCTCTGATTATTGAATCTATTAAGAAGCAAACAACACAGTAAAATTTGGAATATCACTCAAATAACATTATTATGTATCATTTATATTGACATTACATATCATTTAAATAAAATTAACTCTGCTATTCGCCTTGGGCTTCTTGACAAAATACAACGAAGAGTCTGTAATATGATCGATACCAACTTGGCAGACCAGCTGCAGTCTCTCTCTCACCGGCGTGACGTGGCTTCCCTGTGTCTCTTCTATAAATACTTTCACGGCTTCTACTCCGATGAACTTAGAACACTGGTGCCCCCTAGGTACGAATTTGCACGAGATACTAGATTAGCAACTAGATCCCACCCTTTTACAGTGAAACCAATAAAATGCAACTGCAATTTCTACTCCAACAGTTTCTTTTCTCGCACTTCCCGACTGTGGAATTCCCTTCCACATGATTGCTTCCCCGATGGCTACAATCTCCAGGAGTTTAAATGTAAGGTCAATAGACACCTACTAACACACTAACTCACGTTCATTCTTTCAAACACACTTCCCATCTACCCAACCCCGAGCCTTGGTATCCTTACTCATCTATCACCGTCCTTCTGACATTTCTTATATCTAACCACTCTTTCTCTTTACCTTCCTTCATGTAGCCCCATGCACAATAGTGGCAGTGGAATGCCTTGCTTGGGGTGAAATGATTAAAAAATATATATATATATATGTTTTACATAACATTTTGTCTCATTTATTTTAGCAAAAATAAAAAAATTAGCTTTGTCATGCCAAAAAACATTCTTATGCAGGTAGTATAATAGATAATGGCTTGGAATTTCTGATCAGAGAGCAGAGTTCCAATTCCTGTTGGGTTCATTATATTCACTTATAAGTAAATTCCTATGGTTAGGTATGAAACTATCTCTTCTCACCCCAGTTATGGGTAAATTCATAAGATTTATAAAATAAAAACATTATTACCAAACCCACAAAAATATAATAAAATTGCATACAAGATATTTAGATTTTGGCATTATGTAACCCATAGAGTTTTCAAACTCTATGGGCTACTTAATGCCAAAATCTAAATATCTTGTATGCTGCTAGACCAAAACAACCAACCAACCAACCAACCAACCAACAAGCCAATTATTTTCTTTGTTTGGAAATAGAAGGCAGAGTGTCCCACTGATATGGGAATATTTCACTTCACTTTCATTTATTTTAATTTCTGCACATCTTTTTTTCACTGATTAATTTACTTTTTTTTGCTATGTTATACAAGCATATATAAATAGTCATATGTATGAGTCTGTGTTCAGGTGTACATATCAGTCAGCTAAATGCCATATGTGATACATGTATACCTTGGGCGATCATGTCTTGAAAGAGAAATGACTGACTGAGGAGAAGATTTTCCCTCATTAGGTTCTCATTGCTTCCTTTGGTAGACTGGTTGCCAACCAAGGCTATAGAACTCAATCTGTCCTGCTATGGAGAAAAATAGCTAAATAGAGAAAAATTGGATTTTATCTTTCCCCAGGGTATTTGCATGTAAGTGAATTCAACTAATTCAGCTGGAATTTGAACTCAGCTCTCTGATTTTGCATTCCAAGCATATATCCCTGTACTACAATACACATCCTAATACATATATACATAAAAATGTCTCTGTGATATGTTTATGTGTACATGTGTGCATGTGTATGCACAGGTGTATATTGATGAGCATGTATACATGCATGCATACATGTTGGTTGGTTGTTTTGTTTTTATGACAAATCAACACCTCGGCGGGTCATTTATTGCCAACTATATTTTATTTATTTATTGCTGGTAATACCTTTTTCTTTCAACAATTTATTGTCATTTTTTATAAGTTTTGTGTCTAGTAATACATTTTTCTTTTCGAGTACCAAGATTCATTGGGGTTTGTTTTTAAGGGTAGGATCCCCAAGTCCTACTCTTGTTATTTAACCCATAACTGGAGGGCAGGGACAAATTAATACCTTTCTCAAGAGTACCAGTGCTTAAGAGAATGCAGGGTATTCAACTGGAATTTGAACTTGGCTCACCGATTTCTCTTTCCGAGCCGATATCCACTACACCACAATGCACATCCATTACTAAATGCTTACATCACCTGGTATTCCCAAGTGGTCACTCATCTAAGTACTGACCAGGCTCAAAGTTGCTTAACTTTGGCGATTGAGTGAGAACTGGTGTATTCAATGTGATAGGCCATAAGCCATGCATACATGTATGTACAAATATGAAAAATAAAAGTGGATTCTAATATATCTATATGATTAGATGGATGTATACACAGGTATATAAGAATATATCTATGTATTTATGTGTATACAAAAAGGTCTTTGGATTAAAATCTTACAATACCAAATGGCTATAGAACAGATAAACCTAATAACCATAGACATTCTCACACAATGTATGTGAAAACAATATCTGTAGATATGTGTGTTTATAGGTGTATATATGGGTATGTAACCATGTATGTACAAGTGTGAAAAATAAAAAGAGTTCTAATACATGTATACGTCTGTTACATGGAGATACAAATATGTAAAAGTAAATGTGTGCATGTATATCTATATCCCTGATCCATTTCTATAAATACTTTCATGGAAATGGTTGTGATGAAATTTTTGCTATGATACCCAGATTTTATGAATTCAAGTGCAGTACTAGATGAAGATGGATGTGCATTCAGGCCGGTAGGTGAAAATAAATAAATATACTGTTGAAGATGTGCGCTGTGGTACAGTGGATATCGGCTCGGAATGAGAAATTTGGGAGCCAAGTTCAAATTCCAGTTGAATTCATTGCATTCACTTAAGCACAAGTACCCTTGAGAAAAGTATTAATCCATCTCTTTCTTTCAGTTATGGGTTAAATAACAGGACAGATTGGGTTCTATAGCCTTGGCTGGCAACTAGTCTATTGCAGAAAGTAATGGCAACCTACTGTGGGATAAAGTTTTGCCCAGTCAGTCATGTCTCTTTCAAGACATGATCACCCAAGCGTATATCACGTATGGTACCTAACTGACTGACTAGATGAAGATGTGCATCATGGTGCAGTGGATATTGACTCAGAATGAGAAATTGGAGAGCTGACTTTTAATTTCATTTAGAGTAGTTGCATTCACTTGCGTGCAAATACCGTTCAGAAAGGTATTAATCCATTGCTTCTCCCTCCAACTATAGATCAAATAGCAGGACAGATTAGGTTTTAGAGTATTGACTGGAAACCAGTCTACCACAGAAAGTAATGGCAACCTATGGCAGGAAAATCTTCTGCCGGTCAGTCATGTCTCTTTCAAGACTTGATTGCCTTAGCGGGTATCATGTATGGCATTTAACTGACTGATTAGATTAACACCAAGGTCTCACCATTTTACAGTTAAAATGGTTATATGTAACTGTAAATTTTATGCTAAAAGTTTCTTCGGTTCAACTTCTTGATTGTGGAATTCTCTTCTGGTTTCTTGCTTCACAGCCAACTTTGATCATCAAATTTTTAAATGCGATGTCAGTCATCATTCTTTGTTTTCTTAATTCCTGTTATTTAATTAGCCTCTCTCTTTAATAGTAGTTTTTATCATATTCTCAAACACTCAGTAATCGCTTGTCTCAAAGTGGCTTTATTGCCTTGCTTGGGATGAAATGATTAGAAAAATATGAATGTATGTATGTTTATCAGGAAGAAGTCTTCTTGATGTAATCAGTGTAGAGGAGGCAATCCCAATGAATGGCACCTTTGGAAAGTGCCTGAAAACCATACCATGGCTTAATTCAAGCCTTGTGAGTGAAATTGAGTAGACCACTCCCTTTGAGGAGCCATTGACGTTTGTGTTAGCTCAAAGTCACAAGTCATTGTTACCAAGGATTTGAACATCCTGGCCTTGTTCAGACTCTTGTTTACGCTAGATAATGTGTTCTCTCTTTGAAACTGTAACTAAGGTCTGCTCAGCATAGTTGCTGTATAAACCATAGGTGGGATCTGTGAGTGTTGAACAGACACAAGTGTGTCTGAGCATATGCCTGCAATGGGGATGATATCCACACTAGTAGATGGGTATTGAACATGAGTGGCCAGCCATTATGTACGTATACATATATATGTGTATAAAGAAAATCATTATCTTTACCTCCACCAAGAAATTATTACAATCTAAAATATTTTCAGGCTTTAAATAATCTGCAATGGGTTGATAAGCAGTAAAAAACAAATGAATCAATAAAAAAATGTTTTGAAATCAAGGACCCAACTCAAATTTTGTTTCTCTCCTTCTTTCAGAGACTTCTCAGCAGCTAGTTCAAATTTTTTGTTTGATCAATTGCAGGTGTTTTAATGGTATATAAACTGTTACTTTTTGAGCCAGTAGAGGGTATTTTTGTGAGCAGCTTGGTAGCTAATTTCATTTGAACTTGTGAATTTCTTATACATTAATGGATATCATTTAAAAAATTCTTGTATGCCATTTATATAACAGCTCTAAATAACTCATGTAATGAGTTATTTGTAATCAAAAATAAAAGTTATTTTCTATAAATAACTCATTTACTATTTATTTTCCATGGTTTTGGGTCACTGGTCTCATTTGTTTTATGATTATTGTTTTTATAACATTTTGATCAATCCATTCAATGGCTTTCTTCCGGTCTACATAATGTCTGGAAAGTGAGTATTTTCTCTATGATTTTATTTTTGACAATAGTGGAGAAATATAAACCAGAAAAATCTGGATTGGTCAACAGGTAAATGTGGTGCCAGATGCACTGAATTGGAACAACACATTAAATAGCAATGAATAGAACACAGATGATTCCATTTTTTATATACAGGGTAGCACTCAAATCCTTTCTTTGTTCAGCAAATAAATTCTCCCTGAGTTGAATTCCACATTGGTTGGTCTTATAATAATTTATTATCGTAGATCAAACCAAAATTGCCTGTGCCCTACATATAGTTTTTAGGCTTGACCAAATCGTTATTTTTGTCATATTAGTATATTTGTTGATATATCATTTTTCTGTTGGACACCATTTTTATGTATAGAGAAGTGTGCTCATCTTGGTTGCTTTTCTTACAATGTTTCAGCTGTTGTAGCTTGCAGCCATCTTCAGGTGTTTGGCTTTGTTTTTGTCTTTTTTTAATTTTTGTTTCTTCTGTCTATATTTCTTTGAGATGATGTATTACAACTATTTAAATTATTTACATTGTTCAGACTGTTGTCCTCATCTTTATTCTTATATTGATAACATTTTGGTTGTTTTAGACTCTGGCCTTCTTAAGATGATATTTCTTAGAATTTCAAACCAAAATTAGTCCACGGGGTATATTGTTCTAATTCTACATGTCATGCCATGCCATTGAATATCTCAGTTTCAGTTAATTCTCTGTGCTAACTTAATTCTTCAAGTTTTTGTTCCCTCTACTGTGGCTATATATTTTGGTCAAATCACTTTTGGATCAATCAGCCAACAATTTGTATCCACCAAACCACCCACTTTTACCCAACTTAGGTGATAACACCACCAATATGCAAGGGTGTATTGGGTGTATAAGAGAAATAGAAGAGTTTATTAAGGAGAATAAAAGAAAAGAATTAAGGAAAACAAGATGGCAGTTGTTTTTGCATTTAAATTTTTGAAGATTGTAGAAGGCAGTGAATGTTGGACAATACCTTCAAAGATGAAGGAAAAACTTGAAGCAGCTGAAATGTGGTTCTACAGAAGGATACTATGAATAACATGGACCAAGCATGTAAGCAATGACGAGGTTTTGGAAAGGATGGAAACGAAAAGGAAGTTAATACTGAGCATCAGGAAGAGACAACTAAAGTTCCTGGGACATGCAATGAGGAAGAGGGGCTTGGAGAACCTGATACTAACAGGCCAGATAAAGAGAAAAAGAGATAGAGGAAAGCAGTGGATAACATATTTGAAGGACCTGATCAGGTGGATGACGGAACGAGGGTTGCATGGAGAAAGCGTGCTAAGAGCCATGAGGGATAGGGAGATGTGGAAAGCCATGATTGCCTACGTCCTGAAAGGACATGGCATAGAAAAGAAGAAGAAGAGGGCAGAGAACTTACTGTTCCATCTCCGTAGTTCAGCAATAGAGCAATAAGACCTACTACTCAGCTTAGTGGTATGCTTAAATTCACAGGGTCAAAATATCAAGGGGGAGAGTTCATTAGATTAGTGAACCTAGCAGAGTGAAATGTATATTGGTTTTGAGTTGCCAAAAAAACAAGATATCACTCCAAATAATTCATTTTTAATATTTTTTATCATTTCACTCTTTATAATGCTGCTATGACACAAGGGAGTAGAAGAGAATGAGAAGACTTTAGTGAGAAGAAAATAAAAGAACAAGATTCAGGAAAACAGAAGATGGTAATTGGCTTTGCATCTAAATTTTTGAAGATTGCAGGTAGTAGAGAAGCAAGAATCTGGAAGAATTCACAAGGTGAGAAGTCTGATGAAAGAAACCATTAGAAAAGAACTTACTCTTAAGTTTGTCTAGTTCAACAAAAGAACAAGACCTACTAGTCAATCTAGTCAGACAGTTAAGTGCCATACATGAAACATGCTTGGGCAATCATATCTTGAAAGAAACATGACTGACTGGGCAGAAGATTTTGCTGCACTAGGTTGCCATTACATTCAGTGGTAGACTGGTTGCTAACCAAGGCTATAGAACCCAATCTGTCCTGCTATTGAACCCATAGCTGGAGGGAGAAGCAACAGATTCATACCTTTCCCCAGGATATTTGCATGTATGTGAATGCAACAAATTCAACTGGAATTTGAACTCGGATCTCCGATTTCTCATTCCAAGCTGATATCAACTGAACCACAACACACATCTAATCTAGTACTATTCTTAAATTCATGTGACTGAGGTACCAATAGAGGGAAGCTCATTAGAACCGGCATGAAAATATTTATCGAAGAGATACAGGGAAGTCACTTCAGATTCTTTAGGATTTTATGGTAGTGATGAATTTGTCATGCAAATAATTTAGGAAGATATCGTCTTGAAGATGAGGAGTAATGTCTTTTTTTTTCTTTAGAGCAATGTCTATCGTTTTTTATTTAAGACATTTACATTGTACAACTTTACCAGATTTTAATCTGAATTACGGTTCTATCCACAGTGGAAGAGAATAAGAAAACTTTAGTGAGAAGAAATGAAAATAAAAAAAGATTCAGAAAGACAAAAGATGACAAAAATGACAAAAATAATTTAGATAGATGTCTTGAATGTCTTTTCAGAAGTATTATCATTACTGCTAGCAATTGATAAGAATAGATCTAAGAAGATGAAACTCAATTTTTTTTCACCTCAAGTCAGTAAAGCCACTAAGACACAAAGAGTTACTAGGTCTAAAAGATAATTACAAGACTTTAGTGAGGAGAAACAACAATAAAACCAAAGGACTCAGGAAGGCAAAAGATGGCAACGGATGTAGCATTTAAATTGTGGAAGATTTTTGGTGACAGTGGAAGTAAAAGACCAGCAGAGAGTTTACCAAGTGAGATATGTGTAAAAAGAAACTATCTGAATTAAACTTATGCCCATATTTAGTTATTTCATTGATAAAATGATGTGACCTAGCAGCCAACCTATATAGTATGCTCAAATTTATATGGAGTACTAAGATGTTTATTAGAATCATTAAGCTTAATTGAATTTTAAACTGAACCCTTGTGGCTGGGGTTCAGATTGCACATTTTTCTTCTCACAAATGTGTTATAGCGTTCAGTTAACAAAATTTCACTTATATTTTTCTTCTGACACTTTTGCCATTGCTTTGATGTACACATGAGATATTTTATCCTTTCACATTTCAACAACTAAGCTTCAACCTTCTGACATTTAAATTGTGGGGACTTTGGACGTGGTTGGCACAAGGTCAATTTACCAAGCATCACCGAATCCCCTAATGGGTGAAAGGATTGAAAAAAGGACGTAAACCTCTCCAGAGTCCACATTTGGGATCAGCATCAACTGTCATATCATATTCTCTTTCATTTTGTTCACATTATCATCTCAGTGCCAACTGAGTGCTAACTGAGTAATATCGTCTGAGAATAACTGTTTATACAAGACTCATAAACTCACATGGTCACATCTCAGAGCCAACTGAGTAATATCATAGGAGAATAACTGCTCATGCAATGCTCATAAACTCACTCAGTGGCATCTTAAAGCTGAGTGAGTAACACTGTAGGAGAATACACTGTAGCCAGGTATTGAACTCACAACACGTTGGGTCAAGTCACTAGATCTAACCAATGTTTTTATCCATTATTGGCTACAGCAGTAAGAAACAATTAGTTGAGTTAAAGGAAGATAACTAAATGATTTCTGGAAGAGGCATCGCACATGAAACGAGAATGATATACTCCAGTGAATGAAATAAAGAGTTTGGTTCAAAATTCCAAGCACCTGAAGAAGACTGAGCATACAACAGCCAAAATGTCAAAAATGTGTCAATAAAAATGAAGACAACAATCCAGACAATGTAAATAATAGTAGTTTCTAGTGTCTGTTTAAAACTTAACCAACCACATGTAAGATCTGGAAGAAACTTTTTGGTGTTTTTCTTGTTTATAGAAAAACTAGCAGTATAGCCCAGCATTGTTTGGGTATAATGAAAGCTTTAAAACTAATCCATGGTCCTGGAGCTCAGACTCTTTGGACATTGGCACGAAAGACTAAAAAGCAATAGTTGTTTCCAGTTAAAGCGAAACCATAGACTGAAAGAAAAATGAATGGATGTAAGTCAAATGTTGATTTCCTGGTATTGATATCAAATAAGTTATTTTTGTCGTAAACTTAATTTTGAAGGCTAAATGAGTCCTCTTAGTAAATGGTATCATGGCTGAGACTAAGAACTACAATTATACCTACTTAGAGCCAAACCTGAAGCAAAAACTAAAATAAAAGGGCAGAAAAATATGCAGACATACTGGCAGATAAACAGACACTCACACAAACATCTTACCTTTTATATATATATATATATATATATATATATATATATATATATTATCGATTTTCTGCACTATTGTAAGAACTGCAACCTTGAAACTTCTGAATATAGATTCTTATGTTTTGTCTATGAGTGTATCAAATTTGATTAAAATCAGACCACTCCTTCTATAACCCGATTTTTTCAATTATCAATTTTCCATATTTATCAGGGGTACCTTAACACAAAACCTAGCTAAGAACACTCGCAGACACTTATAGTACAACTGTATAAATTTTCAAGAAAATCGGTTCAGCCATTTCGGAGTCTATAGGTAATGGACACACACACATACACACACACACACACACACACACACAGACAAAATTCCATTTATAAATAAGTTTGGATTAGATTAGATTTAGATATATAAATTATATGTTTGTCAATAAATCTTGAAGTTCAATCGGTTGTTTATTATTGCTTATGACTCTTCAATTTTTCTGTTTCTATTTACAGATGCCCTTACAGTCAATGTGTCAGTTGGCACTTCCTTTCGATTGAAACTGAATTATAAACTCTGCGTCCATGGCCCAGTGATATGGAAAAAGGATGGTGTGGAACTGTGTCCTGGAGATGAATACCTTTTAGCACAGGACCAATCACTTATTTTGCAAAATATCCATGAAAACCACCAAGGAATCTACCAAGCTCTTGATAGGCATCATAAAGAAGTTTCTCATTATATTGTTAATATACGTAAAGGTTGGTATATCTTTGTTTTCTTATTCTCTATTACTGGTATGAGTTAACTCAAAAAAGTGGGGCCCTGGGTATGATGGTAAACTACATCTGGCAGCAAGGCCTCTGATTGGGAGGTTATGAGAAGCAAGGAACCACTTCTTAATTGCTGCTTTTCCCAGTTTCACCCTGACCCAAAGTGGTAGCACCTGTTTGGGTCTAAGCTATGGGCAAATAGTTAACCACCAAACTGGGGTCAAAACACTATGTAAGTATAAAAATAGACTTTTGTAGAAATATATACATAAAGATAGACTTTTATAGAAAAATATACATTTTTGAATGAAAAATATTACCAATGATACATCTTTTAAGGAAAAAATTATAACCATAACACATTTTTGAAGTAAAAATAAATTACCATAATACATTTTTGAAGGAAAAAAAAATATTACCAGTAATACATTTTTGAATGCAAAGCTAGACAACATCTTCAGTTTACTAAAATAAAACAACAAAAAAATTTTCATCAAAATCTGGCTATAACTGAAAATAAAAAAAAATGCCTGAAAACCCCACCTTTTTGGCATTAAATAACCCACAGAGGTTGATATGCTGTTAAACAAAACTCAAACTCAAAAAAGTGATGGCAGTAATTTAAATAATTCTGCAATTGTATTTTACTTGTGGAATATAAAAAGATTGACATTTCTCTGCGTGCTCATGTTTGCATTCAGTACTTCTTGTATATTAAACTGAGAATATAACATTCTATTTGACATTGATTAATTAAGATTTTGACACCAGAAGGACAATTTCTGTGTCACTAGATATCAACTAAATAGAACTGAACAACTTGGTTGTCACTTTTCCTATGTCCTGAAGGAACATGGCATTTTAAAAAGAAATATAGTCAGAACAGAAAAAAGTAACAGAAATTAAGATGGATATCAGCATATTTTTAACAGATGCAACATTGCCAGCATATTGATATTTATCACTATTTTCATGACAAATATTAAGATGAGGTCTGTTTTTTAGTTACACCAGATTCACAGCTAAGACTTGTCATTCTGTGATTTCAGACTGTAATTACCTTTATTTTTTTCTTTATTCCATTTTAGCAATTGAGACTTGTTAAGTGCATGTAGACAAGGCTGTTATTCAATTTTGATTATTTAAATTCAGTTTAGTTTCTGATTGCAGCTAAATCATATTCCTCAATGAAAAAAAGACATATCAAGGCAAAATTCTCAGTTCCTCTCCCTGGAGGCAAGTCTGAGACAGTAACAAAATGTCCATATTGGATGCATTTTGGTAGCAATGTCTTTATTTTCACAAGTTTAGTAAAAGACCAATGAAAACACTAGCAATCTAACAGATAAGTTTTAATAAAAAATAGTACATCACATTAACTGAAAAAAATGATTACTAGTATTTGAAGCATTAACCATAGAAAACAAACAACTCAACATCAATAAAGGTTTTATCAACTTTTTCAACAAACATATTACATATCTTCTAATTAAAAAAAAAGCAATATCAAAAACTATATAACAAAATTGAAAAAAGATGAATATGACATAATCATAGAATTATCTTTGAAAATGGCTTATAAATCTGGAAAAACTTAGGTATCAAGTAATTTAAATTTCCACCAAAACCAAAAGATCTTTAATAAGAACTTCCATTGATCTTTAATCAAACTGGTAAAACTGAAAATATATATACACGTGTGTGTATGTGTATGTATATATATATGTATGTGTGTGTGTATATGCATATATATGTGTGTGTGTATATGTATGTATATATATATATATATATATATATATATATATTTATGTGTGTGTATATATGTATATGTATGCAAATGTATACACAGTTATAATCTGAGGTAAAGAACAGTGTGGTTAAAAAAAGAAGACAAGAGAAAAATTGTTTTTCACATGTGTGGGAAAGTATTGTTTCTATCAGGAAAGGTGAGATTGGAAAAAAACACTTTCTCAGTCCAACATACAATTTTCCTCTTGTCTTCTTTATTTAACTATATATATATATGTGTGTGTGTGTGTGTACACATATACACACACATATATGTGTGTGTGAGCAGATTCATGCCACCTTTAAGTTTCATGAGCACACTGTTATGATGTCTTCACTCACTGGGACTGGGTTTTATAAATATATATAGAGAGAGAAAGAGAGAAAGACCATGAAACACAAACAATTTGTTTCATAAAATGTATGAACAATCATACTAAATATATCTCTAGAATAAAACATTAAAAATGATATAAATACAAGATTCAGTATAAAATGTCAGGACTTGTAAAGATACAATATGTAATCATGTACTCAGACATCAGATCATTAAAATTTTCGCCAGAAATCAAAAGATCCTTAATGAAGAGCTTCTGTTTATGCTTAATGAAAAATATTCAAAAGTTTTACAATCTTTGCCCAATCAAACTTGGAAAATTGAAAATGTGTGCATATATATATATATATATATATATATATATTTTATTAGTCATCCACATACAAGCGTGTTTTGCTGTATCACAGCTCAACAGTGTGGCTAGACATATCCACTTGCTTCTGGCTGGGATCGAAACTCAACTGATTTGGTGTCAGTCAGAGTCTCTACTCCCTAAGCCATCAGTGCATGGGGTCAGAGAAGGGAAATTTTAATGTCTTGTATGTAAGCAGCGTATACAGACGCCAGTCACCAAGAGAACTCAATTCATTTCTGAAGAGTCACGCATTATAGCCAAAGTGGAAACTGTTTTGAAAATTTTCTTCTCTAGAGAGCTCAATCGTAATGAGAGCATAATATATATATATATATATATATATATATATATATATTGATTATTTAATTCCTTAGTTTTTGGTCATTATAAAATTAGACAAGTACACAGTTGTATTAAAAAGTGTTCAATACAATTATATTGTAAAACTTTTGAATATTTTTCATTTGTAAATGAGTTATTACGTGACCTAGGTTTCTTCTATGCGGTGTCTTTGGGCAATTTGCAGTAACTGATTTTCCGTTTTTCTTAAGAATGCTCACGTAACGGGAATTTTTTGAATGTGCAATTTTCAAAATTAGAAGTAATTATAACATTTTCATCTATGGTTGTATGACCCTAATAGGTATTTTATGTTGTGGCTATTCTTAGTCATAGTTTCTGTTCTTTCATTTAGTAATTTCCCATTACGTGAGCATTTGAAATAACCCCTGTTATGTGAGCCTCCTTAAATAAATGGTAAAATCACTTATTGCAAATCGCCTGAAGACACCATATGGTAGAAACCTAGGTCTCGTAATAACTCATTTACTCATGATGACACCATTATGATGTCTTCAATCTTCGGGGCAGTGATTTTTTGTTAAAATGACAAATTCTTTGTGTTAAACCTAAATATTTATATTTTTGTATTCCCTGATTTGGTGTTTGTTTTCCATGTTGACAATTTGTAAAAGTATACTCAGTTATTAGTATGAGGGAGCTGCTCACTCACACAGATAAGTGAGTATACTTTTACACATTCTTGTTTGTCAATAGAGCACTATAGGGAGAGGTAGGTTTTATAAAAATGGTAAATACTTTCGGCTTTATGCTACATTCTTTGGTTAATGAATTGAATGCAGTTCGGTTCGACTACCAAACTAAATGTTCTCAGTTACTGGCTGTTGTTTACAGCCCGTGAATAACCTGCAATGAAAGCTGCCTTTCTCAGCTGTACACCTATAGTGCAGTGGAAAGATATCCATCTGAATCAGTCAGATTTCGATCCCAGCTTGAAGCTAATAGTTAATCTAGCTGCACTGAAGAGCTGTCATACAGCAAAACAAACTTGTCTGCAGATGATTTTATATATATATATATATATATATATATATATATATATTATAAATCATACTTTAGAACATTTATTTATATAGGAGTTTAAATGTAAGGTCAATAGACACCTCCTAAAACACTAACTCTCAGCCATTCTCTCAAACACTCTTCCCATCCACGCAACCCTCATCCTCGATATCCTTACCCATCTATCACCTTCCTTCTGACATTTCCTATCAATTTCCCCTATGTAACCCCTAACCACTCTTTCACCTCACTTTCCCCTATGTAATCCTTAACCACTCTTTCTCATCACTTTCCCCTATGTAACCCCTGTGCAACAGTGGCAGTGAAATGCCTTATTTGGGGTGAAGTGATTAAAAAAAAATATATATATATATTATAAATCATACTTTAGAACATTTATATATATATATATATATATATATATATATATATATTATAAATTATACTTTAGAACATGTTAGTTGGTTGATTGTTTTGTTTTAAGGCATATCAACCTCGGCGGGTCATTTATTGCTAACTAAATTTTATTTATTTTATTTCTGGCAATACCTTTTTTCTTTCAACAATTTATTGTTGTTTTTTATATATCAGTTTTGTGTCTAGTAATACATTTTTTTTCGAGTATCAAGATTCATTGGGATTTGTTTTTAAAAGCAGGGTTCCCAAGTCCTACCCTGTTATTTAACCCATAACTGGAGGGAAGGAACAGATTAATACCTTTCCCAAGGGTACCAGTGCTTAAGTGAATGCAGGGTATTTAACTGGAATTCCAACTCGGCTCACTGATTTCTCTTCCCGAGCCGATATCCACTGCAGCACAACGCACATCTTAGAACATGTACAACCTAGTTTGTACATGTTCTAAAGTATAATTTATAATATTCATTGCTCTATTTTTATATTGAGCACTGTTTTAAATTAATGTTTTGAATGTCACAATTATTTTCTTCATTCCTTATTCATTTATATATATATATATATATATATATATATTTGTGTGTGTGAATTCACATCATGTCTTTACATGCCAATATTTAATCTTATTAAGAATTACTGATGATTTCAAGAGAAACGTAGCAATTACATCCTCAGTGGTCTTTGTTATTTTATTTAAAATTTTTTTTAAAAGGGTAATGTTTAAACTTTTATGACATGTATATCTTTATATATCTGTGATGTGCATTGTGGTGCAATGGATATCAGATCAGAATGAGAAATTAGAGAGCCGAGTTCAAATCCAAATTAAATTTGTTGCATTCACTTGTGCACAAATACTATTGGGAAAGTTGTTAATCCAACTCTTCTCCTTCCAGCTATGGGTTGAATAGTCAAACAGATTGGGTTTATAGCCTTGGTTGGCAACCAGTCTATCACAGAAAGAAATGTCAACCTACTATGGAAAAATCTTATATTTAGTCAGTCATGTCTCAAAAGTGTGTCTCACTTATAGAATTTAACTGACCAGATGATATCTTTACCATGAAAATATCTGTTAGTTTTGAGTGTTAGTTCTCTTACTTCTATATTCCATGTTCCTTCAGGGCATGGGAGGTCATGGCTCTCCAAAACATCCTCTCATTTGCAGACCTTAGTAAAGGTTGTCTTTTTTGCTGTGTTCCAACGAACTAAAGTCACTGGTACCTCTGCAACAGGTGCTTACTCATGCAACCAGACTGGCAACTGGGTCTCACCCATTCACAGTTAGACCAACCAAATGCAGGTGACAGTTCTACTCTTGCAGGTTTTTTTTTTTTGCACTTACCCGCCTGTGGAACTCGCTTCCTTATTCCTGCTTGCTTGATGGCTACAACCTCCAGGAAATTAAATGCAAAGTCAATGCTCATCTCTTAACCACTTGACTCTAGTTCTTTCTTCACCACCCTGTATATCCTTTCCTTTCTCTCCACATCTGCAACTGTCATCACTCCTGTATTCCCTCCCTTCTCTTGCTCCTTTCTAACTGGTTTGTCCTTCTCTTCTCTCTCTTCTAACTAATCTTTACACTTATGTAGCCCCCTGCACATCAGTGGTGTTACTGCCTTGCTTGTGGTGATATGATTAAAAAAAAAATCTTCTAATCTTTATTCTGCCAACCATTTACATGAGCTTATTAGATAGGTTACACAACATTTTCCTTTGACTCTTTCCTTTTTACTTTTTTTTCCATTACTTTTTAACGAGTGAGTGTCAGATTCTCTTTCTGATGCTATGTATAATTATCCTTTTCATTTCCATTTTCCTTAAAAAATTGTTGCTGCTCATGTATTTGCTAGCATTTTATTACGAGAATATTGTTTTTTGGTGGGGCTTCAATATTTACCCATAGGTGGGATTCTAACAAGTGCTACTACCATGAGTCTGGGTAGATCTTGAAACAAAACCAATTAAAAGGTGGTTCCACACTCGTCAAAACCTCCAGTATCCTGATTAGAGGCCTTGCTGCCAGATGTGGTTTATCATCATACCCAGAATTATTTTTTTGTAAGAAAATGCACAGAATAAACAAGGAAGACTCCTCGATCTGTCTGAACTTTTTATTTTCAACAAACATTACTGTAAATAAAGGACAGTATTCTAAAAGTAATATTTAACGATAATAATTATAGTAATTAAGTATGAAGCAACAGAAACATGGTTCCACAGAAGGATGTTGAGAATACCATTTTTTTTTTAATCATATCACCTCAAGCAAGGCGATAATGCCACTGATGCGCAGGGGGCTATGTAAAGGTAAAAAGAATGGAAAGAGAAAGCCGGAAACCACATCCTAAACCGGGAACAAGGGATGAGCCTCTTCACCTGTTCAATAGACGTGGGTGGAGTGTGAACCGGGCCATAGATGGATCATGTAAGTCATGTGGAAGTTTTAAGGAAAAAAACGGCATTCATACTTAAAATACAAAAGAAACAGTTGAAAATTCTGGAATGCATAATAAAGAAAGAAGGTTTAATGAATTTGATGCTCACATGACATTAAAATAAACAGGTGTAGAGGGGAACAATTAGCAATGTATCTAGTGAGTTTGTGTAAATGGATGGCAGTGCAGGGGCTAGGAGGGATAACATAAAAACATTGCTAACAGCTACAAGTAATAGGAGATTATAGAATACCATGATTGTTCACATCTTGAAGAAACATAGCATATAAAAGAAGATATGGCAGTGAATGCTGGAAATTTTCTCACTAATGAAAAGGATAATTGTGGCAAGAAGGATGGGGTTCTACAGAAGGATGCTGAGAATACTATGAATGGAGTATCTGAGTAACAAGGGAAATTTAAAGAAAATGGAAACAAAAAGGCACATAATCAGAATCAAAAGGAAACAGTTGAAATTTTTAAGACACATAATAAGGAAAGGTGGCTTGGGAAATTGGACACTCACAGGACATTTTGAAGACAAAAGTGCAGAGGGAAACAATGAGCAAGCTAATGAACTTGTGTAAATGAATGGCAGAATAGCAAGTTGGAGGAATAATAAAAAGAGAAATTGTTCCTAAAATCCACAAAGGTTAGGAAGTAGTAGAGAGCCATGATTTCATATGTCCTGAGGAGACACAGCACATAGACACAGAAGCAGCTTTGTGATAATTAGCATTTGCAAGTAATTATAATATAAATTCTATAAATAAAAAGACACTTGACATTAAATGGAAGCAGTTAAAGACAGCATTTAAGTGAGTTTAATCTATTTTTCTGTTAGGTTTTGGAGTTGGCAGAGAAATTACATCTGTTCAGGAGAATACATATTTCGCTCAAAATGTCAGCTCTTGCTAAAAGAAGCCGTGATTGACCAATCAAAATTCATGGACTGTTTTAGAATGTGCACTTTGCTACTTGCTCTCTCTCTCTCTCTCTCAGAATCACTGATATTTCAAGTGTAAGGTTGTTTACCGGCTTATAAAAGCAGCTGTTTGTTTGTGCCAAGCAACCTGTCTTCTCTCGTAACATCTTTTCCAATGCTGGAGACATTTATGACTCCCTTTGAGGAAATTCTGGACAAACCTTCAGCAGCCTGGAAGAGAATCAACTTGACAGAAACACAGACTCTCTTTTAGATATTTATAGATGCATTCAAACTGAAGATTCTTGATAAGTTCAAAGAAGTTGACATAACTTTCATAAATGCACACGCATATTTGCCATCATTTTCTGTCTGTGGGAAACCGTTGTCCTGTTTAAAACCATCATGTGCATTTTGTCTGTTATAGACATGGCTTTTCGGGTTTTCTACTAAGCATCCTTCTTCAGGTGTCTTTGAATTCAATAAATTTCTTGAACTGTTCTCCTCATCTTTGTTACTATATTCATAATGTTTCAGCAATTGTATCTGCTGGTCTTCTTCAGGTGATTATAATTATAATCCAAAGCTTTTATTTTATCAATCTGGGTAGATGGCCATGCCTCTTTTGGATATCTCATTATCAGTTATTTATTTTTAACTCTTCGACTTTTTGTTCACCTATGCTATAGGCATTGTTGCCATTGTGTATTTGTGTATATATATATATATATATATATATATATATATAGTCATCTGCAGACAGATCTGTTTCGCTGTATCACAGCTCATCAGTACAGTTAGACATCCGATTGCATTTAACCCAGGGTTGAAACCCAACCGAATTGGCGTCAGTGATTCTACCTCTGAGCTATGGGCACTCAGTAGAAGGAGACAGACTTTTAGTGTATGATGTATCATACTCCAATAGCCAGAGTGCTCTAATTCATTACAGAATCAGTGATGCGTAGATGCTAGAGTAGCTACTGTTTTTTCAAAGTCTACCATTCTTCCAGAGTGCTAAATCAGGGTGTGAGAGCGTAAAGAGTCATTTGCAGACAGATCTGTTTCACTGTATCACAGCTCATCAGTATGGTTAGATATCTGATTGTTTTTAACGCAGGGTTGAAACCCAACCGAATTGTCGTCAGTTGGCGATTCTACCACTGCGCTATGGCTGCTCGGTAGAAGGAGGCTGACTTTTAGCATATGATATATCATATGCCACCAGTGGCCAGAGTTCTCTAATTCATTAATGAATGAGCAATGCATAGGAATGAATATATATATATATATATATATATATATATATATATATATATTCCTTCCTTTCTGTCACACACATAGAGAGATAATAGTGAGGCAGGGCAGTGAGGGCTCAGTTCATTCTCTTTACTCCCATTCATGAAAGCTCTTCTTACATGTTTGCTCTTTAACAATACTGTATTATTTTATGTTTTGCAATAATTATGTTATCAATTCGTGAATTATATATATATATATATATATATATATATATATATAGATATTGAGCTCACCACTCTTTAAGTCAAGCCACTGGATTATTTCAACCAATGTTTTTATTCACTTGGTCATATGCCCTAGAGTGTATAAGGGTCAAAATGTTATGAATATGGTAAAAGGACAACAGAACATTGTAAATAGTGTAAATAATTACACTCTCAGAAATATCGACAAAAATTTCTGGGAATTTTTAATCAAGTCTTTATGCAAAGACCTGAAAAATGCTAAAGTTGGCTTACAACAGCTGAAACATTGTCAGTATAATAATCAAGTCAAGGATGCTAGACCAAATAGTAAATCATATAATTCCAGCAAAAACTATAATTTTTCTGATTCGTACAACCAAGAAAAATAAAAAAAATATACACACCCCTCATTTCCTATTCACTATACATGAACGGACATGCAAACAAGCTCTCCTACCATTCTGAAGATGAGATTTTGATCTCGAAATATTAATGACTAACTTTTTCTTATTCATTTATGGCCATTTTTTAGCAATTTCTTTCTTCATGCACACCAATAATGCTATGTAATATTCACTATTGTTGGAACTTCTATTTTCAAGGTAATCAATGAGCAAAATACCTTGCGCATCCCAAAATATGGAGACCAAAACCTTGCTTGCTGATGTTTGCGTCTTTGATCGCTTTGGATGGCTTTCACCTGATGCTGTCCACTCAGCTGACTGCTGATGTGAGTCTGGAGTGAAATGGTAGATCCGTTTCATCCATTGTCACATATTTATGCAAAAACTTCCTCTTGTTGTGTTGAAACAGTTGCAAACAATGCTCTGAATTGTTGACGCTTTGTTGTTTTTGATAGACTGTGAGCAAATACGACACCCACTTTGAACACAGCTTTCTCATTGACAAAATGTTCATGCAAAATGGTGAATACACTGCCTTTTGATATCTTCAACTCCTTTGCTATCTCATGCAACTTTAGTTTACAATCAGCCAAAACGAGTTTATGGATGTTTTTGGTGTTTTCGGGGACAACTGCTGATTTTTGGTGGCCTGAGCAGTCTGCATCATTTGTATCTGTACAACCGCATTTAAAGTCAGCATATCACCTTTTAATCATTGTATCTGATTGCGCAGTCTGAATAACATTTATCAAACCACTGCTTTGCTTGTATAGTATTTTTATCATCAGAAATTGAATACTTTATCAACACACAAAATTAAGATTTTTCCATTGTTTTGAAAATTTGAAACAGTCAGTCAGTCATTTAAGTGCCATACGTCATACACGCTTGGGCGATCATGTCTCGAAAGAGACATGACTGACTGGGCAGATAATTATCCCGCAGTAGGTTGCCATTGCTTTCTACGGTAGACTGGTTGCCGACCAAGGCTATAGAACCCAATCTGTCCTGCTATTTAACCCATAACTGGAGGGAAGAGATGGATTAATACCTTTCCCAAGGGTATTTGTGCATAAGTGAATGCAAAGAATTCGACTGGAATTCGAACTCGGCTTCCGAGCCGATATCCACTGCACCACGACGCACATCACTTAAATAACTGTAATTTGTAAACTAATAATCAGACTGGGACCAAATTTTGTCAGGTGCTATTTGACAGTTAATGCTTTATAAAAATCATATAGATTTTTTACTAGTGGCAACCATCTATATGTCATGCCCATGATTTATTGAGTGGTGTGTTAGATATGCATTTGTGTTTGAATGAGCTTAACTTGAGTTTGCACAATGAATTAACTAGTTAAGAATTTTGCTATTTTGTGAAAAATTTTTCAAGCCAACTGAAACATAGACTTTCTTTTACTCTTATTATAGTTTAACTTTTCTTAAAGAAACATGTTCAGTTGGGTATTTTATTTTCTTTGTTCCTTGTTTTTCTATTTTTCACCTTTCCCTTTTCTCTTTCTTGTTAAGTTACATGAGATTGAAACACTGGTTTCCATATGATTACTGAAGTTAAGCAACATCAAGTGTGATCAGTACCTAGATGGGTGACCACTTCGAAATATCATGGGCTGTCAGCTTGGATGTATGGGTGGTGTAATTGATACTGGCTCAGAATGTTTAATCAGATATCTGAGGCTCAACTGCGTACAAAATATTTAGATTTTAGCATTAAGTTATAAGGTTGATGTGCTGTGAAACAAAAACAATGAGTCAATCAATAATCTTCTTTTTAGGGGATAGAAGGCAAAGTGTCCCATTTATATGGCAATGTCTCACTTTAGCTTCATTTATTTTAATTTCTGCACATTTTTTTTTCACTGGCTAATTTATTTATTTTTTGCTATGTTAGACAAGCATATATAAATAGTGGTATGCATGAATAAGTGTATATATATATATATATGATCCATATACAAGCCTGTTTTGCTGGATCACAGCGCATCAGTGTAGCTAGACATCTTCTTGCCTCCGACCAAGATTGAAACTCAATCAATTTGGTGTCAGATGGAGTAGATAACCCCTAAGACATAGGCACATGGAATCAGTGAAGGAAAATTTTAGGGTGCTATATATAAGCGGCATATACACACGCCAGTCACTAAAGGAACCCAATTCATTGTTGAAGAGTTATGTATATATCGCTGAAATGGTAACTGATTTTATTCAAATTTTCCTCTTTAGAGTGCTCAATCATAATGAGAGCATAATATTTGTCATCCACATACAAGCCTGTTTTGTTATATCACAGCTCATCAGTATGACTATATATATATATATATATATATATATATAGAGTGCAATGGATAAAATGTCATCTAAATTATGCTAAAATGAAAATAACACTGAGATCTCATTTTAGCAGATATATTTAACAAGATTACACAAAGATATTTTGAAATATAAAATAGTAAATTTATTCAATGAAACCACCATTGGTCTCCAGATGACTTTGGAATCTCCTACATCTCTTCTGAACAGTCCCCTTGTTTAAGTTGGTGAATGCTGTCATAATCCTTGATATCAGTTTATTTTTAGTGCTACAAGGAGTTTTGTTAGTCTCTTGCTCAACTGCGGCCCACACATAATAATCAAGGGGGTTGCAGTCTGGGGGGGTTAGATGGCCAGGGGTATTAGGTGATGTAGTCAAAGAAATAGTTTGACAGCTATGACTGAGTTCTCTGCTCATGTGACATGATACAGAGTCCTGTAACAATTTCAGGTATTTGCGCGTAAATGAATGCAAGGAATTCAACTGGAATTCAAACTCAGCTCCCCGATTTGTCGCTCTGAGTTGATATTCACTGCACCCCAATGCACATCCTATACAGTACAGTTGATAAAATCAAAAATAAACAACATGCATGCATGAAATTAAATGTATACAATTGTGAAAATCTACCCATTGCACCCTGTGTATGTTCTTTTTGCTTCAATAACTTTTGAAAATCTTAGAAAAGCATAATTGCACTTCTGCCTGTATTAAGTGGTTTCACTGCAAGGTATATTGACAAAATCACTTGTTAATTGTTATGCTAGTTCATAGAGTGTGCCATTCAACCAGTTTTGGAGATATTAAAATGGCTGCATACATGGTTGATGGACTTTGTATATGAATACAACTTTCTTTAACAAACTAGTAAGATTAATCAGTGTCTCATTAAATGTCTCCAACTGATCTATCATCTGCTCATCAAGATTGCTGTTATTCATTTGCTGTTTTCATATTTATTTCTGGTAACCATTTAAGATACAGAAGTGTTTCAGAGAGTCTATTCTACACTCAGTTTTTGTATAAATATTGAGTGTTAGACCAGATATGTTTTCTTTGCCATGACACTTAAGAGCAAGCTAAACTGAAATTGTCCCAGAAATCCTTTCACATCTGACCATGGATTAAGATCTGTCTTAGCTGAAATTGTTTTTTTGTAACTACTGCTACATCCAGCAGTGGCTCGGAATCAGTCTCAACTGGAACTCTTTAACTCCTTCCACATCTTGCAGTAATTTGAGATCAGTTTAAACTAGAATTGACTTTGAAATTTTTCTAAATCTCGCAGTGGTTTGAGATAAGTTTTGACTGGAAATCTTGCTGACTTTCTTCCTCATCCAGCAGTGACTTGGGATTAGTCAAAACCTGAATTGTCATAGAAACTTTCTTAAATCTGGTAATGGCTTGAAATCTCTTAAAATGGGAATTGCTCTTGACTTTCATCCATATTTGGTAATAACTTGGGATCAGTCAAAATTTGAATGTCTTAGAAATTATTCTAAATCTGGAAGTAGCTTGTAATTTGCCTAAAATGGAATAGTTCTTGATTTTCTTCTGGCAGTGGCTAAGATTGTTTTGAAGCAGGAACAGCAAATTTGGGACAAAATTTAATCCTTTGAAAAATCCTTATAGTTTTTCTTTCATAACAGCAATCAAATTATATTAATAAATACTGAAATAATGATAATTACCTTCCAATAACCAGGAATTTTAAATTGTTTTTCTGTAGAGAAATTCTGTGCATTGAAAAATCAATCATGTTGTTTGATAAAATAGTTTTATTGCTGGTATTTAGAAATTCATATAATTTATGACTATCCAGAAGGTCAATATTGATACTCGTCTGTTAAAAGAACATATTCGCATGTTCTCAGGAAAATTTTTTTTTTGGTTATAGTCTCCCTTCTCTGATTTCTAAAAGAATTTCTCAGTTGAGGATCAATAAAACATTGTTCTTATTGATTGATTCATTCATTTCTGTCCTCGGGAAATCTGACCTGGATATTTAAAATCAATAAAATGTTCGCCAAAGTACTTTTTGTTTAATTATTAAAAGAAAAATAAATTATTTATATTTTTTTCTTTTTTCCCAAATCACTAATTGCAATTTATCATGACCCTAATCAAACACTTGATTCACTAACTGATGCAATAACAAGACTGGGAGGGTTAAAGAAAAAATTATGAAAAACCAGAATTTGTGCAGTAGCTCATTGAGGGGTTCTAAACAGGGTTGTTATTCAATTTTGATTATTTAAATTAAGTTTATTTTGATTGCAGCAAAATCAGATTCCTTAATGAAAAGAGACATAGCAAGGCAAAATCCTTAATTTCTATTCTTGTGAGAATCTAGAAAAATCTTAGACAGGTACAAAATATCCATGTTGGGTAAATTTCGGGAGTAATTTTTTTGTTTTTACAAGTTTAGTGAAAAGCCAATGAAAACACTAGAAACCTATAAGACCAATAAGAAAAAATAGTACATCACATAAACTGAAAAAAATGATTACTAGTATTTGAAGCATTAACCATAGAAAACAAACAACTCAACATCAAATAAAGATTTTATCAAATTTTTAAGCAAACATACTAAATATATTTTATATCTAAAAGAATAAAAAATGATACAATAATGAAAGTAATACATAAAGACATGAATCTTTAAAAAATCTAATATGACATGTGATATGTTATTTGAAAAAAGATGAAACTGATATAGCACAATAATTATAATACAAATATATAATCAGCCCTTGAAATTTCACCTGCCCAATCGACTCAGACGATTAAAAACTTAATTGGTCGATTAAAGTTTATTGCTTACTCATTCATTAAAAATCTCACAATGAAACAAAAATTTGATTCTTTTACAACCTAAAAGTATGCTATTGAATATCCACAAGTTACTTTACAATGACATTATTGAACTCTTGGCCTTTTATTGTCCCGGTCAGTATAAACATTCATTTATTTAATGCTTCCGAAGTGGAGTTAAAATGTCTCTGTTGCCTAGATTAAAGCTCACTTGGAAAGATATTATTCCTATATTTCCTCTCAACTTAAGGAAAGTAAAAATGAACATTTGAAAGAAAGAAAAATATGCATACTTCTTTCAACCATGCACTGACAAACAAATTATACAAGTAAGTAATTTTTTACAGAAAATCGTAGAGAATTTAGGTACCTCCACTCAGTTATCAAAAACAAAAAAGACAGCATAACGTGATGTTAAAAACTTAAAAAAAACAAAGTCTTATCATCAAAATGTTTATGCTATTATTAAAAGGAAAAATCAAGTTTTCTTGTTATTATTTTTAAAAATTTCTAAATCCTTTCTAACATGTTCAAAATTTTAATTAAAATTTCATCTTTTGTTTTCCATCAGCAATTCACACTATGTTTCTGTAAAGCAACCATTAAGAAACGAGTCGGTCAAGTAAAAGATCTTGGGGCGAGTAAATTTTCCCTCATTCTCTACTGCAGGTTCAGTGATTTCTTTTTCAAATCTCAAAGGCTGTATATAATCATAGAATTATTAACAAAAGATCTTTATAAATGACTAATGAAAGTAAAAAATATTTAGATATCATATGATTTAAATTTCTACGAGAAACCAGGAAAATAATCTAGAATGTAAAAAATGTAAAAATCCTGAATAAAGAAGTTTCATTGGTCTTTAATCAGAGTTGTAAAACTGAAAATGCATGTCTGTGTGTGTGAGTGCATGTATATATATATGGCTATTGGGCGCGTATAATGATATGTGCTAAAAAGTCTGCCTACTTCCACCGAATGCCCATAGCCCAGGGGTAGAGTCGCTGACTGACGCCATTTCGGTCAGGTTTCAATCCTGAGTAAAAAAGCAATCGGAGTCTAACCATACTGATGAGCTGTGGTACAGCGAAACAGATCTATCTGTGGATGACAATATATATATATATATATATATATATATATATATATATATATATATAAGCCAAGATGTTTGTGTATGTGGGTGTGTCAGTATGTCCTTTACACAAATCCACAATTTTTATCCGATTCTCACCAAACTTCACACAAATATTCTTTAGGCTTCTGGTCAGGTCAGGTGCTACTTATTTTTTCTGATTTCCCCCTGATATTGGAAAACAATATCCTGATATCTGATCAGTTCTTCAGCCCCTTAATCATTGTTCTTGCTGCAGAATCTGCTCTGACTTGATAAAATTATAGTTTTTAGTCTCAAACATTAGTAGATCTTCTCAGACTACTCATTTTTCCTGATATTGGAAATTGATACCCCCGATATTCTATCAAATCTGATCAAAAATCAATATTCCGCTATCAATATGGCTCATTTTCTCCAATTTTACTCCCGATCGGTACAAAAAGTTTTCATAGAATTACTTAGGTTAGTTTATCCTTGGATGACTTATTTGACTTCGATATTGGAAATCAATACCCCAATATCCTATCGGGTCTAATCAAAATCAGGTTTTCAGCTCTTTTATTTTGGTTTTTGCTATGGGTTTTGCTTTAAGTAGGTATAATTGTAGTTCTTAGTCTCAGCCATGATACCATTTACTCAGGGGACTTATTTAGCCTTCAAAATTCAGTTTGCAATGGAAAACATATTTGACATCAATACCGGAAATCAAAATTTGACTTACATCCAATTCATTTTTCTTTCAATCTACAGTTTCGCTTTGACTGGAAACATTTATTGCTTCTAAGTCTTTCGTGCCAATGTCAAAAGAGTCTGAGCTTTAGAACCATGGATTCATTTTAAAGCTTTCACTACACCCAAGTAATGCCAGGCTATACTGCTAGTATACATATATATACAAGTTTCATTAAAAATGACTGATAAAGAAACTTTTAACAAAACTTGTACCTACAGAATTTATGTCCAGAAAAGAAAAAAATTATAAAAACAAAAGAAAAATTGAATTATATGCTAAAGAAAAACAGCTATGTTAGTGTGACCAACAGACAACTTGCCAGAATACCTAACACCTTAGACAAGAAAAAAATCTCAAACGAGGAAAGAAAAAAGAAAGGCAGACCAATACGCAAACACCTACCAACTTAGTAAAGTGCTCAACTCTTGGATTACTAGACAGAGAAAAAATGCTTTACAAGGTCAACATTTAACTAAGGACAGCCTAAATTTTTACTTGAGTTACCTGCTCACATATTCTTCTGACCGCTATAATGTTCATGTCATCCAAAGACAAAGCATAAAACTTGAGTAACAACTCAAGTTATCTTTAGTTATATTTAGTTAAATATATATATATGATAAAATATAGTTTTAAGCTATACTATATTTATGGAGTAAAATGATCAAGATATGGAAGAGCATACATAAATATTTTCAGGCTATCTGGCATAAAAAATGTGTTCACACATGTAACATATTGGGTGTCTACTTTTGTATATGTGCATGTGTTTTTTTTATATATATATATGTACGCATTGCTCATTCAATAATGAATTAGAGCACTCTGGCTATTGGGCATGTATAATGATAATATACAAAAGCTAAAAATTCTACCTTCTTCTACCTAGCGCTCATAGTCCAGAGGTAGAACTGCTGACTGACGGACAATTCGGTCGGATTTCAATCCTGGGCTAAAAGGCAATCAGAGTCTAACTGTACTGATGAGCTGTGATACAGCAAAACAGATCTGTCTGCGGATGACTATTTATGCTCTCACACCCTGATTGAGCACCTTGGAAGAATGGTAGACTTTGAAAAAACATATATATATATATATACACATGCATACACACACATATATATATATACACACACACACATAATATTATAGTAATAGCATAATATATATATATATATATATATATATATATATATAGTGTTGAGTCATGATAACGTTTAATGCTAATGTTTTCAGTAGATTTACAGATAAAAGATATATTAGCAACCAAGTTTTTTATTGTAAAGTGCTCAATATTGGGTTGGATATAGTGTGTTAATAGCAACCCAGGCAAGATAAGTGACTGTATCATAACAGGGCTGACCAAAAACAAGAACTTGGCATGAACCTGCTCAGTTAAAGTGACAAAATCTTTACACTAAAACTATATATATATATATATATATATATATGTATATAGTAAAGTTTTGTAATGCGTTTAGTAAAATAAAGGAAGGTAAAGAAGTTGTTGGGTAACCTATTTATTATACATTAATGTTTTAAGATTAAAATCTCATCTTCAGAATGGCAGAGGATCTTGTGTCTGTCCCAGTTGAAAGGCACAGACTCACTCGGACAGACCCAAGCTCCTCTGCCATTCTGAAGATGAGATTTTGATCTCAAAATATTAATTTTTAATAAATAGGTAATACCCAACAACTTCTTTACCTTCTTTTATTTTACTAAACGCATTGTGACAGCCTTCAAAACTTAATCATACACCTAATATATATAAAGGAAAACAACACTAAATGATGTGTTCAGTTTTACTTTATAAATATCATATCATATTGCTCTGGACAACATCCAACTGAGCTTTCTATACAGATCCAACACTTAATATTTTATATTAAATAGTTCTTGTTAGATTATCCTCACTATTCACAGACTTGATATCATTACTAATATATATATATATGTTTGTGTGTGTATATATATATATATATATACTACTGGCCATAATTATTAGGCCACCCTAGTTTTTTTAAAGAAATGATGTACTTCATACTATTTTTAGTATTTATTGCCAAATGAAAATAGAATGGTTCTTTTCTTATTATTACTCTGCAAATTTTACAAGGCAAGGAAGCAAAGATGAACTCGTCCGAATCACCCTAAATTTTCTTCATTCTTTCATTGATGAAACTACAATATAGGTAATTATTAAATATTTATAAATTCATTTGATGCACATGTCATTGTACAATATTAACAAAAGAATTATTCTATTTTCATTTACAATTATTCACTTAGCAATAAATACTAAAAAATAGTATGAAATACATAATTTTTTTAAAACACTGGGGTGGCCTAATAATTATGGCTGATAGTGTGTGTGTATATGTGCATATATATATATATATATATATATATATATATATATATAAATACACACACACACAAGGTCTGTTTGAATAGTCATTGGACTGGTATCACAAACAATTTATTTCAATTCCAAAAAAGAAACGGCATCGTAATCATCTTTGAATTTAAGGCTCATTTCTATCCTTTTATGCACTGCTAGAAGGTTTTTCCTGAATGCTTCTAAGCTCCAATATTATGGTTCTCTTAATGGCCTCCATGCCTTCAAAACATGTTTCCTTTATGTTCCCTTTGAGCTTAACAAAAAGGAAAAAGTCATATGGAGCAAGATCAGGTGAATAGTAAGGTTGTTCCAATAATTGCTGGATTAGCAGGGCATTGTGAGAAGTTGTACTGCTGTGATAACTTTACCTACCCCAACACATGCATATAAAAAAAAATTCAATGGTTATATAAAGCTAAGATTTCACTTATATACTCCCAATATATTGTGTTAGATGATAACACTATTTGATTATCCCTCCTTCACCCAGTGCTCCCACATCACACAGTCCCATTAATTTTCAGACAGAACTCACATCATATATATATATATATATATATATATATATATATATATATATATGATGTGATACTTTAAAAAAAATTGACATGTTATATGGAAAATTCGATATTAAAAAAAGAGCCTTTAAATTACACACGATTATTAATGAAATGTCTTTGTTAATGGCTTTTGTAAACTAAAGGCCCTTGGACATGAAATTAGTAAAGTATATCAATGTAAAATACTTTGACATTTGTTTCTCTTTTACTTGATGCTAAACTAGTTGAGCAAACTTGATTTTTCAAAATGATATTCTTACTCAGCTAAACTGAATTACCAACCAATCTAAATATTCACATCATTGGTAGCAAGGATACATTTTGCTTTGCACAAAAACTGAAAGAGAACCTCCCTGTGATTGTACAATTTTATTTTCTTCCTTCAACTGTGAATAAATCCACTTTATTTTATCCCATTAATTTTTCTTGGTTGTTATTTAGTTAAAAAACAAAAATTTAAAAGAACCTGCTTTAAACAAATACTATTTCAGTAACCTGATAATTAAAAGAATTATTTTGGGAACATGACTTGCACATTAACGTTGTAATTTTCGTTTATTATTTATTTTTGTTTTTAACTTAGAACATTAATTTACTTTATAAAGTTAAAAAGGAGAGAAATTTCTCCAGAACTCAAAAATAACAAAATAAAAGAATTTATACTAGAATATAATTAAGAAAAAAAAAAATGTTTAATCTTTATTTCAAGCAAAAAACCTATGCTATAACAATATATAAAACCAGTTCTATATATATATATATATATCCAAAATTTTCAGTTTGCAAAAAATAAATGAATGGAAAAATAAATGCTATGAAGTGTGGAATTGTTATTCCATTAGTTCTTACTATTACTAATATATATATATATATATATATATATATAAATTTTTTCTAAATTATATTACTCTGTTAAATGAATTTAACATTGAGTTCTTTTGAGTTCATCTCTATCGAAATTTACCTGACTAATATACGAAATATTTTATGTTATCTATCTATCTATCTATCTATCTATATATATATATATAAAACTTATGCTATAACAATATACACTCAGTTAAGGAAATACTTTTTTGCTGTTGAATATCAGTATATTAGCAAAAGTATCATGAGGATAAAATCAGTTTCATTTCAGCAGATTCAACTCTTAATCATTACTTCCACCAGTTTAGACTACTAGGACATGCTATACTACTTCCACAGAATTGAATCATCTTCATTTCCCCTGTCTCTCAAAGGTAAAATGAAGTTTTACTCACACAGCTAGTTCTCAGGAACTGCAATTTTGTGGAATAGATATTCCTGAAAATGTAGCTAATAAAACTTGGCTATTTTTAAAATGTGCTCAATGCACAATCAAAAGATCTGAACATGCAGAGCCAACAATATATTAAAAATCAAAATATTCACCATTCACTTATATATATATAAGCATTTAATCTGAAGCAAGGTGATAAAGTCACTAACACACAAAAGGTTACTGAGTGTGAAAGAATAAGAACAAAGAAAAAAGATTATTAAGTTCAGCTATTGAACAGGTGAAGAGGTTCATCCCTCGTTTCCTGTTTAGGATGCAGTTTCCAGTTTTCTCTTTTCTAATCTTCTCACTTTGTTTTTTTTTTTTCAATTGGAGTAGATAGACTAAGCTATTGCCCGGCTCACACTCCACCCACATCTATTGAACATGTGAAGAGGCTCATCCCTTGTTTCCTGTTTAGGATGCGGTTTCCGGTTTTCTCTTTTCTAATCTTCTCACTCTTATGTAGCCCCTTGCACATCAGTGGCATTACTGCCTTGCTTGGGGTGATATGATTAAAAAAAAAATAATTTCTGTCTGAATTTATGCTGGTGAGTGATGGGTGGCACAATGGCTGAAACATGGTAGCAACAGAGAAAAACAATAGTATATATATATATATAAATAGTGTAAATGATAATAATATATATATAAAATAAATAGAAACAAATAACTGCAAACAAATAATAATCAGTAATTTTCAATATTATGACGGTTTAAATATATCTGATATTTTTAATAGAGAAAATATAGAAACAAAACCTCAGAAATATAAGTATAAGTTTTTTCATGTTATACCATTTTTGTGATTGAACACATCTGGTGTTTTGTTTAGCATCAATAATTATTGCTTCTTTTTTATCTGGCATGCATAAATATGATATCTGTTAATAAATTCAATAGATTTATCTGTAATGAGTAGTATATCAGCAAAACTTAATGACAAATATGAGTCTTTTGAACTTTTTTTTTTATCTATTGTCTCATGTAATATGCAGTTACATCACAGATATATTTTATTCTTTGATTCCTACAACATTTTTGACTACATTGTATAAAAATAGAGTCTATGCTTCATTAAATAACCAATTAGCAAGACAATATATTTTCTTTGAAAAAAAGAACATCACATATCCTCTTTCTTTCCAAAAATTTCAGATGAACTATTTTTACTTACAAAACCATTTAAACATCTGCTTCATGTTTTTCTTTCTCTGAATCGATAATAAATAATATTGAAAAAACAAAAAAAAAAGATGAATGTGGATACAAAATCTTCTTTTTTTTATAGAAAAATAAAGCAAACTATCCGTATGTTGATCTAATTCTATTTTTAGGTCATGATGTTGAACCAATAGAACCTGAAGATTCTCAGGGTAAAAAAAACCATCACCAATCCTAATGCCAGTTCCTAACCTGAAGCTTAAAAACTACAACTAAACCATTTTCTTAAAAATAAATCCATTAAACTAATCCTAACATTAATAATAATAATAATGATAATAAAAACTAAAAACAACATTAATAATTCCAGTTGTATTTGGAGCACTCGGGTTAATTGGAAAAGGTTCTGATAGACTCATTGAAGCGATCCCAGGGAACCCATCCCTTAAAAAAGTAAAATAAATTGTGCTTGGTACAATTTATTATATAATTTTATTTACTTATTATATTAACTTATTATTTTATAAGTACAGCTCACATTTTAAGAAGAGCTTTATCAATGCAAAATGTGTATGATTTTAGGTTTGTATGTTTTATTTTTCTTTTACAAAAATGATCTAACTGGTTTGTCTTCCTCTTCACTCTCTTCTAATTAATCTCTTTACACTTATGTAGCCCCCTGCACATCAGTGGCATTATCACCTTGCTCGGGGTGATATGATAAAAAAAAAAAATGTTTGAAGCCATTTTTGACCTTTATGACCTGGAAGGAAATGAATACACAACAGAAATCAAAGGAAAGTTCATCAATCAGAAACGTGCAAGATTTTGTGTGATTTTTCAATCCAAGCAAATAAGAAACTGGGGCTCAACAAACTGGACATATTGGGGGAAGATAAAATAGAAAAGAAGGGTTAATCCTTGATCCAATATGTCCTTTTGATACAAGGATGGAGTAAAAGGAGGAAGGGTAAGTAATCAACTATGACCCACTGAAAATTGGACTTGCAAAGATTTGGAAGCCGAAGATGATACCAATCATACCAATCATCATTTGTGATCTTGGTCCATGACTGACAGACTAGAGACACAGATAAAGAAGATTGGCATCAATTGCCCAGTGGAACTGTCGTAAAAGAAAGCCTCTTGGAAATGGCAAGAAAAATCCCAAAAGTGATGAACACTTAAAGTCAGAAAAAAATTGCATGATATGTGGTCTGCTAGCCATGCATTACTTATAGTAAATCTTAGCTGACAAAATACTGACACAATCGTAATAATAATAATAATAATAATGGATACTTGTTCTGAGGATGGTGTCGCATGCTGGAATCATCTCCCCTGGCCAATGTTATCAAGAAGTCAATTTTTGATAAATCGACCATGGAGAGATTTGAACCCACGTCTCACAGTTGGAATACTAATGTTCTCATCACTCAGCTAGTTTAGTGTATGAAATTTGGCTTCTAATTGCTTGCTTTATGTCATTCTATTTTCTTGTCTAATTTGCTTAATTGCTAAATCTAAAAATTCTTTGCTTCAATGTTATTTGTCCAAGGCATCTGTATTTGTCACATGTAACATCCACAAAATATACTTACAATCAAATCAGTGTATATTTGAATTAAACACAGAGTAATAAATAAAATGATGGAATGCTTACAACAGTACAGAATGAGATATAGAGAAAAAGAAGAAAAAATTTCTAGTATTTTTATTTTTGTGTTGTTAAACAGTAGTATAAGTTATGCTCTTTGAAATTCTAATCAAATGCATGTGAAACATGATTAACCAACGAAAATCAAACAACATAAAAATAAGAATAACAGAATTTATTTCTTCTTTTTTCGATATCATATTTTTGGATGAAGCTTTAATAAAAGTGCAACATGCTAGCTTGATAAATATTTCCTATTTGTTCTTTATCATATATAGTCATCTGCAGACAGTTCTGTTTTGTTGTTTGACAGCTCATCAGCACAGCGAGACATCTGACTGCTTCCAACCAGAAATATATATATATATATATATGCTTTTATAATTGTTTCATCCCAAGCAAGGCAATACCATCACTGGTACACAGAGAATTAAAGTGAGAGAAAAGAAAAGAAAAAGAAAAAGAAAAAGAAACAGGGAAACAATTTACTGAAGATGTCGAAGAAATGATAATAGAAATTTGGGAATCAAAATGATAGAAGATGGCAACTGATGTTTCACAAACTTTTGAAGATTGTAGCTATCAGGGAAGCAAGTATATGGAAGGGAGTTCCAACAGGCAGGAAGTGAAAGTGAAGAACTTACAAGAGTAGACATGGTGGTTACATTTGACTATTTTGGCAGCAAAAAGCACAAGTAAATTCGTGTAGTCAGGGCACCAGGGAAAGAAGCTTGTCAGAGCAGAAGCCATGATAATATTTGTAGAAAAGACAGAGGGAAGCCACATCTCATCAATAAGAAAGTTACTGAAGTCAAGCTGCCATATCAGGAGTGATTACGTTGCAGATTCTCTTTTGGATTTTATTGAGAAGCCCAAGATGAATAGCAGGAGCACCTGACCAGATATGGTAACATTATTCAGGGGATGGATGAATGGTTGGTTGGTTGGTTCATTTAACCAGCATATCAACCTTCATTAGGTCATTTAATGCTGAAAATCGTTTTGATTTGTTTTATTTAGTTTATTTGTTTTATTGTTCTTGTTTGTTTCAAGATTCATTGCGATTTGCTTTTAAGAGCAGGGTCCCCAAGTCCTGCCCTTGTTATTTAACCCATAACTGGAGGGAAGTGATGGATTATTACCTTTCCCAAGGGTACCAGTGCTTAAGTGAATGCAGGGTATTCAACTGGAATTCAAACTTGGCTCACCGATTTCTCTTTCCGAGCCGATATCCACTGCACCACAACACACATCTGTCACTACATGCTTAAAGCACCTGGTATTCCCAAGCAGTCACCCATCTAAGTACTGACCAGGGTCAACGTTGCTTAACTTTGATGACCGAATGAGAACCGGTGTATTCAACGTGATAGGCCGTATGCCGGATGAATGGTACTTTTATAAATGTGCAAAATAGATTTTAGCGAAAACTTCCTGGCCTGACACAGTGACTCATCTTTCTTAGTAGTAGATGTAGCTATTGATTCAATATAGTTGTTTCATTTGTGGTTGATTGAGGGAGAGTCTAAGGAGATACAGTTTGTTGGTTTCAAGAAGACTCTTTCATGAAGGTAGAAAGTAAGAAAGTTTTCTATGGTGGTTAAAGGAGAACATCTTCATTTCTGAAAGCATTAAAATCTGCAAGCCACTGCTTATCCAACTCAATCACAGATTAGAGGTCTTTCTAAGAGCAGCCGTAAGGTTTACTTTGCCAATTTTTGCAGATTTCTTATTGAGACGTTAGTAAATGGTGGTGTTATCTGCGTAGATTCTTACTTGAGAACTAATTACATCAGAAAGATCATTGATGAAGCTCAGGAAAAGCATAGAATCTAGGCAGAACCGTAGCTGATGCTAAAAAACACTGGGCACAGAGAAAATTGCCCGGATTTATTAGTTGACAATATGATGACATCATCAGTGTCATCCATTTCCAGAAACTATGATTTTTGTGGATTTTTTCAGCTATTCCAACGGAAATTAGGCACAGAATGTGAACGAAAGCAGGAAATTGGTTTTGGACTTTCTGAGTATAATCAGTCTTTTCTCCCAAAATTAATAAATAAACAGATTTTTATTGTGTTCATTCAGATGTTTTCTTCATATTTTTCTTTCTTTCTTTCTTTGTGAATTGTTTAGTTTGCTTTCTGACGAAGACATTTTTCCTTGCCTGGATTTTCACTATGATTGCACAGATTGGCCTGGACCCGTGCCCGGTGTGCCCAGTAGTCAGATACGGCCATGGATCTAGGATACAGCCTTGGGGTATACCTACATTCATATGAAAGGATCTGGAAGCATTGTTCAAAACAATCTTCATTTCACGATTAGATAAGAATGATTGTATTAAATTGAACAATGGCCCAGAAATACCATATCATGTAGCTTGTGCAGAAGGCCTACAAGCCAAACACTTTTGAGATATCCAGGGCAATAACTTGAGCTTCACCATTTTTATCAAGTGCCTGGTATATTTATTCAGTGATGGCTGTTAGCACATCCTGGTGAAGCAGAAGCCATACTGTTTGTCAGAGAGTAAGTTGTGGGATGTAAGATGATGAACTATTTTACCATTAATAAAACCCTCAAACACTTTTCCAAAGAGCAGTAAGAGGCTGATAAGGTGATAATTAGAAGGGTCAGAGAGTTGCCCAGAGTTTTTAAAAACAAGATCTACAGGGGTGACTTCCAGCAAGCAAGAAAACAGGAAGCAGCAAGGTGATAGTTATAGAGTTTGGAGAGAAAAATAGAAAGTTTGGGGACACATTTCTTTAGAGTGATGACTGGAATATCATTACCTCTGCTGGCCTTATGAGAGTGAAGCTTAGAAAATATATTAGAGATCAGGGATGGTGTTATGTATATATCACTCCCTTGGGCCTTGGTTCTTGGTAAGAGAGTCAGGTGTGGGTACTCCAGATAAGTCAAGTGTGGAGTTTGAAGAGAATTTACAAGCAAAGCACTCAACCTTGTTCACTGTGTCTGTGAGGACTTCAAATTTATTGAATAAAGTAAGGATTGAGGGCTTGATGTTTTTCAGTACACATCTGCAGAGCTGCCAGTAGTCTTTGGAACCAAACTTCCAAAATATTATGTGCTGCTTCCTACTAACAGCAAAAACATGATAGCATCATTTAGGATTTGCTCGCATTCATTATGAGCAGAGACAAAAAAGCACCTATTGTAGCTAGACGTGTCATCTCGGTAAAGCTGATTCGGAAGAAGTGATTCCTGTAGGTAGTGATGGCCAAGCAAGCAGGAGAAAATCAAGGGGATGAATGAGGTCTAAGTCAAAATTTCCTGGTTTGGATGAAAGACTTGATGCTAGATTTCACCCAGGGGAAGACCTCAGATGCACACTCTTCAACAAGAAGACAGAAAACTTTGTTCCAAGGAACATCACAAATGAAATTACAGAACAAGTCCCAGTCATCTCTTTCGTAGCAGTAAGATATTCTGCTAGCAGGATGTTGCTGGAAGGAAGAGGAGTGGAAACATGTTAAAAAAACACAACATGATCAGAATTGTCAAGAGAGCAGAGCTGTATGGTATGGCAAGAGTCAGAGATAGAAATAAAGCAGAGCTCTAGAAGGGAAGTCTGTAATTCAGGGTTATTGGGAAAGCATGTGGAGAAACCTACCACCTGTGTGAGAGACCAAGTGATTGAGAAGTTCAGAGTATAGACTCCAGAAAGATCAATGACAGAGTTTTCCAGAAACTTGGCATGAAAGTCACCAAACACAAATATATTAGCAAATGGGTGAGAGAAAATGGCCTTGTCTATATTGCCTGAAATGCTATCTAGCATGGGACTGTTAGAAGAGGAAGGGGTATGAAAGAGAAAGAAAAGATAGCAAACTGAGTTTAGTAGAGAGTGAGATACAAAAGAGAGTGGACTGGATATTCAAGAGAAACCACTTTAGCCAAAAGGAGGTGTTTCCGGACATAAGGATATACATGTGGACATTTGAGTTCTTCCTAAAGAGAGGAAGGGAGACAGGAATTGAGAAATCAGAGGAGGGGATTGAGGTTTAAGCTTAGTTTAATAGGGATCTAGGAGGTCCTGGAACATTTCAAGAAGGAATGATTCCACACTGGAAAAGTTGATCCATATACCATAGATGTTAGAGAAAGAAAGTTGAGGCGTTTTATGTTATTTTGTTTGGCTGGTTTAGTGTTAAATTTTTGCTTGTGAAGTATCATGTTTAGTTTATTTTTGAAAGGAGAGGCCTAGAAAGTGATATGTGTAAGAAGGAAACTGGTACAGACTGCTGCAAAGTGTGGCCTCATGGTTGCCCACCAGAAGCACTTGCAGGGACACCCATCCATATGCAACATAGCACTAATATGACTGTCAATTAGAGCAGCCTCTCTAGACACTATGCAATAATTTGGGCTTGTAACTACTAGTCACAAGCAGCAACCAGAAACAGCCAACCCAGTACACTAAGTGTGAAGATATGTTGTTACCATCCATACACACTACAAAAAAATTGCAAAAATACCATTATTAAGGCCTGAGGAGAGAAAGAGGAACCAGAACCATTTCTATTCCTGTTCAAAAAAAAGGGAGAGGATTATGAACTGGGTGATAGGAGAGTCTATCTAATCCAATTTATAAAATAAAAAATAATTCTTACTAAGTTTTATAAGTCAAAATGTCTACAAATAAATATATATAGGACCAAGCTAAAATTAAAACAACTCCAGCAAATATATTTCATAACATAATGAAAAAGGATCAATAAAAAAAAAAATACAAGAAATGCAGAAATCCAGCTTCAAAATTGATTAAAAAAAATTTTAAATTACAAAGATAAAATTAAATTATACAAAAAGAAAAGAAAAAAAAGGTAGAAATTTCACTTTTTTTCCAGTTAGATTCCTTCAATGGCCACAAGCTAGATTAATGAAGATATAAAAGATAGTTTTAAGCAAGGCTCTATCTACAGATTAAAGGGCCTAATATCAGGGATAGAGTGTATAGAAATATAAAATGGACATTGAAGTAAGTACGCAAGTGACAATCTGTTTCATGCTTAAATGCTATCATAGGCTGATGATTACATTTAGCATGAAACAGGCTGACACTTTTTGGTGTTGACTTCAAGGTTCACTTGTATAATTTTTGACAGTATACAATCTGTGATGAGAAAATTTTCCTTGGTAAATAAACCAAGCGGATCCTAGTTATATAACATTCAAGATTATAAAATATCAAAAAATATTTATGATCCCAATAAAGAAATCAAATTATTTAACTACAGAGTAAATATTAATTAAACAATAAGTTTTGAATCAGCTCATCTAGGGAATAATCTATTTCTGTAGACAAAGATGTCAGTTGTCTGTCTTGTCTATATATATATATTTTGAAAATATAGTTTTAAGTTATGCCCTATTTATAAGTAAAAGTGCTAAATATCAGAAAGAAATAGAGCATATGTATATATATATATATATATATATATATATATATATATATTATTATTATTATTACTTAAACATTATTTTTACTGGAAAAGTAATAAAATCTGTTGAATTAATAAATAAAAATCCATTATTTCGTGATGAGTGGGAGCAAAGCCAGATGTTTTCTGTTTTAAATTTTTAAATAAATAAATATATATATATGAATATATACACATATGTATGTATATATATATATATATATATATATATATATATATATATATACATACTAGCAGTATAGCCCGGCGTTGCTTGGGTGTAATGGAAGCTTTAAAACTAATCCATGGTCCTGGAGCTCAGACACTTTGGACGTTGGCACAAAAGACTAAAAAGCAATAGTTGTTTCCAGTTAAAGCGAAACCGTAGACTGAAAGAAAAATGAATGGTTGTAAATGGATGTCAAATTTTGATTTCCTGGTATCGATATCATATTATTGATTTTCATATTATTTTCATATTATTTTCATATTATTGATTTTCTGCAATATTGTAAAAACAGCAACCTTGAAACTTCTGAATATCATTTCTCATGTCTTTGCCTATGAGTGTATCAAATTTGATTAAAATTGGGCCACTCCTTCTTTTACCCAATTTTTTTGATTATTGATTTTCGATATTTATCAGGGGTACCTCGACACAAAATCTAGCTAAGAACACTCGCAGACGCTTATAGTACAATTGTGTAAATTTTCAAGAAAATTGGTTCAGCTGTTTCGGAGTCGATAGGTAACGGATACACACAAACACACACACACACACAGAGACAAAGACCCATTTATAAATAAGTTTATATATATATATATATATATACATATATGCATATATACACATACATGCATATATACATATGTATATATATACAAACATATGTATACACATATATATATATATATATATATATATATATACATAAGTATATATACACATATGTATATATATATATATGCATACATATGTATACACACGCACACATACATACCTATATATAATATATATATATATATATATGTATATAGCCAGCTTTCTCTGCCGATCCGTTTAGGTGAAACCTAGGTAGGTCTGCCTGGCTCACTAGGTATTCTTTACTTATTCTGCTCTACCTAAGTATTGAGCACTTTTTGTTAGTTGATTACTCGTATCAAAGTTTTTTCTTTGGGCTATTTGCTGACTCGGTTTGAAATCCTTTTGAATGATGTTTAGGTACTTAGCTCTTTCTTTTTTAAAACCGTTTTTTCACTTCTTCGTAGATTTGTGGAATGTTTTTCGACACGAGTATACTTATAATCTCATTTACATATATATACATATATATACATATATATAAATACATATGTATAAATACATATGTATAAATATATATATATATATACATTTGAATATACACATGTGTATATATATATATATATATATACACACACATATGAATATACACCCATATATATATATATATACATATATATATATATATATGGGTGTATATTCATATGTGTGTGTATATATATATATATATATGTGTATGTATATACATATGTATATATATATATATATGTATATATATATGTATATATCTATATGTATATATATATACATATATATGTATATGTATATATATACATATATATATGTATATATATACATATATATATATACATATGTATATATATATATACATATATATATACATATCTATGTATATACACACACATATATATATTTATACTTTTATGATTGTAAATATTTTTGACCATTTCTATATCCACATTCAAGGGATTTTTTTTTTGGTAGTGTTAGTTTTTATTTATGTTATATATATATATTTATATATAAAAGACAAACTCAGTCTGTTTGTCCATCATGAATTTGCTTTGCAAGCAAAAATACTTTTAAAAGTAAATATTCAATTTAATTCCAAAAAAGTGTTTTGAAATAGAAAAATATTTTAGGATGAAGAGAAAAATTGGAAGTATGTCATTTTGTTTGGTACTGATTTTTCAGTCAAATTTTGGCGCATATGCTATAGTTAATTGGGTAAATTTTTCTTCAAAATAAAAAAAAATTACCTTAATGGAAAAGATGTTCTGCAATTTGGGTAGATAATATATAGATTCAGTTATTTTCTTTTTTTTCTTTCTTTTTTAGTAAGTTTAGTAGGTATGCTTTGCCAGATTTAACAATTTTAAAAGAAAATTCACTTTTTCATTATAATATTTCGAAATTATTGAGCAAGAAAGAAATGATTATTTGGGGATATTTTTTTATCTGACAAATTTACTGAAATTTCTGCCTGCATGTAGAATATTTCTTCATCTTATTTGTGAAATTTGGTACAAGGCTTTTTTTAAATATAAAAGTTCACACACACATTTCTAGAAGTAAATGTAAAACTGAGTCCATTCCATTTGCATTCACTGATCCTATCCTGTTAGGTGTAATGAGCAAATGTTTTCTTAGAAACAGATTCCCTGGAACTAGGCAAACTTTTTTTATACTGTATGTCATCTTTGGTTGAAATATAATATCCAACCTATGTGAATATATATATATATATATATATATAAGAAAAATTAAGACAGACACGTTATTTCATAGTGAATTGGAAGTATGGCCTATTTCAGGCAAACCATCATCAGCTTCTGTCTTTGTTTTACAAAGGATTCATGTAAAATCTTTTGTGAAATAAAGACAGAAGCTGACAATGGTTTGCCTGAAATAGGCCTATTCTTCCGATTCACCATGAAATAACGTGTCTGTCTTAATTTTTCTTATATTTGCTCTATATGTATTTATATGCATATATGCTTAGAGCTCTCTTAGAGAGTTATCCTACCACTGTATGTACAGAATACTCCTTTGGATTCTTCTATACCCACACTGCATGCTGATATATATATATATATATATATATATATATCAGGGTATATAAATTTTACCCTGTTTTTCTAAATAAACTTCAGAATCCTAGCTTTAAACTCTGTTTAAGGGAATGCAACCAAAAATTGATATTGAAACTACATTTAAAAAGCCATTCATTTTGTCAATATTTGATTGAAAAATCTTTTTAATTCAACTGTATATAAAAAAGTCTGCTGTCAATTAATAAATTGTTGGTGTCTGATCTGATTTAGGTACCTGTGATTACAAATTATCAAAGCAAGACAATCCTGAAACTCAGTCAGTCAAGTACCATCTTGATACACCCTTAGTCAATCATGTCTTAAAAGAGACATGACGGACTGGTCATGATTTTCCTGTAGTAGGTTGCCATTACTTTCTGTGGTAGAAACCACAGCCAGCCTAATCTGTTTTGCTATTTATTCCATAGTTGGAGGGAGAAGTGACAGATTCATACTTTTCTGAAGGTTATTTGTGAATAAGTAAATGCAAGGAATTTAACTGGAATTTGAACTCAGCTCTCCACTCTCCTGTTCTGAGCCACTATCCCCTGCATCAAAATGCACATTTGATTACAATTATATACTTTAAAAAATTGTAACAGGATAATTTTTATGCAATGCCTTAAAATAAAACAAACGAATTTAGAATGAAACACATGACAATGATTTTTTGATAATAAATAACAATTTATTTAATGTTTCTACAATTTGTCATGAGTTTAATAAAACCGTTGAAAAGAAAAGAAAAGTTCACTTATACACATTGAGACGTGTTCAATAAAACCCATGAGAAGAAAAGAAATGTTTTCTCACAGGCATTTGTTCTGAATACCACATTCTCCCTTTACTTAAAGATTTAGAATTACTGATAACGAGTGGTCTTGCTGCATTCTCTTACAGACTGTCTTTGTGGCTCTGACATGACAAAAGTGGGAGTGGAGGGTTTAGTTCGCCTCAAAGACAGTGTATGATCTATCCTCACTTTGGTAAGCACATTTCAGGTCTTATGAACTGTAATGCATGAACTGAGAACTCTCATAGATAAGATCATCTATCTTTGGGACAGAGTAAGCTTCAAGGTGAGTAAATCTAGTGATAGTCTGGCCAGTCAACAACCAGTCTCTTTTGATGATGTTTGTTGGTTATGAGAAGGATCTGAACCCTTTAAGAAAATGTACTCTTTTCAATAACTCCTTCCTGTCGTATCTTATCAATCTCAGCCAGTACAAACCTCTTGTCATCATTTCCAAGTCTTCTTGATTTAGTGGCAATAGATTTGCAGTTTGGAGTCAGCTTGAAAAATAGAGAAGCCATATCTACTAAAGCAAATGGCACACTGGAAGAAGTAAAATTATAAATGTGAAGACTTTTCTTTGCTATCAAAAGTGAACGATACTTCTGAGTATTGGCTCATGAAATCTTGACCTAAAATCATGTCACAGCAGAGATCAGCTAAAACTAAAAGCTAGTTAGGGCATGATTTGCTTAATAAGTTTATCCTGACTGTACAGTCTTTTTGGATGTGCATTGTGGTGAAGTGGATATTGACTCAGAATGAATAGCCAGTTGTATGTAATTTTCAATGGAGCTTCTTCTCCAGAGCAGTTGAAGAGCCTTCCTTACACCCAATATTTGTATTTGTGGTGTCAGAAGAACAGACTTAAGGCTGTCTATACTAACAAATTCTTCCAAAGCACTAAAAGTTTTTGTTTGAATCACCACCACTCACCTCTGTTGTTGGAACAACACTATGATTCAGGTATTTTCCAGTCTCATTTCCTGCCTCTTGAGTAAATGTTGAATGGTGCTTCAGGCCTCTTATTTTTTTTTAATTTAATGACACCATTTCCCCCTTAACCTTATCATCTTGTATAGTTAGAATGCATTTGATTGTGATGGTTAAACCACAAGATATTCATCATTGAAAAATTTTCATAACAAACAACTACATTAATTAATTAACAATTAAGCCCCTAAAGATGATTTTGATAAGACTGAAAGCACTTATGACTACAAAAATAAAACTAATGAAAATACATATAGTGCCTTTCTTTCTGTTTTTAATCACCATACCAGAAAGCTTATTCAACATTATGAGAGGAATAAAATAAAATAAACTGACATAAAATATCCAAATTTTTTAATCAGATATACTTAAATGAAGATATGCTACCTAAATGCACACACGCACACACACACATATGATATATAGAGCTGTACATCCCACACAAAACTGACCAAATATAAGAAAAGAGGCTTTCCATTCTTATCCACACCGCCTGATGAAACATTGAATTTTCAATGTCGAAACAAATGTACTATTTGTAGTGGATATATAATATAAGAAAAATTATGTAGATGTTCTAAAATGTAATTTATAATATATGCATACAGGGTGAGATGGGTAAATTGTTGCCATTTAAAATTGTTTATTTTGTCCATGTGCATTGTTTGTTTTTGATTTTGTAGACTGCTCAGTATAGTAGGGTCAGTTGGACACCATCTGTAAGAAAAAGAGCACTATGACTGCTTTAAAATTTGAAAATGGCATTTTGTACTGCTTACCATTCACACCAAAAGCTCCAAGACAAATATTTCAGAACAACCTTTGGCTTGCTATGATGTACTGAGAGTAAAGAAAACCAAATACCAAGTCAACATCATGGTATTTGAAGTGATCATTAGTAATGGAAACATTACACCACCATTCATCTTCTCACAGAGCCTTAGAATCAATAGAGTAGCCTACATCAAGTGCCTAGAGGATATAATGCTACTCTAGGTCAAGAGGGTGACTGCTAGATAAACCTTATGCCTTGCAAGATGATTCTGCACCATGCCACACAAGCAGGAGAACCTAGTCATGGCTGTCAGACAATTTCTATGACAACAGCATCTCTTGCATTTGGCCACTTAACTCCCCAGACTTGACTATTATGTGTCAAGTGCAGTTGAGTGAGAGACCAATGAAAACTCGTTGTAATACCAAAGATGGATGAAGGCAAGGATAATGGCAGCATTTACTGAATTAAGCAATGATACTACCCAGAAGAGAGGCAGGAGATTCTGAAGATGTCTAGAGGCCGTAGTTGAATTCTATGGCAATTTTATTGAATAAATTTAGCTTTTAATGTGTATTTTTGCATAATTTGGATGACAGTTTGTCCATCGCACCCTACACACACACATAAATATATATATAATTCCAGGTGAAGAGGACTCAAGGTTTTTTTTATTTTGAGTGCTCTGGCATTTATTTTATTATAAAAAGTGCTCAATATAATGAGTATTATAGAGCTTAATATAATTATATGATTAGGTACTAGTTAATTATAACTATATAAATTATATATAAATATATATATATGTTGTAAAAAATGTAAAATATATGTATTATAGAGTTAATATAATTATATAGTTAGGTATACAGTTGATACATAACTATATAATTATATATAAATATATATATATATTTGTAAAAAATGTAAAATATATATATATAAAAGTACTCATTGAAGTCAAAAGCTCACACTGACAGTGTTTTAGGCTTAAATGCAATGATTTGGGGCAGAAATACTTCCCACATAATGGTAAGACATTAGTAGCAATGGTGTCTTCATCTAGCCATGATAAGATTTTAAGCCAGATTTTCACTGTCAAAATGTGAGCACTCTAACAATTTGCTTACCTACCTTTTTAAACTTATGAACAATATATGTATATTTGGAGATCCCAGAAATTCTTAGTAACAATTTGAAGATCGTTGAAAAGTTTTTTTTATATAAACTTGTCTGTGAGTGGCTGACAGATATTTTTGCTGATGTAGCATCACTCATTGTCAGGTATATAACTGTTTATGCCAAACTAAAAATACAGAAATATATTCCTGCCAGGGTAACAAATTTATTCCTGCCAGGGTAACAAATTTCAGTCTGCCATATTTTAAAAGGTGACGATATTTATATTTTATGTTAATCCAGGGAAGTTAGTCAGTGACTGATATTTAAAAATAGTGTCAAACAAGAAAACAAGAACTCCGTATATATCATTTTCATTCAATATCATTTAAAGAATCTCAAATGTATTTTCACTTTTCATAGATGTTTATTTTAAATGGAGGTGCAATGGATATTGGCTCAGAACATGTAATTGGAGAACTGAGTTTGAATTCCAGTCAAATTTGTTTCATTCACTTACACACATACTCTTGAAAAAGGGATTGAATCTAGCTCTTCTCCCTACAGCTATGGGTTGAATAGCAGTTCTATAGCCTTGGTTGGCACCAAGTCTTCCACAAAAAAAAAAAATGGCAGCCTACTGTGAAAAATTCTGCCTAGCCAGTCACAAAAGAGATGTGATTGCCCAAATGTGTACCATATTTGGCAATTAATTGAATGACTTCAAAATTTACTTCATGAACATATCTGAAGACTATCCTTATAAGATTATTATATATAATTATAAATATTATCATTATATCGGTCATATCATTATTTATATTATCAGATATAGATAGAAGATATTGCCAGGTCCCTAAAGAAATAACTAAATAAAAAATTAATTATACTGTCACTGTTTTGTGCCTATAAAATAGAAATGAATAAAAATTAATTATAGTTTTGAAAATACTTATAACTATCATTAATTCACTCTTTCTAAGCCAATGAGAATCAACCACACTTTTCTCTGCTACATACAGAAACATATGATAAGCTAACTATTGGACAAGCAGTTCATACAGACACATTGTTAACACAAGTGTCAACAAAAATGTCATCTCCTTTTCCTTATTCAGTCCATAATAGTAACATTTATCTTTTTTTTTTATAATCATATCGCCCCCAAGCAAGGCATTTTATTGCCACAATTTTGCAGGGGGTTACATAGAAGGAAAGTTATGAGAAAGAGTGACAGGTGATAGGGAGTGTCAAGAAGTAGGTAAGAATAGGATGACTGTGGCCATAAAGTGAGAGATCAATTTATATATTGATTGTAATAAAAAATTGATCCCCCACTTTATATTATTCATTTTCTTTTATTATAATCAGATCACCACAAGCAAGGCATTTTACTGCCACTGTTTTGCAGGGGGTTACATAGGAGGAAAGTCATGAGAAAGAGTGACAGGTTATAGGGGGTATCAGGAAGTGGGTAAGAGAAGGGTGAGAATACTGATGAGATTGGAGTGGATGGAAAAAAGAAAAGAGCATGAGAGAGAGGATGCATGTTAGTGAAATAAGAGATGACTGTTGACTTTACATTTAAATTGTTGGAGATTGTAGCTGCCGGAGATACAAGTAAAGGGAAGGGAATTTCATAGGCAGGAAGTGCGAGAAAAGAAGCTGATGGAGTGGAATTTGCATTTACAATTTATTGGTTTCACAGTAAATGGGTGGGACCTAGTTGCTAATCTTGCATATTTCACATATATATTGTATATATGGCATATATGGAGTAAATAATTATACCACACTAACATTTACATCTACCATATACTTGTAAAAATGTGAAACAGCAAGATGTGTGCCCAAGCCACATGCACCCTCCCTAGGTGGGTTGAGCCAGCTTCCTCCCCAACGGAGAAAGTTTCATTGGGATTTGTTTAAGGGCAGAGCCCAAAGTCCAAACCTGTTATTTAACCCATAACAGGAGGTAAGTGATGGATTAATATCTTTCCCAAGGGAACTAGCATGTAAGTGAATACTGGGCATTCAACTGGAATTCAAAATTGGCTCACCGATTTCTCTTTCCAAGCCGACATCCACTGCACCACAATGCACATCAGTCACTAAACGCTTACAGCACCTGGTATTTCCAAGCAGTCACCCATCTAAGTACTGACCAGGCTCAACGTGGCTTCACTTTGGTGATCAAACGAGAACAGGTATATTCCATGTGATATGACTGTAAGCTTAAAGATGTGGGACAGTATTACTAGTATTAACTAGTATTATTTCTTATCTGGTTGTTATTTTGTGTTGGAAACATGAGAAACATTAATACTGAGTAAAATTGTGAGTTTGAGATCAAATGTCGATCAAATATGGATTGAAATCTGATAAAATCTAAACTTATTTATAAATGGAACCTTGTTTCTGTGTGTGTGAGTGTGTGTCCGTTACCTATAGACTCCGAACCAGCTGAACCAATTTTCTTGAAAATTTACGCAGTTGAACTATAAACGTCTGCAAGTATTCTTAGCTAAGGTTTTGTGTCGAGCTACCCACAATAAATATCGAAAATTGATAACCGAAAAAATCAGGTTATAGAAGGAGTGGTCCAATTTTAATCAAATTTGATACACTCATAGACAAAGACATAAGAAACGATAGTCAGAAGTTTCAAGGATGCAGTTCTTACAATATTGCAGAAAATCGATAATATATATATAAAAGGCAATATGTTTGTATGTGTATCTGTTTATCTGCCTGTATGTCTGTATTTTTTTCAGCCCTTTTATTTTAGTTTTTGCTTTGGGTTTGGCTCTAATTAGGTATAATTGTAGTTCTTAGTCTCAGCCATGATACCATTTACTCAGAGGACTTATTTAGCCTTTAAAATTCAGTTTACGACGAAAAGAACTTATTTGATATCGATACTAGGAAATCAAAATTTGACTTACATCCATTCATTTTTTTTCAGTCTACAGTTTCGCTTTAACTGGAAACAATTATTGCATTTTAGTCATTCATGTCAACGTCCAAAGAGTCTGAGTTCCAGGACCATAGATTAGTTTTAAAGCTTTCATTACACCTGAGCAACACCGGGTGTAATGAAAGCTAGTATACTGCTAGTATACTGCTATTTATCCCATAGAGGGAGGAAGAAGAGATGGCTTAATACCTTTTCTAAGAGTATTTGCACGTAAGTAAATGCAACGAATTTGAGATGGATACCACTGAGTCCAGAAATGGCTCCAAGAAATGCCATGACGGATCCAGCATACAACTTCGATAATCTACTGTTATGGGATAATTTGAATTTATTTGGTTATTTGCAAATTAATGATTTTTAATAGGGTTACAGATTTAATGATCATATTATAGCCAAGTAGACATCTACAATGGTTGAGGTAAAACAATAATTAACATACCTGAAATATTTAATTAATTAAAACATCTGAATAATTCAGATATTTTAAAGAGAAACATTTCTTATTTGTTAACAAATTTAGTCAGTTTAAGGAAAATGTCTTCATTTATTTAAATTTATAAATTTTAAAATCTCTTTGATATTATAACAAATTACAATAATTTTATATTTTCTCTGTTTCAGGGAAGGCGGAGATCGAAAAAGACTGGATGTTAAAGTTCCAGGAATGGTGTGTTTTGTTTGAAGACTACAAAAAGCAGCGAGACAAATGGGTGAGTGTTGCTACCATTTACTGTGAGTCCAGTTCAATTCATTCAAGAGAAAAAACTGAAGTCTGGAAGGCCTGGCATTTTTATTTTGGTTATCTAACCAATTATGCTTTGAGAAACATCTAAAAATAGTGCAAGAAGTTTGGACTGAAATCAAGGCAAAAACCAATCCCCATTTGAATTACATATGTTATTTGCAAATTTTTTGGATGTATAGCATTATTTATTTTCACTATCACTATTATTTTGTAACATTGTTTGTACTACTAATGAACTAAAATACTAAATCATCATCATCATCATCATTTATTCATCACCCCCAGATGGTGCATAGGACAGCAACTTTTTGTTGCTGTTTCTGTAACAAACTGTTTTTTATGAGGCAGGGTTGTTAGCCCTGCACCCAACCCCCAAACCTGGAGGACCGGTGGACCACTCTTGGTCCTTATGTTTACAGCACCTGGTATTCCCAAATGGTTACCCATTTAAGTACTGACCAGGCTTGATGTTGCTTAACTTCGATGATTGGATGGGAACCGGTGTATTCAACATGATATAGCCGTAGACAAAATACTAAATACTGCAATTCAATTCAATACAAGACTACACCCTTGTACAAATTAACTGAAGCAAAATGAATATCTTATTAGGATCTTTCACACTTTCCCTGATCACATATACGTCATCTCTTGGCATTGTTTTTCTCTTCCGCCTGAATTTTCCTTTATGTTTTCAGCTCTTGGATCCAGTTTGTTTCTTCACCTTGATGGCATGACTGATAATTAATTGAAAGGCTGACACTAACAATGTCTGTGATCCCTCTGTAAGGCTTGCCAGTGTGTTTGTGCAGTGTTACAATTTTTGTATCCTTCCTTGTAGTAACATCCATTGCAGACAATGGCTGTAGGACAATTAATCATCAGCTGAGATGATAGTGTCTGGATGTGATAAAAATCTGATGCAATCACAGATGACGCAATATTTTTCAAGGCCAAAAGATTTTGTCATATGCTTCGAATAAAGATTCATACTGCTGCACACCACTGCAAATGACCTTATGTGAGGTAAAAAATAGAAATCAGTTGCACCCTATTACTCCGGTGGGTCTAAAACTGACCATCCAGTTCACACTCCACCTGCATCTATTGAACAGGTGAAGAGGCTCATCCCTTGTTTCCTGTTTAGGATGTGGTTTCCGGTTTTCTCTTTTCCAATCTTTTCACTCTTTTCTCTCTTTATTTTTTTCAATTGGAGTAGATAGACTAAACTATTGCCCGGTTTACACTCCACCCACGTCTATTGAACAGGTGAAGAGGCTTATCCCTTGTTTCCTGTTTAGGATGTGGTTTCCGGCTTTCTCTTTTTCATTCTTTTTACCCTTACGTAGCCCCCTGTGCATCAGTGGCGTTATTGCCTTGCTTTGGGTGATATGATTAAAACAAAAAATGTTAGAATAAAGGAAACAAAAGCAGTTGTTTCAATCAATTTGTGCAAGAGTGTAGATATTACAATTCAGTATAAAACTATATATAGTAATAAAATTATATATAGTAATAATAGTAATTAATATAAAAATATATGTAGTAATAATAGTGGTTATATTAGTTGTTTCATTTATAAGGAAATATTCAGCAATCAGTCACTGAAAAGTCATTGTTTCCTTTGCTTGAAATTTATTAAAAACTTTCTATTAAAACAATTATAATAAAAGTTTCTCAAGTTCAATAACTGTTATTGCTCTTTCAAGTTTTGTCATTATATAAGATATCATTGTAGTTGAAAGTCCTCAAATGATGTTGTTTCAGTTATTTGGTGTAGTTCTTTGTAAATCTGCAGTAACAGTCTATAAGTCTGAAAGAAGGATTGTCCTTGCTATGAACTGTAGCGTTCATCATCTGGAAGCCATTTGTAATCATTAAACTGAGAAAGAGGTTTTATACAGAAGGCAATTTAGATATTTCTGCATGGGTCTGGCATTCATATAAAAGTTTCAATCTATTTAGGAACATGACTCAAGTAAAATTAGCTACACTACTATATAATATATCCATTTGGATAAAATACTAGATATTACAAATACAATTCATTATTTGTCTATATTATAATGATTTACATTATTTAGTTCAGACTGTTGTCCTCAGGGATACATGGCCCAGTAGATAAAAGCGTTGGTTACATCTAGTGATTTGACCCAAAGAGTTGAGAGTAGTAGTAAAAAAAAACTGAGAGTTTAAATGAGAGATTTTATTTAATGAGAGTTTAAATGGAGATAGCTAAGGCATAACTAATGGAACCAGAACAATCTACCGCAGAGATCAAAATAATGGGTTCAGTTTAAAATTTAAATCCGAAAATGAAGAAGGTTGGAGTATAAAATGGCCAAAACATTGTGAACATGGCAATAAAGATGAGGACAACAGTATAAATGTAAATAATGTGAATAAATACAATTCAGTACAATACTACATACTACAATCATTTACTAAATACTACCTGTGATATCACAGTTGATGATTTGGTTCACCAGATAATAATAACGAGGACATTTAGTCAAAAAAAAAAAATGTGTGAATAAAAGTTTTAATGTATTTGTTTTATGCACCCTACCTCATAGATCAAAATGATGATAGGCTTAAAGTCATAGTCATTCAATAGCAATTAATAAAAACATGTGTGACCTTTTAGATGTGCATGGTGGTCCAGTGAATATTGGCTCGGAACAAGAAATCGGAGAGCCAAGTTTGTTTTTTTTTTTTTAATCATATCACCCCAAGCAAGGTGGTAACACCACTGATGTGCAGAGGGCTACATAAGAGTGAGAAGATTAGAAAAGAGAAAACCGGAAACCGCATCCTAAACAGGAAACAAGAGATGAGTCTCTTCACCTGTTCAATAGATGTGGGTGGAGTGTGAACCGGGCGATAGTTTGAATTCCAGTTGAATTCATTGCATTCACTTACGCGCAAATACCCTTGGGAAAGGTATTGATCCGTCTCTTCCTTCCAGTTATGAGTTAAATAACAGGACAGATTGGGTTCTATAGCCTTGGCTGGCAACCAGTCTACCGCAGAAAGCAATAGCAACCTACTGCGGGATAATCTTCTGCCCAGTCAGTCATGTCTCTTTCGAGACATGATCGCCCAAGCGTGTTTCATTTATGGCACTTAACTGACTGACCTTTCAGTAGGAGTCCAGTTTATTTGAATTTTTTTTTTAATCATTTCACCCCAAGCAAGGCATTCCACTGCCACTATTGCACAGGGCGTTACATTGGGGAAGGTGGTGAGAAAGAGTGGTTAGAAATAGGAAATGTCAGGAGGAGGGTGATAGACAGGTAAGGATGTAGATGGGATGAATGTTTGAGAGAATGGATGTGAGTTAGTGTGTTAGGAGGTGTCTATTGACCTTACATTTAAACTCCTGGAGATTGTAGCTGACAGGGAAGAAGCAAGTATGTGGAAGGGAATTTCACAGGCAGGAAATGTGAGAAAAGAAGCTGTTGGAAGTAGAAATTTTATTTTATGTTGTTCTTATAAAAGATCTCCATTATTTTTTTCAGAAAAAAGCATTGTGAATAGATTTTCAACTAATATTAAATTCATGTATATTTTTTTTTTTTTTGCCTTTCAGACAAGGGATTGTCAAAATGGCAATGCTGACCTGAACAGCAACACCATCAACACTATCCCCCGGAACCACAACTGAATGGTGATCGTCTGCGACAGTGTCTCCATGAGACCATTTTGTCTTCTGTGATAAAGCCGGAACCTGACAAATTCACTGCATTCCTGCCACTGGAACGACCACCAGGAGCGGCAACTGCAAAGGCAGATGCAGCCGTCGCCGTAGCAACAGATACCCTGGGAGGACAGGATTGGGACAGGGTGGGGTTTGGGTGGGTTTTTGGTGATGGTTGCTTATCTATATTTGATCCTGATCTGTCAATTTTCACAAACTGTTGTGGCTTTTATCACTGTTGCGACTGCTATGGCTGTTCATGCATATAGATGTGGCTGTCGCTAGCATTTTTTTACCTACATTGTAGGCAAAATGATAAGAAATAAAAAAGACAAATTATTATAACACCGTCAATAAGAACAATAATAAGGGGTGCAAAAAATATTTTGTTTCTAGTATTTTTTTTTATTTTTTTTTTTATTGCTTTGATTTTTGGAGGAGATAAATGGAAGAAATTAAAATTTGAAAAAAAAAGTGTAAAAAAAAATATTTTTGGGGTATATGTTCTTTCTGTAAATTTAAAGTCCTTCCTTCTCCTACATTTTTAATTATATAAAAATATTTTTTTTGAAGGATTTCTTACTTTTTCCTTGATCCCATGAAAATACTTAAAAAAAAAAAGAAAAAAAAAGAAATTTTACATAAAAAAACAAACAAAAACAAAACAAACAGATCTGCATCTCCTCCTTCCCTTAGAAAAGGACAAAAAAAAATTAACACCATCTGTGCTCTCAGTTTTTAAAAAATATAACTAATCTATTTAGTTTTAAGCCAATCAATACAAAAGAAATTAAATAAATTAAAAGCAGAATCTCTTGTCGAATAGGAAGCCAGCTTTTACCATCTTTCTCTCTCTTTCTTTCGTTCTTTCCCACATCCTCCCCACCATATCCTTCTTTCACTGTTCTAGTTTTCTTCCTCAGTTGAAAAAAATCACTTATAGAAGCAAGAAAATAAAACTTAAAAAAGTCAACTAAAAAAATAATAATATCTATATATATATATATACTGCAGTAAAATTTTTAAAAAATGAAAAAAGAAATAGAACTAAACAACAAATTAAAAATTGCAGCCTTAATTCAAAGAATAAAAATAATTTTGCTGCAGTTGCTTTCTGTGTGACCCTCAATAGTGCTGATGACCAATGATGACTGTCAGGTGGGGGAGTGTGTTGCAAGCCTTGTTCAGCTACCATTAACACTAAGATTTTTTTGTCCACTAAAACAGTAACATTTACTGCTGGGATGGCAAGACAATGTACCATCTAGTGACCATTTACTTATGAACTTAAGAATAACAAATTTGGACACTTTGTTCAGTAACAAAAAAAGAAATGGGTAAGTAATTTTCAAGCAATATTTAGTAAATAAATAAGTAAACTTAGTTGAACACTGACTATAAAGCAGTGGTTTGTGTGCAATTCTCACAAGCCATTGGCAGAGAGTTTATATCCGACTGTAAATTCAAATTCATGCCATAGTCAAAAAGTAATTAAAAATAACACTTTACTCATTTCCTAATGAAGTGTCTTCTGGAAATATTGCAAAGAATATTACAAATAATGATATTTGAGATTCAGACAAACTTAGACCTGCAAAAAATACAAGGTATCAAAGAGATGGTTTTTGCCTTGACACTGCTAATATTTACCTATCTTTGCTCCTTTTCTATTATGTTTAAAGCAATTATTAGAATTGTAAAAAAAACTTAAACATATGAAAGTGAATTTGAATTTATACCTTTTCTTTCAATTACAATTGTAATAATACCTAAAGTAAATTTATAATTGTTTTTGGTCTTGGGAATTTACAACAAAAATGTTAAGCACTATTTACTTATTAAATTGTTATTTACCAGAATAATTTCATATTTAAATCATTGATGAGTTGGGATCAAATTCAGATCAGAACCCAAAAGGATGATAAGATAAATAGCAAATAGGAAACGTTTATCAATCTAACATGTTTCACTTTTATTATAGTGTCATCAAAGAATGAGATATGCAGAAAATTTCAATTCTTTGTCTCCATATCTCATTTTCTGACGAAACTTTAATAAAAGTAAAACATGTTAGATTGATAAACATTTCCTATTTGTTTTTTATTTTATCATTTGTGACATTCTAAAACCTAATACAATTAAAACTAATGCAATACAGTATTTATAATTTACCAGTTCATAAAGAAATAAAAATGAAAACAATTTTTTGTTCATAAATTTATAAAATCTAGTAAATAAATTTTTAATAAATTATTAAAATATTTGAAGCGACTAGTAGGACATCCTTATTATTTATCATTTTATATACTTCAGATCAATTTGCAATTAGTAGATGTTTTGCCAACTATTTCAATAAACAATCTAATTAAAAAAATAGTGTTTATTATTTTTCTTTTAAATTCTCAAGAACAAATAAAATGTTTACATTCAGCTTCAATAATTAAAATTTCATTACAATTCTAATAATTACTTTTAAAACTGTAAACATTGTCATGGATTGAAGGTAGTTAAAAAAATAGCTGTGTCAATAGAGAAACTGTTTTTCTGATACACTGCATTTTGCAAGCACAAAGATCAAAGTTTACTGAGATTCTCTTTTTAGAGTTCAATATGAAATAAATTTGTCACCTATTGAAGAAGATATTAAAAAAAAAAAAAATGAACCCCCTTCCACCACACTACTTTTCATCTCTTTTCATTCATCTAGCCCCTGACAGCTTGGCTCATAGTACTTTGTGGGTAAAAGCCATCACACAAAAATTACAGGTGAATGGTCACTATTGATTGGGGTGCTTGAGTCAAAAAGTGTGTGGTCGTATGATTGCCAAGTGTGTATGGATGCTTGTTTGGGAGGACAACCCAACCTGGGAAATATAAAATAAATAAATAAATATATATATATATATATATATATATATATATATATACAAACAAAAAAAAAAGAAAGAAAAACGAAGAATTAATTTTCTTACTCCTTTCTCAACCCAAGGAACAAACTGAAGCACCCACAAACACACAGATATGTACATACATGTATATATATATATATATATATATATATATATATACACACACACACATATCAGTATATACATGCACAAACATACAAATATTTGCACAATATTATCAACAAAAACTCACACTAACATATACAAACCGAAACGTGCACATAAGAATGCAAATACATATACACACAAATGCATACGTTCACAGTTTCACACAAACATTCAAAGGGGGTAAAAAAGAAAAATGAAACAATCTTGATAAATTGAATAAAAGATAGTGGCGCCAAGCCAGAAAAAAAAAGTCCTGTTTTCTTTTTAAAATCTCTACTTTGCTGAATTGAGAACCTATACACCTGGTTTTTGGACGCACACACTACTAACTGTAATGGCAAAAAAAAAAAAGAAAAAAATAATAATTTAAAAAAATAAAGGAAAGAGAGTACAAAAAAAGTATCCTTGTCAAAATGATTTTATTCAAAGCTCCTTCAATGAAATCCTATATCTGTTTATTTGTGAACTGAAACGTTCTTTTGTTTTTTTTTTTTACTTGACATTTCATCTAATTTAAAATGATCATGCCACAACGGCACCAAATTTACCTTTCCTCACTTGAACTGTGATTATGCTTCATTGTGGCTTTGCAGAAAAGGAGGATTACTATAACCAGTGCCATTTTTAAGGAAATGTATACATTTACCAGCTGACTGTTGTCTATCTTATTTCATCTATAAAAAAAAACGAGTCTGGCAGGGAAGAGTCTAGACGACCCTCTTATGCCAAGCTCTGCTATCTCCCCAACTTCATCTCACCGAGTTTTTCTTGCAATCTTTTTTTCTATGTGTGTATATTTTATACAGTCAAGAAAATGTCTCTAAAGGAATGGAGGTTACTCAAAGACAAACCACAGACATAAGTATACAGCAGTGATATAGCGAGGTATCTTATCTATTCTTTTTCTAGTTGTAGGGGGAGTCCGTTCTAGTGAAGGGCAATTGTATACTGTTGCAGGTTAACGGAATTTGGCCTCTGAGTAGATAGCCCACTATAAATCATAAAATGATTATAAAATCAAGAAAAGCAATTTGAGTATAAAAATAACATTTTTATATATACACATATCAATTAATGTTTTTACAATTGGAGTGATACATGAATTATAGGTCCAACGGAGGTGAAAATGTTTATGGCAAATAATAAGCTGAAAGAGATTTAAGGCTTAGGAATGTGGGAGCGTAGTGAGTAAGTAATGTCTTTGATGTATTAGCTCCTTAGGTCAGTAAGTACTTTTGAGACAGGGAAGAAAGTAAGGAGAGGTGAAGGGAGGTGAACATAGTACCCGCTTGACTTAAGTCAAGGGGATATCGATTACACTCTTTTCCTGAGGTCTGCCTCCTTCGGTCTGTCTGTCTCGGCTTTTTATATCTGTTTTTTGGATCAAAAGCAGCTCATTTGGGATTTCACACTTGAATTTGATTCTGGGCTTCCCATTGGTTGGTAAATAAAATTCGCATAGGCTCACAAAATGGAAATTTGATATTTGATTAATTTTTATTTTTCAACCGGAACATCTGCTCAGACTGGGATGCACAACAACGACTTTTGGTCATTTGCGTTTTGTTGTGAGAACGCAAACATCCGGTCCGTCGATTTTGTTTGGTTGGTATCACCACAATATCACTTAAGAAAAAGATTGTTAAAACTAGGCTTTGGCTGGTTAGACAATCGGCAATGGTCATAATGTTTCACCAATTGTCAAATGAATTTTTAATCGTATGTATGGTTGTAGTATACAATGAGTGATTGAGAGCTGGTAGTTCTAAATTAAGTTAGAACCAAGTTAAAACTTTGTTATATTGAATCTAAATTAAAACTATAAGTTAAATCTCAGTGCCCAGACATTGAATAATTTTGGTCAACTTGAATGTCATCAGTTAAAAGCTTTTACATTTTAAACCTTAATATTTTGATGACAGGCAAAACACACATCAAGATCTAGAAAATTCCATCAAGCTGGTCCTCTTGTCCTTGATATTTTTTCCTTAAACTATCAAATTTATGCTAAATTATTATTATAATTAAGATTATTAATATAATGTTGGTGTTGCATATTGTTATAGTGAATGGAAATTTTGTTCTTGGGGTATGGTGTCAACAAGACATCTCACAACTGAAGAATTCTTTGGAGAATCTTAACAGTAAAAAATTGAGACCAAGATTATTGACCTCCAGAATTAAAAAGTAGTGTTTATTATTTTTGTTGCAAATTCTCAAGAACAAACAAAATGTATAAATTCAGTTTCAATAATTGAGGTTTTATTACAATTCTAATAATCACTTTTCTGGAGGTCAACAATCTTGGTCTCAATTCCAAGTTTCCTTAAGCACTCTTTTAACTTTCTAGGTGGTGTTCTAATGGTGTCCGTTAATGGAAGAATTACTTCTTCTTCTTCTATGTGCCTTGTCCTTTCAGGTTGTAGGCGATCATGGCCTTATATGTTTCCCTATCCCTGGTGGCTCTTAGCATGCTTTCTCCTGTAATATCTTGCAGCCCCCGTTCTGTCATCCACCTGATCAGGCACTTCAAATATGTAATCCACAGCTTTCCTCTGTCTCTTTTTCCCCTCTATCTGGCCTGTTAGTATTAGGTTCTCCAAGCCCTCATTCCTCATTGCATGTCCCAGGAACTTCAGTTGTCTCTTCCTGATGCTCAGTATTAATTTCCTTTTTGTTTCCATTCTTTCCAACACCTCATCATTGCTCACAAGCTCGGTCCACGATATCCTCAGCATCCTTCGGTAGAACCACATTTTTGCTGCTTCAAGTTTTCCTTTCATTTCAGCAGTCACATTTTACAACTTTTTACACTTCCTCAAACAAATCCTGATATTATATAATCTTCTCTTCTTTGGAGTGCCTTTTGCATTGAATCCAGGTTGACGATGACTGCTACTACTTCTACTACCATCATCATTATTATTAATTTATTTCTTTTGCTTTCTATTAAGTACAATCATTTATCAGCTCAGGCCTAGAGTAAAGCAAGGTACAAAATATAGATATACTGTTTGCACAGATTTTGATGTTTAATTTTACTTAACATTTTTATCTCTTCTTAAAGTGTTTTATATTCTTTACATAAATAACATGAACCTGTGCACATGAGCAGTTCCATACATTGCAGTTGTCTGAATCTCATCTAAACAGGGGCTGCCAGAAATCTTATTAAATTTCTGGGCAGCATATTTTTTTTTATCTTACTCAAGGTCCCAATTATTATTATTAAGTTTTTTTTTTATAATCATTTCACCCCATCCAATGCAGGGTAGCAAGGAGTTACAGAGAGAAAAACAGGGTACAGGGATATCAAAGAAAGCATAGTATTTGGGGAGGTAGAAGATGGCAATTGACATTGCACTTAAACTTTTTTGAGATTGTAAATATTAGATAAGCAAATATATGGAAAGAAGTTCCACAGTTGGTAGGTGTGAGAAAAGAAACTGATAGAGTAGAAGTGGTGGTTACATTTGACTATATTGATGCTAAAAGAATGGAACCTTGATGCCAGTCAGGTAGCACAAGTAAATTCATGTCAGAGTACCAAGGAAAGGAACTTTTCAGAGCAGAATCCATGAAAATATTTATAGAAAAGGCCGAGGGAAGCCATATCTAGTCAGTGAGAAAAGGAATGCAGGTGAGCTGCTAAATCAGGACCAGTTGTGTTGCAGATCTTCTTTTGAATTTTTTGAGAACTTTGAGATGAATAGCAGGAGCACTCAACCAGATATGGCTTATTAAATGCAATGACAAATGGTGGATTTAAAGTGCCACTTTTGCTTCTATTTCCATATCTTTATATTTACATATTTAGTTATTTTTTTAATATTTTTTTTTATATGAAGGACACTTCCATATCTATGGGAAGGCAGTAATATTATTACTGAGTAAGATAGCAAAAAGATACCAACAAATTAATGCTGTGGTATGAATGTATGAAACCCAAAATAATTATCCTGACACTCGATTTGATAAGGGTATAACATGCACATATCTACGGCTATATCATGTTGAATACACTGGTTCCCGTCCGATCACCGAAGTTAAGCAACATCGAGCCTGGTCAGTACTTAATGGGTGACCATTTGGGAATACCAGGTGCTGTAAATGTAAGGATCAAGAATGGTCCATCGGTCCTCCAGGTTTGGGGGTTGGGTGCAGAGCTAACAACCCTGCCCATTAAAAAACAGTTTGTTACAGAAACAGCAACAAAATGTTGCTGCCCTATCCACCATCTGGGTGTGATGGATAAATGAAGATGATGATAACATGCACATGTATCACAGCCAAATGTGCATGATATGCTGACATTTATTTTTATACAGGAATTGTATCAAAAATAATTGAGAGAGGGAGAGAGAGAGAGAGAGAGAGAGAGAGAGAACAACGTATCAACAAAGTGATATTTTTATGAATTACAATACACCCATCATGATAATCAGTCTGATAAAAGTATAATACGCACATAGAGCACAGGCAAATTTACATCATACGGTGACAGGTTTTGATAAAAGTAGCACATAATCTTGGCAGGTGGTGCCGAGTAAAAAATATCTTTAGGTTGGGTAAGCCAACAGTGTCACATGTAGTCTGTTCCCTTCCCAAGTATCTTGGTTTGGCTCCAAAGTGACCTAAGCTGTTTAATCCTTCAGAAAAACTCTCTCAACTCAGAGCTGTGATATTTTCCTGCTATTCCAACTCATGAACAGTGGAAATTCTAGGTGGAGGCGGGGGAGGAGAAAACCCCAAGAATTTTGGCTGGTCCCTTGGTTGCATCCCCAACTTTTATGATCTTCAAAAGTTTATGAAACTGATCAATCTCTGGTTTTGATAAGATTTGATCTTCAGCACTTTTCCTTCTGCATTTTCTTTTTCATTTAGCTTTTTAAGGACACATACAGAGACCAGTTTGAAAGAAAAACAAACAAAGTGAAACAACCAGATAGACAGAAACAGACATGTTAGGGAGGGAAAGAGACTTAATAGTCACATTTTCATATCTGAAAGAAAGATGTTAATTAGTAATAATATCCCTGACTTGATATGTAGATATATAGGCAGTTAGTGATTTATGGCTGAGTGAAAGAATTGGTCAGTAATTTTCTCCAATCTACTGAAGACAATTGGCACCAAATTCCCAAGACACATCTTGCATTTGCCCTATCTCCTCAGAAAAATCTTGGCCCCTAACTGGCTCCCCCAATTTTCAGAGTTCCACAATCACCACTGCTCTTGAATGAAGTTACACTGGTTACACTGTTGTTGTTATTATTATTATTATTATTATTATTATTATTATTATTATTATTACTCACTAATTTTGTATTAGATTATTAACTGGTGGATTTCATTAAAGATAAATGGTAGCAAGTTTCATCAGAAATCCAGTATTCTCATTAGTATCCTTTATTATATTTTTGAAAATGTTTTTATAGGTACAAAATTTTTTTTAAAGAGATGAAAGTGTGTAGGTTAATGTTACACATTATAAAATAGTAAAAAAAAGTGGAGTAGCCAGTTTTGCTCCTGCTTGTCAGGCCTCTATGGGAGATTGAAACTAGAATTAAAATACAGAAGTGTTTAATGAAAAATGAGGAGGAAAGAATTAAAAAAAATATGAATACAAAGAGCTAGAGGCTAATAATATTGAGCCCCAACAATTCATACTGTTTGCACAGGGAAGGTTTGCAGGACCCAACATATAAAGCCTATGGCACCTTAAGATAGAACAAAGAGTTATTATTTATCCTTATTAAGTTTTTGAACAGCTAGATCTTTGTCATGAGTCTCCTAAGCCATTAGGTTCATTAGGGCACCACATGTATTGCAGCTATAACAGGAGCATTTTGTTCAAGACAAGATAGTCTGATAAGAAACAGGACAATTTCATTAGAAACAAAGAAGAGAGTACTAGATTGCTATGAGATGTCAGTTCTTCAATATGGCAGTGAATGTTGGACAATATCATCAAAGATGAAAGAAAAATCTTGAAGCAATTGAAATGTAATTCTACAGAAGGATGCTGCAAATATCACAGATTGAGCATGTGAGCAATGATGAGGTTATGGAAAGGAAATTAATACTGAGCATCAGGAAGAGACAACTGAAGTTCCTGAGACATGCAATGAGGAAGAAGGGCTTGGAGAACCTGATACTAACATGTCAGATAGCGAGTAAAAGAGACAGAGGAAAGCAGCAGATAACATATTTGAAGAACCTGATCAGGTGGATGATAGAACAAGGGTTGTGTGTTGTAACAGGAGAAAGCATGCTAAGAGCCATGAGGGATAGGGAGATGTGGGAAGCCATGATTGCCTATGTCCTGAAAGGACAGGTCACATGAAAGAAGTCTGATGGAGCTCATCCATCTTCACACTGGTTTTGAGTTGAGTTTTACTTCTCCAAGACCAAAGATGATATTCTGTTATAGTTGCTGGGTCAAATTTTCATAAAAATAAATAAGTCACTCATATACTCACCAATATCTTTTTTTTAAATGAGAAACTTGTTCATGTCTCTTAGTTGCTAACATTTTAATTCAAATTAGCTATAAAGGAACTATCACAAACAAATTCAGAGTAAAAATGTGAGCAGATATTAAAAATAAAAGAGACTACTATTAATAAAATGCAAATGGAAACAAAACCTTTTGATACAACTGTAGAAAATTATATAAAACTTATATTGTAACTTATATACAAAACTCATATAGTACAAAACTTAGGTAGTAACTTATATAGAAAACTTATATAATACAAAACATTATAAAACTGACTGAATATCAGCTAAATGTGTTTAAGAATCCACAAGGTGCAAACAAAACTCAGAAAATTGCTAAATTTAACTGATCGAATTATATTTCATGACATCATTTTACTGACTCTTTGTGGGTCACTAAAAAGTTGATGGTAGGTCAGTTCATGAGCAATGGGCCAGTGGTTTGCGATCTTTGTTCTTTTTTTTAAGACAGGTCACATTAAAATACTTGAAGGTGTTAATTTGTTTTTGTCACTGAAACCAAACAGCCTTTCTGATATTTCCTTTCTGTCTTTTCTTGTGATAAAATTGAAATAGTCCTTTAGTTTTGAGTTACTAACAGATCACAACATATGTGCTAACCAAGGAAAAGACAACATTATAAGATTATTTACTGTTTATATTCCAGGATCCAGATCAGTCAACTTAAATTCGCACAACACAGTAAATTGATTTAGAAAAACTGACTGCAGCTGTTTATCACGTTGCACAAAAAAAAAAATTGTTTTTCGAAAGTGATATATCTTGAAAAGGAATACAGTATAAAATGATCAGTTGAAGAATGGAACTCCTCACCAGGTATAAGAAATACAGATTTATTTATTGTACAAAGGTACAATTAACAATAATACACATATAGGCAAGCCATGGGTTGGAGCAGAATTGACTATCAAATAGTGAATGGCTAAACCTAAGACCTTTCCCCTCGCCATACTGCTCATTACCATCTTTTATAAAGTAGAGCATTTTATTCTCGCGGATGACAGGATGTTCCACTATAACAGAAAATCTAAAACAGATTCTTGGGCTTTCATTCTTTGAATTATCTCTCTCACAGTCCAATTTCTCATTGTTCAGGTGGGATTATATTTTAGGCAAACCTTTATAGTTACCGAGTTAGTTTTGATACTTTTAAATTTTTCATAAGCATAAATAAGTCACATACACCTACTAATCTTTCTTTAAATGAGAAACTTAATGTTTTAATGTGAGGTTCATATTTTGCTGTCTTCAGCTTAATGCATACATGAGTCATATTCATACAAAGGCAATTCATGCCGGTTGATTTTATATAGTTCAAGGTGACCCATATATTATAACATCATTTCACTGACTCCTTGTTTGGTTGCTAAAAAGTTGATCATGTGTTAGTGGTTCTTCATCTCTGTCATAATCCTTTTACCAACTCAAGAAATGAGAGCCCAATCATTTCATTAGATTCATCATCATCATCATCATCATTTATCCATCACACCCAATGGTGCATAGGGCAGCAACATTTTGTTGCTGTTTCTGTAACAAACTGTTTTTTTTACGGGGCAGGGTTATTAGCCCTACACCCAACCCCCCAAACCTGGAGGACCAGTGGACCATTGTTGGTCCTTATGTTTACAGCACCTGGTATTCCCAAATGGTCACCTATTCAAGTACTGACCTGGCTCGATGTTGCTTAACTTCGGTGATCGGACGGGAACCGGTGCATTCAACATGATATAGCCGTAGACTGCTTAACTTTGGTGATCGGATGGGAACCAGTGCATTCAACGCAATATAGCCATAGACATTTCATTAGATTAGGGACCCCAAAAGGTTATAATCCAGACATGTCTGTAGCAGTTAAATCATAATTCTATTTGTATAGGAATATTATTAAATAATACATATATAATATAGTACTTCGGTGGATATAAAACTGACAAGCAAAACAAAACAAAAAACTTTAGTGGTTCATCAGTGTGTGTGGCAGCATTACGATAGTTAAGACATATTTAGTGATAGGCTCTGTGTTTAGTCATAGACAGTATTTAATTCAGGATGTGAAATGTTTTTTTTTAATCATTTCAACCTAAACAAGGTGGGGCCACCACTTATATGTTGGAGGTTAGTGTGAGAGAAAAGTCTACGTACAGTGGGTAGTGAGGAAAGGATAAAAGATGAATGGGATTTAAGAAGAAAGAAAATGACAACTGATGTTACACTTAAATTTTTGGAGATTGTAGCTATCAGAAGAAAGTTTTACAGGTGGGAAGTGTGAGAAAAGAAACTATTAGAATAGAAGTGGTTAAATTTAACTTTTTCAATGGCAAAAGGGTGAGACCTAGATGCCAAATAGTAACACAGTTAAATTCATGTAGTTGAGGCACCAGGGAAGAAAGCATGTCTAAGCAGTTGCCATGAAAATATTTGTAGAAAAAACAGAGGGAAGCTATGTCACATCAGTGAAAAAATGATTGAAGTTTTATTTTTTTTTTAATCGTTTCATGCCAAGAAAGGTGGTACTGCCACTGATGTGCAGGGGCCTACATAAGAGAGTAAAATTTTAAGCAGAAGGACAGCAAAGAGAAAGACAACCCAGTTACAATGGGTGTCAGAGAAAGGGCAATAGAAGAATTGGAATATAGGTGTGATGACAGTTGCGAAGGTAAACTGAGAAAGGAAAAGAACAAAATGCATGGAGTGATGTCAAAAGGATGAGGGAAGGACTGGAGTCAAGTGAATAAGAGATGGGAATTTACATTGCATTTAAATTCCTGGAGGTTGTGGCTGTCAGGAAAGCAAGTATATGAAAAAGAGTTCCACAGGCGGAAAGCTGATGGAGTACAATTGTCAGTTGCATTTGGTTGATTTAACTGTAAAAGGGTGGTACTTTGTTGCCAGTCTGGTTGCACAAGTAAATTCTTGTGGAGGGGGCACCAATGACTTAAGTTCAATGGAGCAGAAGCCATAAAAATATTTATAGAAGAGACAGAGGAAAACCACACTCCACCAGTGAGAAAGTGGCTGGAGTTAAGCTGCCAGGTACTAAGTAAGAATTGATGACATTGCAGACTTTTCTTTGGATTTTATCAAGAATCTTGAGATGAATAGGAGCACTCAACCAGATATGGCAAGTGTATTCAATGTATGGACAAGTAGTAAATTTATAAATGTGCAAGATCGATCCTGACGAGAAAAACTTTCTTGTCCGACACAGAGACCCAACCTTCCTAGCAGTAGATGCAGCTACAGATTCAATACAGATATTCAACTTCAAGTCAGTTGATAAACCTTGGTGTATGTATCAGTTAGAAAATTTTATATAGACTGCACAAGGAAAGGTTAGCTAACCAAGAAAACTTGAGTCATACTCTTAAATAACTTTGTTAGATCAAGACTTTCATATGGATACCATGTAAGGCATCAACCCAGATCAGAAATATCTAAACTGCCAGATTTATACAAACACTCTTTCAGGTCAGTGGTTAAAAATAGCTTTGAGTAAACAAAGCCTATGGGGGGTTCATGAGGAGCATATTTCTTTGAACCTTGTGGGTTGGCACTGCAGAAACACAAATAAAGCATTGTACCAAATTACAGGAACAACATGAAGATCTAAATCTAAACTTGGAATGGAACTTTGTGTGTGTGTGTATGTGTGTCTGTGTGTCTGTTACCTATAGACTCCAAAACGGTTGAACCAATTTTCTTGAAAATTTACACAGTTGTACTATAAGCATCTGCGAGTGTTCTTAGCTAAATTTTGTTTCAAGGTACCCCTGATAAATATCAAAAATCTATAATAAAAAAAATCAGGTTTTAGAAGGCGTGGTTTGATTTTAATCAAATTTGATACACTCATAGACAAAGACATAAGAAATGATATTCAGAAGTTTGAAGGTTGCAGTTCTTACAATAGTGCAGAAAATCAATAATATATATATATATAAAAGGCAAGATGTTTGTGTGTGTGTCTGTTTATCTGTCTGTACGTCCTTTATACAAATCCACAATTTTATCTGATTCTCACCAAACTTCAAAATTTGACTTCCATCCATTCATTTTTTTTTCAGTCTACGGTTTCACTTTAACTGGAAACAACTATTGCTTTTTAGTCTTTCGTGCCACCATCCAAAGAGTCTCAGCTCCAGGACCATGAATTATTTTTAAAGCTTTCATTACACCCGAGCAATGCCGTGCTATACTGCTAGTATTCAATAACAGCAACAGCTCAAATGGATAGCACATATAACTCCAAAAGAAAATAATGATAATGTGTTGACATTTCACAATACTTCAAACATAAGATTAGGAAGGAAACTTCAATTAATACTGGAAAGAGCAATAACAGTTAGGAGACTTAAACAACTTATTTTCTTGTAAAACTGTTTCACTAAAAAAGACTTTTGTAAATTTCGACTGAAAATAACACTGGTTTGCTTGGGCAATGAATACTGAATATTTCCTTATAAAGAAACAGCTAATATTACCATTACCATTGTAGATGGTTAGAATGCTTCTTCTAGGAAGAAAAATTGCAAAGAATATTGTACATTTGCCAAGAACAATCTATTTTCTTATCAAACTAGTATATAAAAATGATAAAAGTCAGTGTGTATAAAAGTATATCTCAATCTAAATCTAAACTTATTTATAAACGGAACTTTGTGTGTGAGTGTGTGTCTGAGTGTGTGTGTCCATTACCTAAAGACTCCGAAACGGTTGAACTGATTTTATTGAAAATTTATACAATTGTACTATAAGTGTCTGTGAGTGTTCTTAGCTAGGTTTTATGCTGAGGTACCCCCAATAAATATTGAAAATCGATAATCGAAAAAATTGGGTTATAGAAGGAGTGATTCGATTTTAATCAAATTTATTACACTCATAGACAAAGACATAAGAAATGATATTCAGAAGTTTCAAGGTTGCAGTTCTTACAATAGTGCAAAAAATCAATTATATACATAAAAGGCAAGATGTTTGTGTGTGTGTCTGTTTATCTGCTTGTATGTCTGTATTTCTTTCAGCCCTTTTATTTTAGTTTTTGCTTCAGGTTTGGCTCTAAGTAGGTATAATTGTAGTTCTTAGTCTCAGCCATGATACCATTTATTCAGATGACTTATTTAGCCTTCAAAATTCAGTTTGCGACAAAAAAACTTATTTAATATCGATACCAGGAAATCAAAATTTGACTTACATCCATTCATTTTTCTTTCAGTCTACAGTTTCGCTTTAACTGGTAACAACTATTGCTTTTTAGTCTTTTGTGCCAATGTCCAAAGAGTCTAAGCTCCAGGACCATGGATTAGTTTTAAAGCTTTCATTACACCCAAGCAACGCTGGGCTATACTGCTAGTCTTTATTATAAAAAATATATCTTTAATTGTATATATGGTGTATATAAAGTGTTATTAAATACATTAAAAGTCTTATATTTGAGAAGAATTGCTTGTTTTGTTGGTAGAGTTATCAGCTAAGCAATTTAGTATACTGTATTTTGTATGACATGTCATTCACTCAAGAATAAAAATTTCCAAAGATGGGTAATAAGACACGTCTTCTCCATACCACATCTTGTGAATAAAAAAAGAAGAGAGAGCTTTAACGTTTTACTTTTATACTGCATTTTAGCAATTCCATTCTAGCAGTCATTAGCTGAAGTTCTTTGCAAACAAATAGGGTAATCTCGTTTTCAGTGGCTTACAGCCATAACACATTGAATACACCAGTTCTCACTCGATCACCAAAGTTAAGCAATGTTGAGCCTGGTCAGTACTTAGATGGGTGGCTGCTTGGGAATACCATGTGCTGTAAGCGTTTAGTGATGGATGTGCGTTGTGATGCAGTGGATATTGGCTCGGAAAGAGAAATCGATGAGCCGAGTTCAAATTCCAGTTGAATACCCTGCATTCACTTAAGCACTGGTACCCTTCCCTCCAGTTATGGGTTAAATAACACGGTAAGACTTGGAGGTTCTGACCTTAAAAACAAATCCCAATGAATCTTGATACTCAAAAAGAAAAAAGTATTACTAGACACAAAGCTTATATAAAAAGAACAATAAATTGTTGAAAGAAAAAGGTATTACCATCAATAAATAAATAAAATTTAGTTGGCAATAAATGGTTGATATGCCATAAAAACAAAACAACAAAACCAAACCAAATCAAACTCTTTTTCAGTTAGGGATATAAAGAAAAGCAACTGTGTGCCTTAAAATGTAAGCATTTAATGTTATTGAAATATGTAACCAAATCAAACAAAAAGACCTCTACAAAACATAACTACAGGATACCCAGTAAAAAGTGTTAAATTAAAAAAGGCATGAGACAACCATCCAAATACTGGTCATGACTAATGTGACTGAAAACTTCAGGAAGAATTTCTACACATTTGATCCATTCCCTTGTCAAATATTCTTCTTTGAAGTGTACGATAACGTGACACTTAAAATCAGTAAGCTGCTTAGCCATATGAGAAGGACAAAACCAAAGATGAAAGTTGTCTGCAAATAACCTTTAAATGATGAGTGACAAGATTCAGCAACAATTAACGAATCATAAAAGAACCAATCAGAGGTAAGTAATTAAGCAAGGGTTGAATGAGTAATCAAGGTCATGAATATTCAAGAAATTTTTTTTCAAGGTTATTCAATGTCAATTATTTCTGAAAGAAAAAAAACAGTGATAATGAATTTTGCTGATTTTTTACTAGCCACGAAAAATAGCAAGAATCACCGGCCTACCTTGATTGGATTTATAAGCAAGCTGTACTCAACTACAACAAAAAAACTATTGCTTTCTTTTTTCTCTTTCTATCAGAATATATTGTGTACCTTAGTTCAGTAATATTATAATAAATATTAAACACTTCACAAATCATAAAAGAATCAATCAGAGGTAAATAATTAAGTGATGGTTGAATGATTAATCAAGGTCATGAATATTCAAGAATTTTTTTTTCAAGGTTATTCAATGTCAATTTTTCCTGAAAGAACAACAATAATGAATTTTTCTGCTTTTTTACTTGGCACCCTGTAAAATAGCAAGAATCACTTGTTTACCGTGACTGGGTTTGCAAGTTGCACTCAACTACAATAAAAAAAACTATTGCTTTTTTTTTCTTTCTATCAGAATATATTGTGTACTTAAGTTCATTATTATTATAATAAATACTAATCACTTCAGATACATTAATGTATGCATCAGTTATCACAAATTTACTATAGGAGATAAGAAAATCAAACATAGAATTAGGCTGTAGGAGATGTAGTTTTCCAACATCACAAGTTGCTATAAAACCCAAGGCATCAACCTCTGAACTTGAGACATGTTCTAAAGTAGCTTTATCAGATCATATGAATATTATGCATGGCACCCAACTAGTTGAGAAATATCTGAACTGTCGGCTGTATACAACTGTTTTCTCAGATTGATGATTAAAAATGACTTTGAGTGAACAAAGCCAGCAAGTCTTAGAGAGGACCGTCCTTTATCATGGACTGCCAAGGCAAAATCAGAAAGAATTGTACCAAATAACAGAAATCACATCATGTGATCACTTTCAGCAGTGGAAACAATTGAAAAGGTTATCACATTTAACTTAGTGAGGAAATAATAACATAATCAAGAGGTTAACTTTCCCCACACTACTTTCAAAACAAGGTTAAGGTTAGCCTCTATTAATACTAGAAAGAACTATAACAGTTACTGGACTTGAGAAGCCTATTTCCTTGAATAATTGTTTTAAAAGAAAGATTTTCTAAATTTCAGCTTGCTGTAGCACTAACTGTTGGGTCAATGAATATCAAATATTTCCTTATTCGTTATTGGATTATCTCACTATGACCACATTTCTGATTTAATTTCAAAGTATTTTTAAAAGGAGAAATATCCCAGTTAGGATATCTGAAAGATTTTAACTATAAAATTCTTTCTTTATTAAAGTTAACTTGTATTTAGTATCACAACAGTTGTAGGAAATAATGATGTTTTTCTTAATTAAATGTCTATTTAAAGTTATACAGTTTATAAAATGTCTAAAGTTGTACAATTAAAGACGACTATAAAAAACAATTGTAATCAAAACTACTCTACTTGATGGTATATAGACACTCAGAGATATAAGACACCTCTGTTTACATTTCGATGGAATATTAAGTTTTATTCATTGTATTTACAGGTTAAAAATATACTGTTATTTGTATATAAAGCAAGAGTATAGCAGTAAAACAACGTGAATGATACGCGCAATCTAGACAACAAGAAACATCTTTCGTCTTCTTCTATGTGCTCTGTCCTTTCAGGACGTAGGCGATCATGGCTTTCCACTTCTCCCTATACCTGGTGGCTCTTAGCACACATTCTCCTGTTACACCACACAATCTTCGTTCTATCATCCACTTGATCGGGTCCTTCAAATATGTTATCTGCTGCTTTTCCCTGTCTCATTTCCTGCTATCTGGCCTGTTAGTGTCAGGTTGTCCAAGCCCTCCTTCCTCACTGGATGTCCCAGGAACTTCAGTTGTATCTTTCTGATGCTCAGTATTAATTTCCTTTTTGTTTCCATCCTTTCCATAACCTCACATGCTCGATCCATGATGTTCGCAGCATCCTTCTGTAGAATTACATTTCAATTGCTTCAAGTTTTTTCTTTCATCTTTGATGATATTGTCCAACATTCACTGCCATATTGAAGAACTGACAACACATAGCAATCTAGTACCCTCTTCTTTGTTTCTAGCAAAATTGTCCTGTTTCTTAATACTTTAATCAACTTCTGAAATGCTTCCTTCATGATGCTTTCGGATTTCTGTGTCTCACTTTCCATCTTCTGTAAGAACACTTCCCAGGTATTTAAATTTTTGTATCCCCCATCTGTATTTGGCATTTTGGGCTGCTCTTTTTCTGATGACCATGCATTCGGTTTTCTTGCAGTTTATTTGTAGTCCTTTCTTGTCACTCTCTTCAGCTACCTTCTGTAGGAGGTTTACTAACACTAACTTTCAAGCCATACTACAAAAAAAGGACATCTGTAAACATGGAAGGCCTACAGCCACATCACATTTGTTGAACATAGTTTTGAGTTCATATCATTTAGACAAGCAACAATTTGAAACAAGGACAAAAATACAGTTTACCAAATGCAAAATGCATTTATTGATACGTGAACTTTGTCATGTTCCCATCAGACTGAGATGTGTGTATATGCAAAGCTGATATGTATCGGCAAGGATATCCATGTTACATGTATGCTTTGGAATCGATAAGTGTCTAGGTTTGATGTGCAGGAGGTGTAATGGATAAAGGTACAATATTGTAAATCAGAGAGCTGAGTTCTAATTCGTGTTGGCTTCATTATATTCGTTTACTTATAAATAAATGCCCCTATGAAAGCTATGAATCTGTGTTTTCTCCCTCAGATTAATTAGTTAATTAGTAAGACTTGTATCACAGAATCATTATTATCTACCACTTTTTACAAATTAAAAATATGTAAAGGGTTGATTTGCGGTAAAAAAACAAATCATTCCAAAAATCTGTCAACATAGAATGAGAAAGTTCTACCATTATAGATTATAGGTAGAATTATATTATGGATTATAGGCTACAGGTAGAATGAGAAGATTCTACCATTATAGATTATAGGTTATAGGTAGAATTATATCATGGATAATAGGTTATAGGTAGAATGAGAAAGTTCTACCATTATAGATTATAGGTTTGTTGGGACGCCCGCGCCTATTCGGCTATAATTGACTATTCCATGACTATGTAAAGTAATGATGGCATCTACGTAGGGGTAGTGTGCCGAGCAGCCGATCGACAAGTCAGTCGTAGAGTTCCGGTGACGACCTGGAAGTACCCATTGCTCATACTACGTCTTACGACGGTTGAGACGATTAACCTTTATTCTTGTATTGGATACTAATAACCTTTGTAAATACTATTTTCATGGAATACAACAATTAACTTATTCCTGTTGTTGAGTTATTTATTCTTACTCACGACATAACATGGTTATAGGTAGAATTATATTATGGGTTATAGGTTATAGGTAGAATGAGAAAGTTCTACCATTATAGATTATAGGTTATAGGTAGAATTATATTATGGATTATAGGTTATAGATAGAATGAGAAAGTTCTACCATTATAGATTATAGGTTATAGGTAGAATTATATCATGGATTATAGGTTATAGATAGAATGAGAAAGTTCTACCATTATAGATTATAGGTTATAGATAGAATGAGAAAGTTCTACCATTATAGATTATAGGTTATAGATAGAATGAGAAAGTTCTACCATTATAGATTATAGGTTATAGATAGAATGAGAAAGTTCTACCATTATAGATTATAGGTTATAGATAGAATGAGAAAGTTCTACCATTATAGATTATAGGTTTGAGTCTTAAATCTCTTGAAGGGTACCTGGATCAATCTGAAGAAGTCTGGAAGTCACAAATAGTGATAATTTGTCATTCCAGAGATTTTGACGTTTAAGAATTTGATTCTCCATTACTATCATACTCTCATCACCAAAAGGCTCTGTAGCTGATAATCCTGAACTTGAATTTATATTTTATTTTTATTTTTTTCTAACTTCTCATGCCCCTTTGGTGTGTGGGGTGGGGAAGGCATATCGAAGAATTTAATTTTTTTTTTAAACATCAAAAGACAGGAAATTCTGGTGAGCAGGAGTCAACTTCTTGGATGGACACAAAACATCAAAGAAGAAGGGATTTGTTTTAGAATATGTTAGAATATTCTATATATATATATGTTAGAATATTCTATATATATATATATATATATATATATATATATATTTTAACGGTCTTCTCCGAAAACTAGCTTATCTATATATTTTCTCTATTATCAAAACCATTGTACTTATTGACACATATAACCTGAAGAAATGTAAGATACCTATGACTGCATTTCAATAAGGAAGAGTAAAAATTCATTTTAGTGGATCTCCTGCTAAACATGTAGTGTTATTTATACACACACATACACACACACACACATATATATATATATATTAAAAATAGCACACAACAAAACATCGACATATTTTACTGCAACCACATGCACAATAATTGTGAGTGAGATGAATTCGCTGCATGAATCAACTCCATCATATCTAAACTAGCAATGACTAATATTGTGTATGAATTTCAATGCCCAGTACAAGCCTGTGTTTTTTGTTACAAATCAATTACCTATATTGGACACACTACCACGTAACAAACAAGCTGAAAGTGCTTGGACATACAAAACATTTGCACAATTTCTATATAAGTTACAACTAGAAAAGCAGAAAATTATAAGAACACAAGAAAAACTAAATGATATCTTAACCACAGTACCTTGTCAGTCATTTTTAATGAAACCTGTATAAAAGAGGGATTGCTGCATATATATATATATATATATAGTCATCCGCAGATAAATCTGTTTTGCTGTATCAAAGCTCATCAGTACGGTTACCCAAGATTGAAACCTGACTGAGTTAGCGTATTTCATTTAGAAATGAGTATTGAACACTTTTTAATACAACAATGTACTGGTCGAATTTAATTATGACCAAAAACTAACTATGCCCATAGCCAGGGGTAGAGTCGCCGACTGATGCCATTTCGTTCGGGTTTCAATCCTGGGTAAAAAAGCAGTCGGAGTCTAACCGTACTGATGAGCTGTGATACGGTGAAACAGATATATATATATATATGCATATATATATATATGTATATATACTAGCAGTATAGCCCAGCATTGCTCAGGAGTAATGAAAGCTTTAAAGCTAATCCATGGTCCTAGAGCTCAGACTCTTTGGATGTTGACACAAAAGACTAAAAAGCAATAGTTGTTTCCCGTTAAAGTGAAACTCTAGACTGAAAAAAAAAATGAATGGATGTAAGTCAAATTTTGATTTCCTGGTATCAATATCAAATAAGTTTTTCGTCTTAAACTGAATTTTGAAGGCTAAATAAGTTCTCTGAGTAAATGGTATCATGGCTGAGACTAAGAACTACAATTATGCCTACTTAGAGCCAAACCCGAAGCAAAAACTAAAATATAAGGGCTGAAAGAAATACAGTCATACAGGCAGATAAACAGACACACACACAAACATCTTACCTTTTATATATATATATATATATATCTTATCGATTTTCTGTATTATTGTAAGAACTGCAACCTTGAAACTTTTGAATATCGTTTCTTATGTCTTTGTCTATGTGTGTATCAAATTTGATTCAAATTGGACCACTCCTTCTATAACCTGATTTTTTCGATTATCGATTTTTGATATTTATCAGGTCTACCTTGACACAAAACCTAGTTAAGAACACTCGCAGACGTTTATAGTACAACTGTGTAAATTTTCAAGAAAATCGGTTCAGCCGTTTTGGAGTCTATAGGTAATGGACACACACACACACAGACACACACACACAGAGACAAAGTTCCATTTAAAAATAAGTTTAGATATATATATAAAACTTCATAATAACTAGGGAGTAATAGGGCAATACATGCCATGAGTCTTTTCAGCTTTAACATATGTGGTAAACAGTGCTGGTCTTTGGCTGGCTTGAAGTCATGTCAGGCTGAGACATGTTTAGACTGATCAAGTGTTGGCAACAGGGTAATCTATGACAAAATGAAAAAAGTTTTCTGGTGACGCACTTTGTTCTTTAGGAGCTCATCAAACTAAAGTGATGTTTAAACAAGGACAGAAAGTGTCACTAAAAACCTTTTCTATTTTGTTATAGATTATCCTATATATGTATATATAGTATGTAAAAGCATCTGAAATTTACATTCGTTGAATTTCTATTTCAACGAGAAAATTCTCGCTTTATCAGCAATGATCAAAAATAAAAATTTATAATTCAAATATGGGACAAAATTTCTATACCAGAAGAAGCCCAAAAATGTATCCATACACTGGAAGTTAAAAAAAAAAAAAATATATATATATATATATTTATTTACACATGAAAATTCATGACAATTACTAGGAAGTGGTTGGGAAGTATATATATTATAGAGCATGAGTATTGCAATAAAAAATACATTTTCAACAAGGACATCAGGAAAATTTTTTAACAATAACACTGATGTAATTAGCAAGCAGAATTAGCAAGCAGTATAGAATAAAGAAATTATATTTGTAAACTTGGACTGTAGAATTAAGAACAACCTGGCTCAAAAAAATAAAATGTTTAGTTTTAGATTTCTTGACTGTTACCTGAATCAAAAATCTCCTAAAGAAGGCTTGAGGTTACAAATAATAATAACTCTTCATTTCAAAGATTAAGATGGACATTACTGAAGTTCTAGATCTTTCAATAATTTTTAGAAAGTTTTCATTTGTATTCTGTTTAACATGCTACATAAAATAGTTGCTCTTATTAAAACCAAAATGTTGCTCAGTTTTGCTCCATATTTTCAAACATGCTGAGTTTCAATTACACATAAATTTATCTATCTTTTTACTAACATTGGCTATGTTAAGCTAAATGTAAATTGATAAGGTGAATTTTGATGACATAAATTTATGTAACTTGCTATCTAATTTTTGCTATGTTAAGCTAAATGTAAATTGATAAGGTGAATTTTGATGACATAAATTTATGTAACTTGCTATCTAATTTTTGCTATGTTAAGCTAAATGTAAATTGATAAGGTGAATTTTGATGACATAAATTTATGTAACTTGCTATCTAATTTTTGCTATGTTAAGCTAAATGTAAATTGATAAGGTGAATTTTGATGACATAAATTTATGTAACTTGCTATCTAATTTTTGCTATGTTAAGCTAAATGTAAATTGATAAGGTGAATTTTGATGACATAAATTTATGTAACTTGCTATCTAATTTTTGCTATGTTAAGCTAAATGTAAATTGATAAGGTGAATTTTGATGACATAAATTTATGTAACTTGCTATCTAATTTTTGCTATGTTAAGCTAAATGTAAATTGATAAGGTGAATTTTGATGACATAAATTTATGTAACTTGCTATCTAATTTTTGCTATGTTAAGCTAAATGTAAATTGATAAGGTGAATTTTGATGACATAAATTTATGTAACTTGCTATCTAATTTTTGCTATGTTAAGCTAAATGTAAATTGATAAGGTGAATTTTGATGACATAAATTTATGTAACTTGCTATCTAATTTTTGCTATGTTAAGCTAAATGTAAATTGATAAGGTGAATTTTGATGACATAAATTTATGTAACTTGCTATCTAATTTTTGCTATGTTAAGCTAAATGTAAATTGATAAGGTGAATTTTGATGACATAAATTTGTGTAACTTGCTATCTAATTTTTGCTATGTTAAGCTAAATGTAAATTGATAAGGTGAATTTTGATGACATAAATTTATGTAACTTGCTATCTAATTTTTGCTATGTTAAGCTAAATGTAAATTGATAAGGTGAATTTTGATGACATAAATTTATGTAACTTGCTATCTAATTTTTGCTATGTTAAGCTAAATGTAAATTGATAAGGTGAATTTTGATGACATAAATTTATGTAACTTGCTATCTAATTTTTGCTATGTTAAGCTAAATGTAAATTGATAAGGTGAATTTTGATGACATAAATTTATGTAACTTGCTATCTAATTTTTGCTATGTTAAGCTAAATGTAAATTGATAAGGTGAATTTTGATGACATAAATTTATGTAACTTGCTATCTAATTTTTGCTATGTTAAGCTAAATGTAAATTGATAAGGTGAATTTTGATGACATAAATTTGTGTAACTTGCTATCTAATTTTTGCTATGTTAAGCTAAATGTAAATTGATAAGGTGAATTTTGATGACATAAATTTATGTAACTTGCTATCTAATTTTTGCTATGTTAAGCTAAATGTAAATTGATAAGGTGAATTTTGATGACATAAATTTATGTAACTTGCTATCTAATTTTTGCTATGTTAAGCTAAATGTAAATTGATAAGGTGAATTTTGATGACATAAATTTATGTAACTTGCTATCTAATTTTTGCTATGTTAAGCTAAATGTAAATTGATAAGGTGAATTTTGATGACATAAATTTATGTAACTTGCTATCTAATTTTTGCTATGTTAAGCTAAATGTAAATTGATAAGGTGAATTTTGATGACATAAATTTATGTAACTTGCTATCTAATTTTTGCTATGTTAAGCTAAATGTAAATTGATAAGGTGAATTTTGATGACATAAATTTATGTAACTTGCTATCTAATTTTTGCTATGTTAAGCTAAATGTAAATTGATAAGGTGAATTTTGATGACATAAATTTGTGTAACTTGCTATCTAATTTTTGCTATGTTAAGCTAAATGTAAAATTATATATAAAATATTTAATATAAAATTATAGTGTAAATTTTGATTAGACATAAATTTATCTATGCTGTCATCTTACTTTGGCTATGTTAAGCAAAATATAAATTGATAGGGTGAATTTTGATAATACACAAATCTATCTTACTATCTAACATTGGCTATGTTAAGCTAAATATAAAATTATAGGGTAAATTTTGATTAGACATAAATTTATCTATGCTGCTATCTAACTTTGACTAAATTAAGCTAAATGTAAATTGATAGGGTGAATGTTGATAATACATAAATCTATCTTACTATCTAACATTGGCTATGTTAAGCTAAATATAAACTAATAGAATAAATTTTGATAAGACATAAATTTATCTATGCTGCCATCTAACTTTGATTATGTTAAGCTAAATGCAAATTGATAGGGTGAATTTTGATTATGCATAAATCTATTTTACTATCTAACATTGGCTATGTTAAGCTAAATATAAAATTATAGGGTAAATTTTGATTATACATAAATGTATCTATGCTGCCATCTAACTTTGATTATGTTAAGCTAAATGTAAATTGATAGGGTGAATTTTGATTATACATAAATCTATCTTACTATCTAACATTGGCTATGTTAAGCCAAATATAAACTAATAGGGTAAATTTTGATCAGAAATTAATTTATCTATGCTGTCATTTAACTTTGGCTATGTTAGGCTAAATATTATATGATAGGGTGAATTCTGATTACGAAATAATTTAACTTACTATTTAATTTTGGCTATGTTAAGCTAAATATAAAATTATAGGGTAAATTTTGATTACACATAAATTTATTTATCTTGTCATTTAACTTTGGCTATGTTATGCAAATTTGTGTGAAAGTTTTATTACAGACTTATTTCATTATAAATGTGAATTGATATATTTGTTGAATCTGTTTTATTTGAAATTCTTTAAATCAAAACAACCGTATTTGATGGAAAAGAAACTTACAGATATATAAGTTTCCTCATTTCAACGTCTTTTATATATAAAAAAAAAGGTTATTTTTATTTACAAGTAAACATTTAGTGTTATTCTAATATACAGTGAGAGTAGAGAAAAAACAAAATTTTGTCAAAACCTGCAACAGGGACAGCAGGGAAAATATTTTTAATAATGACTTTGCTGCAATTTCACCAAGCAAAAAACAAAATCAGCTTCGATATAGCAGAAAACATTTTATAAAAACAGCCTGCCAAGAAAGATGATCATCATGTTGTGCTTTTACTACCTGCGGCATATTGAAAACTCATATGACATTTGTTTTTTTCTTTTTAAAACTTTCTGCCACTGTAGGCTTATTTTTTTAAGCTGATGCTGCCCCCTCCTTCCTGAGTGGCTGGAATGCAGAGAGATGGGTGATTTTAATGAAATAAAATCTTTAATTAATTATACATTAAGATAATTATGCTGTGCTATTTTCACCTCCAGCAAATTACATTCTCTTATGTAGAAATGCCATTGCAAAAAGTATGAAGCTATCTCCTCTCCCCCAGCTATGGGATAAATAGTACAATTTGTATCTGAAAAAAAATCAGTGTTGTTTTCAAAATATTGTTCAGGTAATATTCATTGAAGACTTACGTGACATTTTTTTTTTCAGTCACTAAGCCAATACAAGTGCTATTTCCACTTGCAGTAAATTGCATTCACTTATGCAAAAATACCCTTGGGAAAAGTATGAATCCATCTCCTCCCCTCAGCTATTGGTTAAATAGTAGGACTTGTATCTGGAAAAATCATTGTTAATCTAAAAATAATGTTAATGCAATATTGACCATAAAAAGTAATTCATAGAACTACATTTTTGCTGCTTCAAGTTTTTTCATCTGTGAGGAGATTGTTTAACATTCACTGGCATATAGGAGGACTGATATTACAAAATAATGTTTGGGTTTTAAATAATTCACAAAAGGTTGGCAAGCTGAAAAAAAATCAATCAATCAATGTAGCAAATTGCAAACCCATAAAATCAAAGAATTTTCAATCATTGTGAGTTTTATTCTTAATGTCTCTCTTCAAATCATTATCTTTCCTCCATCATCTTTACTTTCTTCTTTTACATTTGTATTACATACTTTATTCAGTAACACACTATCTTGAGTGGCTCTTGTGCCTTGTATTGGGTAGTTTTATCAAAATCCCATCTCTAGACAGGCTACCAATCAAGATTAAAGTTGAAGAGATGCTGTCATTTAACTTTGGCTATATTAGGCTATTTTGTGGAGGAATTTTGATCTCCATTGAAAACCACAGATATAAAATGTCAACAATATCATTTTTATGATAGGGTGAATTCTGATTACGAAATAATTTAACTTACTATTTAATTTTGGCTATGTTAAGCTAAATATAAAATTATAAGGTAAATTTTGATTACACATAAATTTATTTATCTTGTCATTTAACTTTGGCTATGTTATGCAAAATTATAAATGTGAATTGATATATCGGGTATAGACTTGTGGTTTTGTGCCCACACATCCCGCAAGGACTTTGAAATAGTTGTGTCAATCCAATTTTGCCCACTAAGTTTGGCTCAACCATTGCTATGATTTTTCTGACACTTCCTGATTGTGTTGCAGGTGAGGATCATCTCCCCACACTTTTATTATCAAAATGTCAGCTCTTTGACTGATCATCCAAGATGAGATTTGAACCTTGGTCTAATGGTTTATAATGGTTGTTGGACTTGACTATGTATTAATGGAAAGACAAGTAAATCATATTTTGTGGAGGAATTTTGATCTCCATTGAAAACCACAGATATAAAATGTCAACAATATCATTTTTATTATATTCTATAAGGAATTGACAACAATAATTAAAAATAAGGTGGACCTGAAAGAGACTACTACCACCTTTGAATTTGCTGTTTTTCACTTTTTTTTAACTTTTTTCAGCACTGTCTTATCAGTTATTACATAAAGTTTCCAATTATAAAAAAAAAAAATGAAAAAATTTCAATATTTAATCAATTTTAGGAGGGGGTGGGGCTCACTTCCTCATACAACATTATAGTAAATCGAACCTTTATTTTGGAACCACTTGTGTTGGGGTTGCTTTCTTTTGTTTTTTTTGGGAAAAGTTGTTGCTCTTGTTTTTGTCTTTTTCAAGTTTTCTTTAGTTCTTATGATGGCATCTTTCTCAGAAATTCCAAGAATGGCTTTATTCAAAAATTTTGCAAAGAATTCAGTTGTTGAATATGTGCAAGCAAAAACGTTAATTACACAGGATCGATTTACTATAAGGTTGTATGAAAAACTGAGCCCCCCTATTAAAATTGTTTAAATGTTGAAATTTTTACAAATTCTTTTGTCAATCGGAAACTTTAGGGTTTAATTAATAAGATTGCACTGAAAAAAGTAAAAAGAATTGATAATCAACCAATTAACAGGTGGTGGTAATGTTGTACCAGTGAGTGATTCCAAAATGGAGGGTCAATTTACTATAACGTTGTATGAAAAATTGAGTCCCCCCACCAAAATTGTTGAAATATTAAAATTTTTTCAAATTTTGTTTGTTAGTCGGAATGTTTAGAGTGTAATCGATAAGATTGCACTGAAAAAGTGAAAAAAAAATGAAAAACAACAAATTTAAAGTTGGTGTTAGTCTCCTTCTGGTTTCCAAAGTAAAACAGAACAATTACAAGAATATGCCATACAGGGCTTGTAGATTTTGGAAATGTGGTGTTGCATTCAATCTTTAATCTTTTTTGAGGAATCTAGTTTGAATGTTGAGTTTAGGTTCAAAGCCATAGTGTTGCAATTTTGTTTCAGTGATCAGTGAAAATCTAACAGCACAACCATATAAAATTTATAATTTTTTAAAGCTTTAGAAATTTTATTTGTACAATATGCATGATACAAGCACATTACTATTAAATCATTGTTCCATCAAATAAGACTTTCATTTGCTTCAAATGGAAATTATACTGAACAATTTAGCTACATTATAATATAATTCAGTAGTTTCAGTGTGATTTTTAGAAAACCATGAAAATTTAAAACATTTTTCCTTATAATCTGTGCCCAGCAGCAGTATGATGTTAGAAATTTCATAAATTAATTTATGATGTTAGAAATTTTTGTTCTTAGTTATTATGATCTAACAAATCTTATTCACTGAGTAACCTTTTTTTGTGATCTTTTACAATTTTTTATTTTACACAATTTTTATTCATAAAATACAGTAAAAAACTGCATATTTTGCTTGTGGTGATTCATAACTAGAATTCTGATTTGAATATATATTTTCCTTTCAATATGTTTAATACAAAAGCTATCAACTTTATTTGGATATATCCTTGAAATTTTAAATATTTTGAAGTCAGTTTATAAGCAAAACATTTGCAGAAATTAGGTATTTCTGTACTTTTTCATATGATTTTAAAACTAAATGCTCAAAAACTGGTATAAGCTATGTATCTTATTTTAGGTAAAAACACTTATCACATAAAATCCCAGCTTTTACATTAAATTCTATGTTGATTTTCTAAAAGAAAAGGGAAAAAATTAATCTACCCTAATGATGTAATAAAAATTATGTGAGAAATTTGTTCTTATGGTATATTTCATTAGGCACAATAAAAGCAATGGCAATTCTAGGTAAAAAGTAAACACAACAATTAAAACAATGCAATTAAGTAAAAGTTTTGTGATTGATAGAAAATTAATTCTTACTGTATCTCTTGAAACTCAGTCAGAGATTAACATTAATAACCAATAACAAGACAGAACAATTATTTTTTTTTAATCATCTCAGCCCAAGCAAGACATTCCACTGCCACTATTGCGCATGGGGCTACATAGGGGAAGGTAAAGAGAAGGAGTGGTTAGACATAGGGAATGTCAGGAGGAAGGTGACAGATGAGTAAGGATAGCGAGGATGAGGGTTGGGAAGAGTGCTTGATAGAATGGGAGCAGGTTAGTGTGTTAGGAGGTGTCTATTGACCTTACATTTAAACTCCTGGAGATTGTAGCTGTCGGGGAAGCAATCGTTTGGAAGAGAATTCCAGTCGGGAAGTGCGAGGAAAGAAACTGTTGGAGTAGAAGTTACGGCTGCATTTTATCAGTTTCACTGTAAAAGGGCGGGATCTAGTTGCTAATCTAGTATCTCGTTCAAATTCGTATTTAGGGTGCACTAGTGATCTAATTATTTCAATATGCTTTATATTAATAAATTAATGTTATATAATAGAAGAGTCCATAGGTCTTATTTGGCACAATAAGTGACTAACATTTTTTACTGTTAGGAAGTGGAAATTTTATATTGAATCTGTTGTTATGTTTACTGCTAGGAAAGTTGAGTCACTGTGTTGTGTTAGACAATTTTTCACACCAGAATCTATCTTACACATTTATGAGTCTACCTTTCTTCCATGCTCTGAATAGTACTACCACTTCATACTCATGCTGTATAGTTAGAAATTCTTGATAAAATTCAAAGAAGAATTTGAAATTTTATTTGTCTTGATCTAGCATCTCAGGATCTGTGACTTTCTCACTACCATAATGTTCCTTTGCTGTATAAACACATCCCAGGTAACTGTTCTGATGAACTATCCTCTACGCTACCTAGACTTTATGAATTGAAGTGCAATACTAGATTGGCAGCAGGGTCTCATCTTTTTACAATTAAAATGGCTAGATGTAAGTTCTATGTTAATAGTTTTAGGCTGCTATTTCTTTCTGCAGTAGGCTGGTTGCCAACCAATGCAATAGAAACCAATCTGTTCTGGTATTCAGCCCATAGTTGGAGGGAGAAGAGATGGATTAATCTCAAGAGTATTACCACACAATTATTCTCTACCTTAAGTAGCTCTTGGGCCTTGTATCATGTGAACATTAGAACAAAACAAAGCTATTCTTGTCTTTTAAGTGGCGGTGATTGTCTATTTCTATGAAGGACACAAACTCTGTATTTGCCATGCGGTTGATCCAACTGAACTTTGGATTCATCACTGAAGATTACTGTTGTCAAATCATCTTTCATTACTTTATTCGGTTAAGTAACCTGTTCCACTTTGTAATGTTTATTTGACAGTTGATAGTATCATTGCTTTCATGTCTGCAGTCAATTTTCTTCATTCTCTTCATCCTTTTCATTCACAAAACCAACTTTTTCAAATATTTCCTTGCTAGTCAATCTATTTTTTTTTTGGATTATTACTCTTTTAATTTTTGAGCAAATTTCTTGAGACATCTTCTTCTTTTATGTGCCTTGTTCTTTCAGGATGTAAGGGATCAGGCTCTCCACATCTCCCTATCCCTGGTGGCTCTCAGCACACCTTCTCTTGTTATACCATGCAACCCTGATTCCATCATCCACCTGATCAGGCACTTCAGATATGTTATCCACTGCTTTCCACTGTCTCTTTTCCCCTCTATTTGGCCTGTTAGTATCAGGTTCTCCAAGCCCTCCTTCCTCATTGCATGTCCCAGGAACTTCATCTGTTTCTTCCTGATGCTCAGTATGAATTTTCTTTCTGTTTCCATCCTTTCCAAAACCTCATCATTGCTCACATGCTCAACCCATGATATCTGCAGCATCCGTCTGTAGAACCACATTTCATTTGCTTTAATTTTTTCCTTCATCTTTGATGATATTGTCCAGCATTCACAGCCATATTGAAGAACTCAAATCACATAGCAATCTAGTATTCTCTTCTTTGTTTCTAGTGAAATAGTCTGGTTTCTTAAAACTTTACTCAACTTCTGGAATGCTTCCTTTGCCATGTCAATTCACCTTTGGATCTCTGTGCTGCACTTTCTGTCTTCTGTTAGAACAATTCCCAGATATTTAAACTTCTGTACCTGCTTGCTTTTAGTATCCTCGACTTGTATTTGGCATATTGAGCTGCCCTTTTTACTGATGACCATGTATTTTGTTTTCTTGCAGTTTATTTGTTGTCCTTTCTTGTCACTCTCTTCAGCTACCTTCTGTAGGAGGTCTTGTAGTTTCCTTTCTGTGACTGCTATTAGCACTGTAATGTACTCATAATATTTTGAAAATGTTTGGTTATAATATGAATGCTGAATCCCCCAACTAGAGGAACCCAATCCTGATTGGGGGTCCTAGGAAGTGGTTTATGATCTTTGCTATGTTATCAGCATTTGATTTTTTCTACTCATATTAAAAAGATAACCTCTCCATAAACCTAAAATCTGCTCTGTCTATCAAAATCATTTTGTATACATCTGAATACTGTGTCCAAAATATATATCTTCCCCAGACAAAGTTTCAATTCATCATGACATAATTCAATAACCACCCCTCGTATGACCTAAATGTTCACCTTTATAGTTCAACCTAACACTATTTTTGATTGAGTAATCTAGTCCCACCATAATTATATTGTTCAACTTCCTCTAACCACCTCTCCTTAACTTTCTAAATAACCATGACATTTTTTTTCATAATCATATCATCCCTAATCAAGGCATTTTACTGCCACTGTTTCGCAAAGGGTTACATAGAAGGAAAGTTATGAGAAAGAGTTATTGGTTATAAGGGGTGTCAGGAAGTGGGTAAGAGAAGGATGAGAACACTGATGAGACTGGAGTGGATGGAGAAAGAAGCATGAGAGAGAGGATGCAGGTTAGTGATTTGGAGTTGACTATTGACTTTACATTTAAATTCTTGGAGATTATAGCTGTTGGGAAAGCAAGTAAATGGAAGGGAATTCCATAGGTTGGAAGTGCTAGAAGTGGAGTAGAATTTGCGATTACAATTTATTGGTTTCATAGTAAAAGAGTGGAACCTCGTTGCTAATCTTGTGGCTCGAGTAAATTTATTTATATAGGGGGCACCAGTGAGCTAAGTTCATTTAAGCAGAAGCCGTGAAAGTATTTGTAGAAGAGACACAGAGAAGCCACATTGCGCTGGTGAGAAAGTGACTGAATCCGAGCTGCCAAGTCGAGATCTATCACATGACAGATTCTCTGTTGGATTTTGTCAATTCGTTTTTTATTTTCATAAACAGATCATTTTCACCATTTATTTTAAAATGTCACCTGAAGAAGAACAACAATGTTCCGAAACATGATTTTTTTGTGTCATGATAAAGTGCTTTTATAAACCATTGCAATAACAGAATTACAGTATGTTTTTGTGTGTGTGTGTGTGTGTGTGTGTGTGTGTTTGAAAATAGATTTTAGGAAAATCCACAATAGAAACTTAAAAATTAGTCAAACACAATAAAAAAGCTTAATTGATCAGTCTGTGAGTGATTCACTTAAAAACCTTCATTTTTCTAATATTAAGACATCACACTAACAGATCGTAGTCAGACAATTGACAAATTACAACTCGTCGACTCAAATTTTTGACATACCTGTGTGCCCGTCTGTGCAGGTGTATGTTATGCCTTGTGGTCCAGTGGATATCGACTCGGAATGAGAAATTGAAGAGCCGAGTTCGAATTCCGGTTGAATTCGTTGCAATCATATACGCGCAAATACCCTTGGGAAAGGTATTAATCCAGCTATTCCCTCCAGCTATGGGTCAAATAACAGAACAGATTGGGTTCTAAAGCCTTGGATGGCAACCAGTCTACCGCAGAAAGCAAAGGCAACCTATTGCAGGAAAATCTTAATTGTTAAATAGTGTATATGTATTAAATTAAATATTGGTTTGTTACCGTTTACATACAGGCTGGTCCAAATGTAGGTCGATAGTCTAATTCACATGACCTTTATTTCCAAAAGGACGGGGCTCGTCCACATTATTCAAGAGCATTATCGTTATTATTTACTGTCCACCTACATTTGAACCACCCTGTATATATAGGGCGTATTACATTAAAAAAATTGACACTTTGATTCTCGTGCCGCTGGAGGGTAATCATCCAGGCAAAGTTTGTACCCGGATTGTTTGGAACATATCTTCAGTATTTATCTTTTATTTTCCAATTAGTCTTTCAAAGGAGACAATTGTTTACTGCTGCATTGAACAATATAAGTAAAATGTTAAAAGGTATCTACATTACTGAAAGGCAAGAAAATTTCCAGCAATGGTACCATCATCTCACCAAAAATGCGTAACTTGTAGTGGACGAAGCGTCCACTTACTAATTTAGATTTACGAGTCGACTCGACGTAACATGTGGTCATGATTTGAAGCAAGTTTTAAGAAAAAACAAAAAGGCGAAAGTAACCAGAAAAACAATGTATTGACAAAGGTTACATGGGGTTGAGAAAGCATGCATGAGAAAGTGAAAAGGAAAGAGTCATTCCCCTTCGTCTGTTCGTAGAAACAAAATAAGATGTATGAAGTTTTTTCTCTAGCTGAAAGAAAGGTTTGTAACAATTGTTAAGATTATCGTAAAGAGTTCAAAGTCCAAATCCTTGATGAAGAAAGTCAGACAGAAGACAAAGTTCTGTGTCTGTGTGTGCGTTGAGTAGAGAGAGAGAGACTTACATGCGAATGTAGCAGTCTTAGTCAGTCTGTGGATTTCTACTCACGAAGGTTGGAAAAATGTGAATTTATGTGTAGAAAGTTATTTTATGTAAAGTCCTGTTTGAATGAAAGTTAATGTGCATAGTGTTAATGTCGGTTAGAAGAAAAATAAAAAAATATTTGCGCCACTAATTGCTACCCGCAATTAGTGCGCGTGTGTTTGTGTGAGTTAGGGAGACATGTGTGCTCTTGTCCCGGGACGAAATCCTAACTGGTGTACCACGTGATGTTTTCCGTTTTTATTAGCATCGTTTTTGGCGGGAACCAGTCATCACGTGGACGGCGAGTGACCGTGCGTGTGTGTGTGTGTGTGTGTGTGTGTGTGGGTGTCAATGTATGAAACCCCACAAACTTCACAAGATGAGAACTTTGAAGATGACAGCCGCAAATAGTTATTGAATAGAGAAACATTATTTTCAAAAAGCCATTCCGAGAATTTAATTTTCACGTCTCGTATTAAATAACACATCGTATGTAAATGCTAAAACCTCGGTTTAAAAATGTTGTCGCGCAAAAAATAAAACATCTTTTTCATTAATTACACATAATTTTTATCTAAAAAATAACAAAATTATGATGGAATCAAAAGTAAAAAAAAACAAAAATACTTCATCTTATGAAGTAAAATGTTTTATTTTATTTCCCATAACATTGCATTAATTACTGTGATATACACTGGAAGATATTGTGTGTGACTGTAACTAAATTCGATCTTTGTGAAAAGCCAATCCTCGTTCGTTCAACTCTTTTTCGTATTGTGCATAGTCGCATTCAGTTTGGTATTTGAGAAGGGAACGTCTGATCTGTGGAAGAAAAAGAAATTAATGTGATTATTCTATCAATGAGAGGACAAAAATATCTAAGAAACTGTACATCTTCCATAAACGACGAGACAGAAAAAGTTACCATCGACTCGAAAGGAACGCAGATAACAACATCAACAAGGTAATTTGTTATGTTATTGCAAAAACCTGACCCCTCGTTATATCCTCTACCATTACAAGAGGTACCCCGGCGTCGTGTGATGGTTAGGAAGTTTGTTTCACTAGAACCTATTACAACTAAGTAGTGAGTTCGATCCTCACTGGATAGCTCTTACTTTCGGCCTTGTGCCACATCTAAGCATCACTTAGAAAATCATCTCTACCATTCAGTCAGTTAAGTGCCATACGTGAAACACGCTTGGACGATCATGTCTCGAAAGAGACATGACTAACTGGGCAGAAGATTATCCCGCAGTAGGTTGCCATTGCTTTCTGCGGTAGACTGGTTGCCAGTAAAGGCTATAGAAACCAATCTGTCCTGTTATTTAACCCATAACTGGAGGGAAGAGATGGATTAATACGTTTCCCAAAGGTATTTGCGCGTAAGTGAGTGCAATGAATTCAACTGGAATTTGAACTCGGCTCCCTGATTTCTCGTTCAGATATCCACTGCACCACAACGCACATTCCTCGCGCATTCTCTCCCATTACAACAGCAAAATCAGGCTAAACATGGAGCACTGTTGTTATTTGAGCAGGAGCTGCCAAGAACGCACTCTTATGTCTCGATAGAGTTCGTAAGCATACCTGATTCCTTGTGGGTGACGAATTATTTTATACCCTTCAATCTCTCTCTCACAGGTGGGATGTGGCAAGCTTTTCACTGCTCTATCGCTACTTTCGTGGAAAGTTCTAAAAAGAACTACAACCCTAATTTCCTTGGTATTTAATTGGTGAGAAGAAAGTTCCACTCGAACAGCTTCTTCACGCTCTGTGGAACATTCTCCCAAAGGTATGTTTTCCCAGTTCACTACAAACTTAACCTGTTCAAATCTAGGATTAAGAGTTATCTTCCCCTCCTATCCGTAAAATCTTTCTTCTAACGCAACCCTCTAACCTGTAGCCCCCGCTCCTTATACAAGGTAAAACTTACTGCCACAAAAAGCAAAAAAGCAAAAAAAAAAAAACAATGAAACTGTTAATTAACCCAAGTTTTTTTTTAAGTAATAAAACTGAAAAAAAAAACAAAAAAACATCAGTGCACATCGGCTGATATAAAAATTATACTTGCTGTTTTGGGTCAAAGTCAATAACTTTTAGGATATCTTTTCTTCCGCCTCCAAGATTATATATTCTTCACGCTTAATCTTTCATGTGACACTTAATGATCTGTCAGAAGAGCTCTGTTTTTGCACAGAGTGACATTTCGTAGAGAGAAAATGCATCATTATTCCTAAATAGACAAACTCTTTTATAGTATAATGTCCCTTACATGTGAGTAACGACAGCCTTTTGTAATATCCGATACATTTTCCTTTTCAGCGTCGGAGAGAAGGCATGTAACACATTTCTATACATTGTTAGCATCTTTTATTGCTATAAAATAGAAATTTAATTTACGTTCTATTTTTATCTAAACTGTCGTTACTTTTGGATTATAAATGTTTGGGTGGCTATCTATTTCGGCGGGTAGATACTACCAGAGCCACCCAGCATGTATTTGGTAACCCAACATAAGATGTGATAATATCAAAATTACAAAGTAATTGTGTTTGTAATAATTAGAAAATGTTATTTTTTTCTTATGACAAGAATAAACTATTATAAAGTAATATAAAATTGTTACTAATAAGGGACAATTAAAATAAAATTTTAAAAAGTATTGTGACACTGAATAATTAATTTAAAGATTAATTTTGTTGCTGAAAATTTAAACAACTTCGTGATTGTAAATAAAGAATATTTCATATTGGACAAGAGAATTTCATTATCGGTCATTTATGAAGTATTAATTCAAAACAAGTATTTATTAATTTAGTAATATTAATTACAATTCGCATAGAAAATTTCATCAGTTAAAATTTAGAATTATAAAGCTAATCAAAGTGAATTTAATTTCTGCTGCCAATAAATATTTTCGTTATTTCTGTCCTAATATCTGCATCACGTGGTCAGTAACTAATGTGTTCGGAAAATGAAAAACAAATATCCAGAATAATCAACTACGTATATTGGTTCTGTAACAGAGAGAGCGACAAAAAAGGTCCACAAATAAAGTGCACGAAAGCCGGATGCATGGTTATCAGCAAAAAGAACAGACCAAAATGCCAAATCCAATTAGGAGATACTAAAATCAAGCAAGTACAGTAGTTTTAAATACCTGGGAAGTGTTCTAACAGAAGACGGAAAGTGCGACACAGAGATCCGAAGCCGAATTGGCATGGCGAAGGAAACATTCCAGAAGTTGATTAAAGTATTAAGAAACAGGACAATTTCGCTAGAAACAAAGAAAAGAGTACTTGATTGCTATATGATGTCAGTTCTTCAATGTTGCTGTGAATGCTGGACAATATCATCGAAGATGAAGGAAAAACTTGAAGCAACTGAAATGTGGTTCTACAGAAGGATGCTGCGAATATCATGGATCGAGCATGTGAGCAATGATGAGGTTTTGGAAATGATGGAAACAAAAAGGAAATTAATACTTAGCATAAGGAAGAAACAGCTAAATTTCCATGGACATGCAATGAGAAAGAGGGATTGTAGAATCTGATACTAACAGGCCAGATAGAGGGGAAAAAGAGACAAAGGAACGCAGCGGATAACATATTTGAAGGGCCTCATCAGCTGGAAGACAGAACGGGAGTTGCGTGGTGTTAAAGGAGAAAGTGTGCTAAGAACCACCAGGGATAGGGAGACGTTGAAGGCCATGATCGCATACGTCCTAAAATGATTATAAGCAATGTGCTTCACTCTAGCCGCCAAAGTCTCCGTAGAAACATTATACTATCAAGAAATTTACTGAATTGTTGTTACCTAAAAATTTTTAGACAAATCTTTTTTTATTATTCCGTTATATATTCCCGGGCATTATTTTCATTATTTCATCATGTACCCCTGGATATTATTTCCATTACTCCGCTATGTACTCCAGAACATTATTTCCACTATTCTGTTATATGTATGCTCCAGGAACATTATTTCCATTTTTCCCTTATATACTCCCGGAAATTATTTCCATTATTCCGTTATATATTCCCGGGCATTATTTTCATTATTTCATCATGTACTCCCGGATATTATTTCCATTACTCCGCTATGTACCCCAGAACATTACTTCCACTATTCTGTTATATGCTTCAGGAACATTATTTCTATTTTTCCCTTATATACTCCCGGAAATTATTTCCATTATTCCGTTATATATTCCCGGGCATTATTTTCATTATTTCATCATGTACTCCCGGATATTATTTCCATTACTCCGCTATATACTCCAGAACATTACTTTCACTAATCTGTTATATGCTCCAGGAACATTATTTCCATTTTTCCCTTATATACTCCCGGAAATTATTTCCATTATTCCGTTATATATTCCCGGACATTATTTCCATAATATACACCAAAACACTATTTCCATTATTCCATTATATACCCTCGGACATTATTTCCCTTATTCCGTTTTATACTCCAGGACATTATTTTCATTATTATCTTAATTAAGAAAATACTATCCACACGATTTTCGGCTATAAATATTTTGTAGGAAAAGTCAGTTGGTTTTCTCTGTTGAATGTAAGAATGGTTCACTACTATTGTTTCAAGAGATATCAGGGGTAAGTAAATTAATCGCGTTGTAGTTTAGTTCTGTTTCAGTATTTTAGTCGCAGATTACGAACTCATCTTTAAAGCAGATTTATTTTCTTTATAGAATTATGATTCATTGGGCATTGAGAACTAAAGATGGTTCGCCAAATCTCTGTACTTGTCGGACTTTCTGACTTCGGGCGGAGAGAAACCCAGACGAGTAGAGTCTCATTTAAGGAAAAGAAAATAAGAACTTGACCGCAAATATGAGGGGGTCTACGGGGATTTTTTGCCCGAGCGTATGCGTCCGGAATGCCCCACGCAGAAATAGGCCTTGTGTCTCATCCGGCATTTGTTGCAAGGCTCGAGTAAATACAGAGAACTGACGATAGTAAAGAAGGATGTATAGCTGTGGAATAGGGTTATAAAAGACATTATGTCGATAATTTTGAATGTATGCTAAAATTAATAAGCAAGGATTAATTTTTACATCGTATAAAAGAATTCATTTAATATAAGGACGGGTAATATAATCAATGGATGCGTTGTGGTGCAGTGGATAACGGCTCGGAGCGAGAAATCGGGGAACTGAGTTCGAATTCCAGCTGAATTCATTGCATTCACTTACGCGCAAATAACCTTGGGGAAGGTATTAATCCGTCTATTCCTTCCAGTTATGGGTTAAATAGCAGGACAAATTGGTTTCTATAGCCTTGGTCGGCAACCAGTCTACCGCAGAAAGCAATGGCAACTTACTGTGGGATAATATTCTGCCCAGTCAGTCATGTCTCGAGACATGATCGCCCAAGCGTGTATCACGTATGGCACTTAACTGATTGACTGAATATAATCAAACATTATTATTCTAAAAAAATCGGTTCCAAAGTTTTTATTTAAAATGAATTATTGGAGATGCCAAATAAAATCGTTCGTTTTTTCCAATTTCATGTAAATGAAGATGCCCAATATTTTTACAGTAATGATTTATTGTCTTTTGTAGTGCTCTTCCTTTTTTTGTGTGCCATCCTTCGGTCTCGAGAGACATCATGAATCTGCGCCCCAAAAGTTACGCTTCCACTGCTGATGGTGGCACAGCATCTATTAAGGCTGTACAGGATCACACTGGAGTGACAGTCTCGATTACAACGATTGCACGTGAAGCAGATTTAGCCATATTTTTTTTCCTTTCAGTACACTTCTCTCCAGCGGAAAGCCTCCATTTTTTCCCAACTCGCTTCAGCACTCGGTGTAAATCCCTCGTCTCTAGCTTTTGTTGGTAACGTCTTCCCACCTATCGATGTCCATGTCCATCGCCCGCGTGTCTCTTTTAAAGACGTCCTTGAAACGAAGATAAGGTCGCCTTCGTGCGATCTTGAGGATAGTCCAACTCAGAGAATGAAAACCCCGATTAATTTAAACATTGGAACAATTCACAGTGTAAAAAACAATAAGAAACTTATTTCCTTGAGGTTATAATTCCGGTAAATTTTCGTTTTATGTCCCGAATGCTTCTTCCCCCCCCCCTCAAATTTATCCAAAATAGCATTATTTCTGTGCAAATGTATATACTGAACTCAAATCAACAATTAGTCATTGAAGAAATTTACCTTTATTGATCTTAACGACCAGAAAAAAATCGAAGTACATTTTGTCTCCCGTAAGTCTAACGCAGGCATGTAATTAACTTTCCGCGTAGGACAACAAATTTCGGTCTATTTTCGGCCGATTTACTTTCTTTATTGAAACTTCCGCCTATTTACTTCCTGTAATGAAAGTAATACGCGATTGTATTTCTACGCGTATTACTTTCATTACAGGAAGTAAATAGGCGGAAGTTACAGTAAAGGAAGTAAATCGGCCGAAATTTGTTACCTACACAGAAGGTCATTCTGCGTACATGACTTCGTGAGAGTTACGGGAGACAAAATGTGCGAGATGTAGTTCGTTTTTTTTATGGACCTTCAAATCAAAAATGTAGGTTTCTTCAATAACTAATTGTTGATTTGAGTTCAGCATATACATTTGCACAGAAATAATGCTATTGGGGATAAATTTGAAGGGGGGAAAAGGCTTCGGGACCTAAAACGAAAATTTACCGAAATTATAACCTCAAGTAAATAAGTTTCTTATTGTTTTTTTACACTGTGAATTGTTCCAATGTTTAAATTTCACTTCTTTAATGCTATTATACATATAATTTTTTTTTTGAACAGTCCTAATTTTGATTACAGTTGGCGATTTTTTATGTAAATCGGAATAGCAGGGTAGTATAGAATAAAAGTATAAGCAAATTCATTGAAATTGAAATTGGTTTTTAGAACTAAAATAAAAAAATATGTTGGGAGAAGTTGGAATAAACAGACTGGTTGGAAAAAAAGTGAAACTTTAAATAAACGAAAGTGGGAAGGAGGTCTGAAATAAGAGTGGGTCGGGTGGAAAAAAAATCAAAATCAATTTCAGACGCCAGAGAACATGGCGAAATGGTCGTACTCTCCAATGGGTTTTTAATGTATTTGAGCGTTCATTAGTGTGCTTAATTATATTTGCTGAATTCTAATATTGATGGCATCGTCGTCGTCATCACCATCATCATTTATGAGCCGCATCATGCAGGATGTGTACGATCATGACTCTGCACATGTTTCTACCCTTTGTAGCTTTTAACAATGTTTTTTTTTTCACTATCCCCACCTTCTTGTTCTGCGATGAATTTTCTCTTTGGTTTGCTCTCTGTTTCTTTCTCCCTCTTGCCTTCAAAATATAACCCATTGGTGTTAAATTCACCAAGCACATTTTCATCATTATGTATTGCATAAATTCCAGTTGTCTCTTTCTGGTTCGAAGTATACATGGTGCGATTGAATGACGCAAATGACGCAAAAAATGAATATAGCACTGATATTTCATTTTAACAAATATATTTACCAAAATTCACTCAAAGATATCTAAAAATACTAAAGAGTAAATTTATTCAATAAAATTGTCATCGGCTTCAACTACGGGTTTCAGACGACTTCGGAATCTCCTGCATCTCTTCTGGTCTGTGTCCTTATTTAAGTTGGTGAATGTAGCCATAAGCTTTACCTTCAGTACTTCTTTGATCTTACAAGGTGTTTTGTTAGTCTCTCACTCAATTGCGCCCCACACATAATCAAGAGGGTTGCAGTCTGGGGAGTTAATTAGCCAAGGGTGATATGGTCGCAGAAATTCTATGAGATATTAAACTCATGTAACTCTTTCCTAATCCTCTGCGCTATCCTCATATTGACACCCAAACTCTCCGAAATCAACTGTCAAACAATACAGCATGCCGTTCCCAGATTTGTGGCAAAGTAAATTGCATCATGGTGCTCTTTTTCTCATAGCCGGTACCCAACTGATCCTACTATAATGTGCAGTCGCCATAATCAAAAAACAAACAATGCCCATACGCAAAATTAAAAATATAATATGGCGGCAATTTACCCATCGCAACCCGTAAGTTTTTTTTGTCTACTTTTTCTTCAATATTTTCCCGTTGCTTATATAGTTCCATCCATGTTATTCTCAGCCTCCTTCTGTAGAACATCATTTCTGCTGTCCCAAATTTTCTCCTTATCTGTGAGGAAATTGGCCAGCCTTCACTGCCATATAAGGCGGCTGATATTACAGCTATCCAGCACTATTTTATTTTTTTTATCTTTTTTTAAAGAAATAATCCTATTTTTAATATTTTTCTTAGATTTTGCAGATCATCTTTTGCTAATCTAGTGAACCATCGGATTTCGGTGTGACATTTTCTATCTTTTATTAAAACATTTCCGAGACATTTAAACTTTTGTACTTGTTTGATTTTGACATTTCCAGCCTGTATTATTTCTGATTAATATTAATATTACTTGTACAAGCATCAACAACATTTATGTTCGGTGTCCCTTCAGGACATGGATTTTCACAATTTCTTACCCCTCGACAACATTTGACATTTTACCGTCTTTCCTTGTCTTTACTCTGCCATCTATTCTAAGATGTTTGCTATTTCCCTACGCACTTCAATACGTCCTATGTCATTCAATACGTCCGGCGAGTATTAAAGTTTCCAACGGCTCTTTCGCATGAGGTATCTCAGAAGTAATCTATTTGTTTATTAGTATGAATGTCTTTCTAGTTAATTTATTTGGAAATTTCTCTTTGCTCTCGTTTTCGGTCTATGGTATTCGTAGCAATCTCCTGTCGCTTCGAGTCACTTTCTCTGTACAGAATTCGTCAGGTATCCACTGTCATACATGAGGATGGATATGAAAAAGTTCAGCACTCTTTTCCTTGATTCTAACGAAATATTCCATCTTTTATTCGGTCTACAAATTTCACTTCTTTCCCATTCCTCTTGCGCCCATAAAATAAACTCATTCTGTAAACCTTTATGTGGCTCTTGTATGTTGCGAAGCACTTACGATGCAATTAAATGTTCGTTCGCATTGGCTCAATGATCCTGACTACAGTCGACTAGCTTGAGCCTTGTACGGATGTGCATTGTGGTGCACTTTATCGGCTCGGAATGAGGAATCGGAGAGTTGAGTTCGGATTCAATTTCAATTCGTTGCGTTCACTTATGCGCAAATATTCTTGTGAAAGGTATTAATCCGTCTCTTCTCTCTAGCTATGGGTTAAATTGCAGGATAGATTGGGTTCTATAACCTTGGTTGATAACCGGTCTACCACAGAAAATAATAGCAACCTACAGCGGGAAAATATTCTGCCTAGTCAGTCATATCTCTTTTGAGACATGATCGCCTAAGCTTGTATCTTGTAAGGCACTTAATAAACTGACTGGGTGAACAATCGCGTAAAAACTTATGTAATACTTTGCTTAGGTTCTGGAAGGCATATTTCGCAATACTGGTGCGCTTTGTAATCTCTGTGTTACAGTTTCTTTCGTCTGTTATTATATAGTAGCTGTTTCATTTAGAAGTGTCCAGTTGAAACCCTCACGCCTTTGACTGCCTCTCTTGCTAATGATAATTCATTAGACCAGTGGTTTCCAAACGGTGCGACGCGCCTCATTGGTGCGGTAGAAAACGATAGCAGGTGAGACGGAATAATCAAACGTCATTCAAAGATTTAGATAAAATTTTCATATGTTAAAAATAAATATTTTAAAATTTAAATTATTATCATAGATTATTTATAATGTTATTTTTTAGTTACTAGGTTTTCGGTATACTTTTGACCTGGTGTGGTTGTTTGATGCACAACTCATTACTCACACATTTCGTGGAATTAATTACTCAACATTTGACATTTTTATCGGGTAAGTTCTTGCAATGTGTTCATGATTGTTAAAGTAAATTAAACAACACGAAAAACCATACAAACGGAGATATATAAAAATACTATTAGTAACAATATTACAGCTCCCTTTAGTTGACTGCTGGAAAATTACACGCATTCATAAAACAATGAAAATTTTTTTTTTTTAATCATATCACCCCAAGCAAGGCGAAAACGCCACTGATGCGCAGGGAGCTACGTAAGAGTGAAAAGATTGGAAAAGAGAAAAACTGGAAACCACATCCTAAACAGGAAACAAGGGATGAGCCTCTTCACCTGTTCAATAGACGTGGGTGGAGTGTGAACCGGGCGATAGTTTAGTCTATCTACTCCAATCCTTTCTCCGCTTTCTGTAGGCCTTTAACTATACACTTATTACAAGAGTCGACTGGATAAAATGCAAGTAGACACACCAGTTGGTCGACTAAGAGACATGCAAATGTACCAAAATACAACAGCTGGTCGACCAGCTTCTTCATCTGTGAGTCGTGTAACTTGGGGACGTTGGAGATTATGGCAGATTATCCCCAATTTCCTGCCATTTGTAGCTCTTAATAACTATTGTCTTTTTGTCATATCTTTCAAACCCTGCTTCACTAGTGGTCCGGTCACGATCGCTTGGTAGGTTTTGGCGTTGATTTCACTGGGGCCTCTTACCGTCAGTTTGTTCTGCGAGTTATTCGAATATTACGCCTAGAATGCTACTACTTAAATAGGCCATTTTAGAACATAGGCTATTTCATAACTGAGAGTGCTGCAGGCGTGTAAGCCACTCTACAACACTTTTCAGTCGACCCTTGTAATGCTGTTAATCAATATAGTTCCATTCAATAGATACAAACCTGTCGGGTGTCGAAGAGAGAAAAAAGATTGAGTGAATAGAAAAATTTACAATTAATTTCTTTTTTATTCATAGACGTTTTTGAATAATTATGTTCGATTACATGATTGTTTCTTCGTGTGAGCAAAGTTCTTTACTGATTTTCATTACTGCTTGTATCGATAATGAACGATAACTGATAAGATTTAGCAATGCTCACAGTAGTAATAAAAGTTGGAAATCAACATCAGTTTATTGATCTATTATTCCAGCTAATGAGCAACTCAGATACGTGATTTTCTCCAAGATTCGACCGAGATGTAGGTTGATTGAGATGTATCGTCTCCTAGCGTGTGTCGTCACAAATGGTGGATTTAAAAAAATAAATAAATGTTTAGCTAATACAACAGCCAAGGGCTTCTCGGATAAAGGGTTACTGAATGCTTTTTTTTTCCTTTTAGAGTGTCCTCAGCGTAAACATCTCTTTTACGGTCTGTACTGGATATTTTCTGTCTACCTTTTGAATTCTCAATGGATAGTTTTGTTTACATTTTTTATTCCCCTTCCACGTACTTCTCTTTTGCTGCATACTTTGCACATGTTACTAAATGCGATTGTTATATAGACGTAAGATTGTAGGAGCCTCGGTGATGCTTGGTAAATTGGTCTTGGGCCAAACACGTCCGATGTTCTAACAATTTAAATATCAGAAGGTTGAAGGTATTGAAATGTGAAAAGATAAAATATTTCGTGTGTACATTAAAGTAAAGATTTACAAATAAAATGACAAAATTGTAAGAACATATAAGTGAATTTTTTTAATTGAACAATATCACACATTTGTGAGAAGAAAAATGTTCACAGAACAAACGCATGTAGTTTTGTAGCTAAAAATTGTCCAAAGAGAAATGTAAGTATTTAAAATGTCCACAGAAGTTTAGAGTTCATGGCTTGATAGTAGCAGAATGTAAAATCTTATTTTCCTCCCCCTTTTGGGAGGTTGGCGACAGGGTGAGAAAGAAGGAATAAAGAAATCGTACTTATCGCAGACAGAGTATCCCGTTGTTGTTGTTTGTTCTGACGGCGGGGAGTGATAAAGAAGAAAAGAAAATGGGAAGAAGTGTAGCTTGAAGTTTCTTCCTAACATTGTGAGACGCTTATCAGATACCACTTCCATTTTGACTGCGTTTGACCGGTCACGGAATGTCCTTAATAGTAAATCTGATCATGTGACCGGCTCACGCGAGCACTTTTGCTTCTAGGTGTGAAAAAACGTCATATAAGAATTTTCTAATTCTAATCCAATCAGGATCCAAAATTTTGCTTTTCACACTGACTTGTGAATTTTTCTTGGTCTGTTTTTTTTTCCACAATGTTTTTAGTTGTTTGAATCCAATTTTGCGGTTGTGCAAATATACTGTGTCTGTTATAGTCGGGTTTTTCCAAAATGCTTTTAGTCGTTTGGCTCCGATTTTGCGGTGTGCAATTTTATTTTGTGTATTTTAGTTAGATGATATAGGATTTGTATCCTATAAGATGATGTGGTAATACGTACAGATTATGAGGATATTGAACCTAGACTTGAAGACGTTAAGGTTTTAGTGGTCGGGACGCATCCTCTTCGAAGTCTCTTCTTAGGAAGAAACAATCTAAATAGAACTTCCTTCTTACTAATGGAATACGAATGGCATGAAGATAATTCGATCCTGTGCACAAGTAATAGTATGTATACATTGAAAGTTCCGAATAGTGGAAATAAGGAATATACCTCATCTGAACATCTACCATGAGAATAGAGTTGGAGTAGCGATAGGATTGCAACAATTCATCGGCGGGAAAGAGGCTGTTGCGTTAAAGATAATTAATCACCTACGAAAAACCGATATCTCTTGATATGGACAGCGAATCAAGAACAATCTTCCCAATGGGCGATTAGGTAAGGGTGTGGTGATACCGACCGAGCAAAAGCGATGGACCGGATGTTTGCATTCTCACGACAAAAAAAGCAAATGACCAAAAGTCGTCGGTGCGCAGCCGGATTCGCGCAGTGTTCTGGTTGAAAAATAAGAATTAATTAAATATTAAATTTCCAGTTCGTGAGCCTACTCGAATTTTATTTATCGGCCAATGGGAAGCCCAGAATCAAATACGGATATGAATTCCCAAATGATCTGCTGCAATCCAAAAAGAAGATATAAAAAGCCTATACAGAAAGCATCGCCAGACTCGAGAGAGACGAGTGTAATTAGTAGCTTCCTTGACCCAAGTCAAGCGGCTTACTATGCTCGCCTCCCTTACCCCTATCATCTTATCGCTGTCTCAAAACTACTGGCTGACCTAAAGGAGCGAATACATCAAAGACCTTCCTCCCGGCCAACGCACCCACAATTTAAGTATTGAATTCTTCTTTTCAGCCTTCCATTGCCACTGAAGAGGGCTGGAAAGCACAACCCCCAAAACGATTGATAATAACACAGATAAGGACATTAGCTCGAATATAAGCAATGTACATCATGATAACTATTCATCCCACAAATTCATTAAGGTATTGCACAAGCTGCTGCTGATTAAGATTAGCCCTATCTTGATTTTGAAGTGACGAAAGTTACTGCTAGTCCCTCTGTAGGGGAAAAGTGAAGAGAAAATGAAGAGCCAACCAACTTTCTCACGCCCAGAACTGAGAATAAAAATAAATCATCGAACAAACTGGAACACAGTTTAATATCAATATTGTTAACAATTAAAGAGTGAAAAAAGAAAAAGAGTTCTTAGAAGAGTTGATAAGATTTCGTAAAATGTCTTGAAAAATAAAAATTGAAAATAAAACAAATACCCGTGTATTAATTCTGTTTTTATTCCCGGATGTGTATAGATGTGAGTGTCTGAATAATATACGTAGGTATGAAGATATGCGTATACTGTGTGTATTCTTTCATGTGGTACCCGAGTGTCTTTTGGTTTGTTCTTATATAGGGTGAAGAGAAGTTCCGATATAAAGTCGAAATCTATTTTTTATTCAGCTCCAATTGGTTCAGGAAGTCACGTGTGTGCTTACTAATACGTCGCCATGAGGCGAGACCCATTTTTGTTTTATGTGCCTGTATTTAGATTTGATGAAAGTATAGTTGTGGAGGTAAATTTGCAAAAAATATATTTATTTATTTATTGTGAATTTTCGAAGTCCCAACAAAGAAATCCCAATTTGTACGGTTTCCAACAGCACAAGGAATTCGTTCTTGGGTTTTCTGATTCTTTTGTTCATTTTGTTTAAATATTTTCATTTGATCAGGGGATAAAAACAGAATTAATTTTATTATTTCGAAAATAAACGACAAACACGAACTCCTTTTCTTCCTCAAATCCTCCTTCCACACACACACACACACACACATACACACACACACACACACACACATATATATATATATATATATATATATATAAAGAGTATTGAATTCTCCTTGTATATATATATATATATATATATATATATATATATATATATAAAGAGAGAGATAGAGAGAAATGGAAAGACATATGATTAATGGCACAGTTGCTGTTGTGGTATCGAACAGTTAAATCCTGATAATCAAACGAAATACGAAAAGTTTAATCGTGACCTGAAGGCCAGAGGATAGTTATCATATTTTCTTTTGCTATTTTCAAAAACTGATTTTTAATCAAATTAAAGCTGGAAAATCGATTTCCCATCTGAATAATACTTCAATGACCATGCGCAGATTTACAGCACAGAATAAAATACGAACTTATAGATAAAAAAAAAATGTATAGTAACAATAGCGACAACAGATAAATGAAAGACGATTGCGATCTCGCAATACGCATCATTAGTTTGGTTCATGTTGGAGTTTGAACAATATTATCTTTCGCCGTTTCAGTGTAGCATATCAGAAATGAAGAGAAAAATACGATATGGCGAGTACATTCAGTGGACTAATTTGAAATTTTGATTTGGAATCAGCTCTATCAATATTGAAAAGATTGCCATGATTCTTTGTAGGAGGCAAGTGAGGCGTGTACACACGTATAAACATATAGACGCAAAAAGAAGACACCAAAACACGCGCACGTAAACATTTTGGGTCTATGAACATTTCTATTTACATTTCGATATAGAAATCTGAATTATCTATGGTATCTAAAAGACTAGCGACCAAAAGACCTTGAAAAAGTGAGTGGGAGCAAGGAATACTAATAACTAAAAGAAAAAACGAAACAACAAAAACATTTTTTCTTCTTCTTCTATGTGCCCTGTCCCCTCAGGACGTAGGCGATCATGGCTTTCCACGCCTCCCTATCCCTGGTGGCTCTTAGCACGCCGTCTTCTGTTACACCATGCAACCCTCGTTCCATCATCCACCGGATTAGGTCCTTCAAATATGTTATCCGTTGCTTTCCCTGTCTCTTTTCCCTTCTATCTGGCCTGTTAGTATCAGGTTCTTAAAGCCCTCCTTCCTCATTCCATGTCCGAGGAACTTCAGCTATCTCTTCCTGATGCTCAGTGTTAATTTCCTTTTTGTTTCCATCATTTCCATGACCTCATCATTGCTCACATGCTCGATCAATGAGATTCGCAGCATCCTTCTGTAGAACCACATTTCAGTTGCTTCAAGTTTTTCCTTTCATCTTTGATGATATTGTTCAGCATTCACTGCCATATTGAAGAACTGACAACGCATAGCAATCCAGTACTCTTCCTTGTTTCTAGCAAAATTGTCCTGTTTCTTAATACTTCACTCAACTTCTGGAATGCTTCCTTTGCCATACCAATTCGCCTTCGGATCTCTGAGTCGCACTTTCTGTCTTCTAAAAAGAAGAAAAGACTGAAGCCGTAGGAAGCTGGTCAATGTTTTTTTGATTTGCCCTTGTGTCAGACTTAATCGAACTCCCTACAACTTACAAGATTTATTCAGAATTATCATAAGAAAAGTTATCAGAAGGTTTTCATCAGAAGGTTGGTTGTCGGCAGGTCGGAATGTGTAGAATTGTGTGGGATAGTGTAAGAATAAAATATACATTTTTCATGTTAATATAGAAATTTATTAAAAGAAATGAATAACAAGATTTGTAGAAATTAATGTTCAGTTAGAAAGTTTAGGGTATCAAGAGTTGTAGAAAATGTTTGTAGTAGTAATGTAGGTATCTAAAATGTCCGCAGAAGTTTAGAGTTCATGGTTGTGCAGTAGCAGAATGTAAAGTCTTTGTTCCTTCCTCTTTTTAGTAGGGTGCGACAGGTTGAGAGAAAGAGAAGGCAAAACAAATAAAGAAGTTGTACTTAACGTGTCCGTTTGTTCTCTCTGGCGGCGTGGAGTAAAAAATAAGAAAAGATTGGAAGAAGAGGTCGAATGAAACTGACATGACCTATGTCCGGGTTGACGTGGAATGAAAAAGAAGAAAAAGGCAGTATGGGCGAATCAGCTTCAAGTTTCTTCTTTACATGGTGAGAAATGTTGTCAGCTACTGCTTCCATCTGATTGGCTTTGGCAGGTTAGCATCGTGGTTTAAATAATGAAACTTCTCCATCAAGCCTTTTCACATCTAAATACGTCACATATGAATTTACTGTTTTTAATCCAACCAGGATTCAGAATTTGCTTTTCGCACTGATTTGTGAATTTTTCTTAGTTGTGTTTTTCCACAATGCTCTTAGTTCTTAATTTCTTATCCCTACAAGATCAAAAGACGAACACCTACAAAACAGTGCTCCTTGCCAGGACTATCCAGACAGAGCATTCTGAGCGCTTGGAGATCGCAAAAGCATTATATTTTAGCGACTCGCTCTGTATCTCATTGAGAGTAGACGCTATGAAGCCTACACATACATTTATAAGATGTCAACTTGAGTGACTTGACTCAATATTATGTAAATGAACAGAGCAAAGTATATGTAGGGTGCACTGAAAACAATTTGAAAAACGTTGGTAAATAAATCATCCTTCAAGCTGGAAAACGTTGGGAATTGTACTAGGCTGGCCAGCCATGTGTAGACATTAAAAGAAAACAAAACCTAATGTAAGCTGGAGTATATTAAGAAAAGCTAAAACCTTACAACAATAGCGATGTATGCCGACTGTGCCAAGAAGAATTGTTGGCTATAGCATCATTTCCATAACGATGTTACTAAATGAAAGAGCTGGAATAATATGCGGTGGTATACACATTAGAAAGTATATTTTGAGTTCGTACAAAACCGGATAAAATTATGTACAACACTATTTCTCTAGTCTTGACTCACTCACCCTCTCTTATTTTAAACTGTCTGTTTCAAAATTCTTGTTGTGCGTTCAAAATAAAGCGTTAGGAAATCAATTAGTCTATAACGCCAGGCGATGTCGAAAGGTTGAAACCATGGCAGTGCAATCAGCCAATCCTTCTCATTTTAATATATATATATATATATATATATATATATATATATATATATATATGGTAATATTTTTATTATAGGTTTATAAGAAAAACATAATATATAAAAACATATAAAATAAAAACGTATATAATGCTTTACTAAATCACTAAAGTGGACTGCCAACCTATTAGTTTGTACTACTTCTCATATATATATATATATATATATATATATATATATATGTGTGTGTGTGGGGGGGGGTTGATAATATTGTTATTATTATTATTATTATTATTATTCCTATAAATATATATCTATTCCAAAGATAGTGATAAAACTTCATATGCAGCTGTGCTAAACCAGAAAATTGTCAAGAGAGGTCTTCCAAAAGTAACATTCGTTTTTAGTGCAAAAAATCTATGCAATAAACCTGACATTCAGCTTAATCCCTGATAGCAACAACAAAAATATGTTGATCTTCTCAGACTCACTCAAAATTTTACTATCTATAAAAAAAATGATAACCCTTTAATCAATAAAATGCTAAACAGACGGAACGTCATTTATAACAGAAAAAATCCCTACGATGCTGGATTCTAAGCCACATAGGAATAAGTGGAAATGACAAAGCCAAATAAGCACTAAAAGTGGTTGCCAATAGATTCAAATCCCGTATACAGATTTCAAGACCAAAATCAATATGTCAGTTCATAGAAAATGACAACAAAATTGGAGTATCAGCAGAAATAACAAACTCTTCTAAATAAAACCCAATATTTGAGAATAAAAACTAAACTTGGGAAAGTCCAGAAAGGAAAGAGCTACTATATCCGGACTACATATCGGTCACACAAAACTAACACATTCTGTTTTACTTAATAATAAAAAAAAACCAAAAAAAAAAACAAAAAAAAAACCAGACGGGATGCATAGCATGTCAAACGCCCTATAATGTTAAACACATTTTAATACAATCTGTTGATTATGCCCTTATCAGGCCATGTTTTTACACCACAAATAACATGAGTGATGTATTCAACAATGTCAGTATAAATGACATTTTGTCCTTCCCGAAAGAAATAAAATTATACGAAAAAGTATAACAGTAAACTTGAACTTTACCCTAGAATCTTCTACCTCAAAGTGAATCCAAAACTATCTACCAACAACCAACTGCAAAAAATTTACCGGTCAACTTCAAGAAAATTTTGAAAAGAATTAATAAATTGACCATCCACTATAATTTATCTCTTGGCATAAATATACCCTAACTAACTGACATGCTGTTAAAATCAATCAATCAATCAATCCATCAATCAGTCCATCAATCCATCAATCATATAACAACTTTTTATTTGCTTTTGATGTTTTAGTTGCTACCGGATTTGTTGAGGCCCCAATAAGCAGTGTACATTCCTTAGGAAATTCAAACCTGGCTGTATAAAGATGTTCTTCCGTGATCTAACTGGTACCTGCACGTTATAGCTATAGAAGCAGTTCCCCTTATGAAAAAGGGGATACAAATTCAATTCCTGTCGGCAGACACATTTTGTAGCCTTTTTAGCCGCAGTCACGGTCTAGACAGGTGTTTGACTAGTTGAAGAAAATATATATATATATATATATATAACACTATGACAGCAATTGAAACACATGTATCTACTAAAAATAACGTTTGTATTACTACTAAATAATGTAGGATTAATATATATATAGATGACACGCATTTTCGTAACAAAAATTTATCGTAAATAATCAGGCTGGTAGAAAAAATATAATAAAAACAGAATATCAACTTAAATACGAGTATCGATAAAAGTAATGTTCAAAACAGTAATTTCATATATATATATATATATATATATATATATATATTGATTGTATAATACTTAGTTTTTGGCCATAATAGTTTTATATAAGTACACATATGTATTAAAATGTGTTCGATACAATTATATTGTAGAACTTATGAATATTTTCCATTTTTAAACGAGTTATTTCGCTACCCAGGTTTCTACCATGAGTGGTGTCTTCAAGCGATTTTTGATAAAAAATTTATTAAAAATCGCCCGAAGACAGCACTCATAGTAGAAACCTGGGTAGCAAAATAATTCGTTTAAAAACGGATATATATATATATATATATATATATATATATATATATATATATCCGAGTGAGTACAGAACGAAGAAAGACATTTTTTTCATTGTCCAAAACATTAGTTTAAAACAGTGCTCGATATATGATGTATAGAGCTGTGAATATTTATTATAAATTATGTTTTAGAACATGTACATAATTTTCTATATATGTCCTCTCTTCTACAATCATACCCGACCGATAAAAACGTACATTCCAACGGATAGTGCCATTAATCAACAATTTCGCACTTACACACCAAGTTCTTCAAAAGTCTAACGGTCAAAACGGAAGACACATTCCCTTCATTATCAATAACCCCAAACCAAACCCCACCAACAACAACGAAATAAATATAAACAGCGGATGATTCCAGCTCTTGCTTTTTCCACCTGACGAAATGTTGGAAACCCAACGTTGAAACAAACATATGATTGTAGAGGAGAGGACATATATAGAAAAAATTATGTACATGTTCTAAAGCAATATATATATATATATATATATATATATATATATATATAGTGATTGATTGATTGATTAATTAGTTACCTTTTGGTCATAATAAAATTAGACCAGTTCACATTTGTATTAAATAGATTTCAATACAATTATATTGTAGAATTTTTGAATATTTTTCATTTGTAAACAAGTTATTACGCGACCTAGGTTTCTACAATGTGGTGTCTTCAGGCGATTTGCCATATATATATATAATGTTGAATTGTGATCATGCTTAGTCTAAAGATAGTTGTTATTTTTTGTAGTTTATTGATAAAAAGATATTTGGGCAAGCAGTTCTTTTGTAGTAAAGTTTTCGATTTCAAAACAAGATGGAGCGTTGATAGGATTAATGTGGAAAAGTTTGTTACTTAACTGAGCAGACTGAAAATACACTGAGCTGTGAGGACATTATAGTGGTATCTTCACAAAACTTCGAAGTCGGCATGACTCTGCTCAGTTAAGTAACAAAGTTCGTCACATTAATACTATATATGTGTGTGTGTGTGTGTGTATTGATGACCAAAACATGAAAAAAACATGAACTCTCTAGGTATGAATGTGTTGGTTCTCCATGGCAAAAGTATTCTTAGCTGAAACTTCAATGCCTGAACTGCAACCTTGTTTGTTTCTTTGTTTCTTTGTTTGAGTTTTGTTTAACGGCATATCAACAACTCTGTGGGTTATTTAATGCCAAAAACGGTAGTGTTTTAAAGGTATTTTATTTAATGTTCGGTTATAGTGAGAAGGTTGATTTAGCCAGATTTTAAAGAATTTTTTTATTTTAGAAAACTGAAGATTTTTTTCTAGTTTTGTATTAAAAATATATTGCTAGTAATAATTTTTTCCTTCAAAAATGTATCATGACATAATGTTTTTCCTTTAAAATTGTATATCTTTCTACAAAAGTCTATTTTTATGTATATATTTCTATAAAAGCGTATTTTTATATTTTCATGGTGTTTTGACCCCAGTTTGGGGGTTAACTATTTGCCCATAGCTGGGACCCTAACATGTACTACTACTCCGAGTCAGGGTGGATCTGGACACAACAGCAATTAAAAGGTGGTTCTATGCTCCTCACAACCTCCCAATCAGAGGCCTGGCTATTGGATGCAGTTTACCGTCATACCCAGGACCCTGCAACCTTGATCACATCATAATGAGAGCAAAGTTTATGTCGATCCATCTCTTGAGCTCTGCATGAACTCAAAGACGAGCTTATCTCGTTATACGGATAATATGAATACATTACTGCCATTTTATGTTTAATTTCGCGCATGCGCGCTGATTGTCTTTGATTTTGTTGACTGCACAGTATCTGTGAAAAAGAAAATAGCGTCTGTGAAAAAGAAAATAGCGCCATGACGCAATTCACTCTGCCAGAAATTTGGAAAAGACATGCAGTACTGTTTGGCATTCGCGCCGGAAACTCCAATACGGACATTTCAGAGGTTTGGGTGACGATCTTAGGAAAGTGCAGAGAATACAGAAAGAGCTGAATAAGTCTAATCATAATATCGAAGGCATGGCAGCTCTGAAAAATTCGCTCTAATCGTTCTGATAAGGAAAGAACTCCCGAATTTGTTGGTGATGGCCTCAGACACAACACAAATATCTACAATAGAATTTTCACAGTTTCTTAAAAAATTTTCTCCTGTTTTTTTATTTTATTTTATTAGTACATAATTACAGTATTTTTCATGTCCTACTGGTGCTAACTTTCTCAATAGAAGTCACGTTTTACTCTTGTCTTCCCAGTATTCTTTGGTGCATTCTTCGAAGATTTAGTTGTATCTTCAAAAACAACCAGTAAAGATAAGTCCATCATCTGGACTGTGAATTCAGATTTAGTTTTTGCCACATCTTCAGAAGTAAAAGAAGTTGGAGAATATTCTGTTTCCTTTAGAATTATTTCCATTAACTTTTGTCATTTCTTTCTGGAGTTCCAACAACTTGCTCTTGTTGTTGTTGCTATTACTATTATTATGGTGTTGCTGAATTTTTACAATCTGAGCCAATATTTCCTCCATATTTAAAGAATATCAGTTTTTCTTTTCTCTTTTTTTTTTACACACAAAGAAAAAAAACAACGTGGTTCAAATTCCCATCGTGGCTCTGCTCCGAAGAAACAAAGTATTTTTCACTAGTTGTACTCATTATGAGTTTCAGATATTATGTTAATTCCTGTTATAACTCGTATAAATTCCGAATCCTCGTCGCCAGTGTTATAACTCGTTTTTTAGCGGTTATAATATTAAGTCTTGCTTAGGCGCTTGTGACGTCCGTAAGAAATACTCCGAAGAGTAACTGTAATGATTGTTCAGACTCACTGGGTGTAGACTAGTCCATTTGTGTCACCGGGGGTGTTAATAATTCCACAACAGAATTTAAGCACTGTACTAGATTATCAGCTAGGTCTCACCATTTTACTGTTGAACTTGGTATATTTAATCGTAAGTTCTATGCCAACAGTTTCTTTTACTTGTTTGTGAAAATCTTTTCCAGCTTCTTGCTTTCCAGTCAACTTTGATTTTCAGAGGTTAAATGCAATGTCGATCATTATTTTCTGTCTTTTCAGTTTCTATTTTTTATTGATTCCTCTAATATAAAGTTATTTATAAATTGAACTTTGTCTGTGTGTCTGTGTATGTGTGTGTGTGTCTGTCTGTGTCCGTTACCTATAGACTCCGAAAAGGCTGAACCGATTTTCTTGAAAATTTACGCAGTTGTACTATAAGCGTCTGCGAGTGTTCTTAGCTAGGTTTTTTGTTGAGCTACCCATGATAAATATCGAAAATTGATAATCGAAAAAATCGGGTTATAGAAGGAGTGGTCCGATTTTAATCAAATTTGACACACTCATAGACAATGACAGAAGAAACGATATTCAGAACTTTCAAAGTTGCAGTTCTTACAATAGTGCAGAAAATCGGCAGGATTCGAACCTGCGAGCCCTATCTATATAGGGGAAGCTACCATTCGTGGTCGAGAGGTCTAAGACGTTACCAGATCAAATGGTAGCTTCCCCTATATAAATAGAGGTCGCAGGTTCGAATCCTGCCGAATGGCACACATTTTCGTAATAAAAATTTATCGTAAATAATCAGGCCCGTAGAAATAAATATATAACACTGTTTCTTTAAAAACAGAATATCTACTTAAATACGAGTATCGATAAAAAATAATGTTCAAACAATTCATTTCATTTCATATATATATATATATAAGGCAAGATGTTTGTGTGTGTGTCTGTTTATCTGCCTGTATGTCTGTATTTTTTTCAGCCCTTTTATTTTAGTTTTTGCTTCGGGTTTCGCTCTAAGTAGGTATAATTGTAGTTCTTAGTCTAAGCCATGATACCATTTACTCAGAGGATTTATTTAGCCTTCAAAATTCAGTTTACTACGAAAAAAACTTATTTGATATCAACACCAGGAAATCAAAATTTGACTTACATCCACTCATTTTTCTTTCAGTGTACGGTTTCGCTTTAACTGGAAACAACTATTGCTTTTTATTCTTTCGTGCCAACGTCCAAAGTGTCTGAGTTTCAGGACCATGGATTAGTTTTAAAACTTTCATTACACCCGAACAACGCCGAGCTATAATGCTAGTTAATAATGTTTTTTTATCATACTATTTCACACTCAGTCTTGCGTCTTAGTGACTTTATTGCCTTACTTGAGGTGAAATAATTATAAAAAATATCTTTGGCCCGATTCCTTGCTTCACAGATACACCGCTTGTCAAGTCTAGATAATTCTATTCAATTTATTTACAGATATATTTATTATATGAAAAGTATCTGTTCAGTAATTCAGAATGTATGTGCTGCGTATATACAAGTAAGGAGATGTTAATGAATTCAAGTTTTATCTAGCCCTGACGAGCGGTGTATCTGCGAAAGTTGAAGTAAGTCTTTTGGACTTTTTATTTTTTTTTTCTATTGTTACTCTGTGATACTGAGCACTTCCTTCAGAAGTATCTGCTTGAGACGTGATAGATTTATCTATGGGTAATAAAGTTATTATTTTAATGCAGAAACACATTATCCTGAGTTAACATACGAAAGAAGGGCATCTTCAGGTTTTCCCTGTGTCAGTCATACTGATAATGTCATAACGAAAGAAGAAACTTAATTTGCGATAATGTCATAACTAAATAAGATGTCATAATATTATCAGTTTATTGAAAATAAGGATTTTTTGGCTAATTCCCAGAAGTTAATAGACATGTATATTTTCAATAATGGTTTTTTTCTCAAGTCAGTGAGCTTATGATCATCATATTGAGTATAAAAAATGGCAATTGAGCTCAAGGCATTGGTAAGCATAAATATTAAGTTTGTGCAAAGAAAGTCAACGGGAAGTAATCTATACAGATAATCGATTATGCGATAGAATCGCCTCTTGATGATAGGCTTTGCAAACAAAATTACATCCCTGTTCATGTAAACACGTTTATACAGAAATTATTATTAATAATAACAACGAACAGAATTTTTGTAAATTACATAGATTTACTAATAATTATTTTCAATGTTGTACACTATATTTTTCAACTCATGCCCAGCCCCAGAGAGTTATAAGAAAAATGAGATAATCTCTCTTAAAAATACTGAAATATATATTCATTGACGTACAAATATTGTTGATTCTATCTGAAATCATTCCAAAATGCAGTATATCGTCAAGGTATCATGCTTGGTTCTTCAAATAGAGTATTAAGCTGAACCTTTTCTTTCAGCTATGAGTTAATTATTAAGGCTTGTATAACTAAATCATTATCTCCTCAACTCAAAAAAACAAAAAAAAACAAAAAAAAAAACAAAAAAAACAAAAAAAACCAAAAAACAAAAAACAAATAAATAAAAATAAATAAAAGTCTCACAATGTAAAAATATATATTCTGGCTTTACATAATCTCAATGGGTTGATAAGCCATAGAAAACGAATGAAACAATAAAAAATATTTGGAATTATTTTTGATTGATTCATTCGTTTTCTAAAGCTTATCAACCATTGTACATTTAGAGTCAATCAGTTAAGTGCTATACGTGAAACACGCTTGTGTGATCATGTCTCGAAAGAGGCATGACTGATTTGTCAGAAGATTATCCCGAAGTAGGTTGCCATTACTTTCTGCGGTAGATTGGTTGTCCGCCAAGGCTATAGAACCCAATCTGTCCTGTTACTTAACCCATAACTGGAGGGAAGAGACGGATTAATACCTTTTCCAGGAGTACATGGGCGTAAGTGAATGCAATGAATTCAACTGGAATTGGAACATTTAGACTAGCTATTGTAAAAATTATCTTTCAATTTAAACAATCAAATTTTTTTTATGTCCCTTGTAAATTTTCTGCATTCAGGCTCCCTACTTACTAGCAAGTAGTGTATTAGAAAACTAAAGCAATTTTAATTTTATTGTAGGATTTCACGGATAAAGAGCTAAAAATCATATATTGTCTGTAATTCATAACTTTTAATGAATTTATTGATAGTTGAGAAGCTCAGCTTAATACTTTATTTGAAGAACCAAGCATGATACCTTGACGATATACTGCATTATGGAATTATATATATATATATAGTATATCGAGGCAGCAAGTAATTTTCTAGACATATGCTATTAAATATAAGAGACAATGAATGTCTATTATGTTTAATCATGAGCCTTGTTCTAAACGTCGTATTTTTGCTTTAATTTCAGTTGAAAATAAAGACAAAAATTCTCCAACATTTGGATAATTATTTATTGGTTTTCTTCTAAGCTTTCGGCTGACATGAGCCTTCTTCAGAGAGGTAGTTTAAACTGAAATATTATAAAATCCACCATCACCGACGATTTTATTTTGTGTTGACATAAAACTCCGCTTGGCAACGGCAATAGTTACCAAAAATAATAAACGCAGTTCTTAAGTTTGCGATGCGGTTTTATGACGTCACACCGCGGGATAGCGCGAAATGACAACAAAACCATGTAGTCAAATGCAATGTAATATGTTATTTCCTGTTTTAAAGTTGATTTTATTGAGTGTTGGTTATTTTGATTTGATGTACATGGCCTCCAATATCTGCAGGTTCCTCTTACTGTGTGTATGAGTAAGGATCACCGTATTGTTGACCAAAATCTGTCTGATATTACCTACATGTTTATGTTTTTCAGAGAAATGTTGTTTAATAGTACTCTGATCAGAAAGATGACATGTAAGTCTACGGGAGAGCGTGATTGTGGTAAAACCAATATATGTACTAGGTTATATATATATATTGTGTTTAATTGTGATAGTATTTAGCGTTAAGGTTGTTATTTTTCAGTGGTTATTACTGATAAAATTTATTTGGGTAAGCAGGATTTTTGTCCAAAAGTTATGCTCGATATCAGGGTGTAGCATGGCTCTGTCCTATTAAATTAAAGAGATAAACTCTTTGTATTATAAAATCTTTGTATTTATGTGTATATATGTGCTGTGATGCTCTCCCGCTAAAGAGTCTATATTGGATTCTTCTTCCTACTGTAAGATTAGTAGGAGACTTTGGGGGAACAGTCGAATTCAATGAATACTACACAACCGACACACGCACTAGTCGTGTAATATATTATTCTGTGGGATTTACTGTTAAACATACAATATTTCAATAACACATGTTTTGTTATTTCTTAAACTATTCACTTGGTTCCAATTGGTAGACTTTGAAAAGCAGTCGCTACTCACGCATTGTTCATTTAGTAATGAATTTGAACATTCTCGGCTACTGGAGTGTGTTTACACTGTATATAACACGCTAAAGTCCGCCTTCCTCTACCGAGCGCCCATAGCTCAGATGTAGAATCGCCGACTGATGTCAATTCGGTCGGTTTTTAATCCTGGCTAGAAGCAATCGGATGTCTAATTGTACTGATGAGCTGTGATACAGTGAAACAGATCTGTCTTTAGATGACTATATATATATATATATATATATATATATATATATATATACAATTATATATATATATATGTATATATATATAATTGGAGTAGATAGACTAAACTATCGCCCAGTTCACACTCCACCCACATCTATTGAACAGGTGAAGAGGCTCATCCCTTGTTCCTTGTTTAGGACGTGGTTTCCGGCTTTCTCTTTTCCAATCTTTTCACTGTTTTCTTTTTTTTTTCAATTGGAGTAGATAGACTAAACTATCGCCCGGTTCACACTCCACCCACATCTATTGAACAGATGAAGAGGCTCATCCCTTGTTCCTTGTTTAGGATGTGGTTTCCGGCTTTTTCTTTTCCAATCTTTTCATTCCTACGTAGCCTCCTGTGCTTCATTGGCGTTACCGGTGATATGATTATATATATATATATATATATATATATATATATATAAACATCATTAGGTTTCGATTAACTTTCTCACTACAAAAATACTTTTATCTAAGATAACCTCCAACTTATTTCAGTGTTGCACGTTCTTTTTGTTTCTCCATGATCCGCTCCCTCTCTTTCCGCTTTACGTTCTTTGTCCTCATATCTTTTATTTTCCTTCTCGGACGCACAATATTGTCTGCGTTCTCGCATTTTGTAAAAAATCACAAAGATAAGATTAAAATAAAAGAAGCATTTTAATTTCAAATCGTCACTTGCAGTTCTGGAGCAAATTTGTTCCCAACAAATCGTTAGGTCACGAAACATGACTTAACCCCTTCACTACAAACAGTTGCCATTATTTAATATGGCATTTGCCGACCACTGTCTCTGTCGCATTGTTTTTTGTCTCTATATTTACCCATCTCTCTCTTTCTGTTTCCCCTATCAAGATCTGCGATATCAAACGTGGGACAGACTATCCAAGTACAAGCGTATTAATATACTGAAAATTAAAGGTCCGGAATGGGCATTCAACTCTTAGCATGCATGAAGATAATTACATATGCAAATTAATAACGTCCCACCGAGGGGAAAATGAACAAATTGACAAGAGAGTCCCATTAGATTTATGCTAAACCCGATTGATTAATTGTTCTTACTAAGCAATCAAACGACGAAAAACATATATACGCTTCCTATCATGCTATTCACATTTGGGTACCTCAACGTGGTGTAATAGTTAGCTTGTCTCACTAGAACCATTACAATTGAGTAGCGAGTTCGATCCTCACTGGGTGTCCCATACTTTTGGCCACGTGCCACATCTAAGCTGAGCCTAGCAAATTACTAGGGCATCTTGGCGTGGTGTAATGGTTAGCAAGCGAATCACACTAAAACATGTTACAGTTGAGTAGTGAGTTCGATTCTCGCTGGGCGTCCCATATTTTTGGCCTTGTGCCACATCTAAGCTGAGCCTAGCAAATTACTAGGGCATATTGGCGTGGTGTAATGGTTAGCAAGCGAGTCACGCTAAAACATGTTACAATTGAGTAGTGAGTTCGATTCTCACTGGGTGCCCCATACCTTTGGCCTTGTGCCACATCTAAGCTGCGCTTAGAAAATCTCCATGTTATTCAGATTTTGGTTGTTTTCTATTCACGTTGGCTGTGATTCATTCGTTTTGTCACATTGATTATCACTACAACCGTTTCTCAAAATAAGCGACATTCGTACAATGACTTGTTTCTTTAATGATATATATATATATCTATACGTAGATGAATTGTTTAAACCGAACTTGGAGAAAACAAGCATGCTATCAAAATATTGTTGAACAATGTTAAACATTGTCTTTTCTTTTTCTTTTCGTAAATTGCGCTCCTCTGTAAGAATTGTAGTAGTAGTAGTAGTAGTAATAATAATAATAGTAATGATGATTTCAAACAAAACCTACAAACCAAAGATAACACCAAAAGACATATAAAAACAAAAAGAAAGGAAGGAATACTGATTCATTGAAATGTATTCCAAAGATCATATAAATATTTGCAAAATGTGCACCGCATAGATCTCTGTACAGTAAGACACGCCATACTACATAAATAGCGTCAACGCTTCCTCATACACTTTCTGTTCCATTACTAAGGGAGTTGGATCCAGACAATGTCTCCCCAAGTACCGCTACATTTTGAAACAAACACCAGAGAGGATGCTGCTTCAAACGCTACAATCTAAACATTTTCAAACCTAGCAGCAATCGTTATCTACCCTACATATCAAATGCACTTCTGACCATTTTCTCTTCCGCCTATGCAACAACCTTTTTTCAGTAATCATCTACGTAAATTTGCTTCTGGGCCTTCAAGGCTTCTTAAGACAAGAATGTGTCTTTTCTCCGGGTCTCTTCAACTTGTACAGCGAGACTATTCTGAGCACCTTAAAAGTTATGCCAGGATTCGTCATTGGCGGTCACGATCTGAACAACGTAAGCTGACACAAGAAAACTAAAATACCTTCTAAAAAGGTCAATGAAGAAAGTCAAAAGAAAGGACTACAAATAAACTACAATAAAACCGAAAGTATGGTCATCAGCTAACAGAGGAGCCCCAAATGCCAATTACAGGTTGGAGATATTAAATTCAAGCAGGTAGAAAAATTTAAGTACTTGGAAATTGTTCTAAAGTAAGGCGGAAAGTACGACACAGAAATCCGAAGGTGAATTGAATTAGCCAAAAACGCATTCCAGAAACCGAGCAGAGTATAAGGAAACAGAGAAATTTCGCTAGAAACAAAGAAGAGAGTTTTGAATTGCTATGTGATGTCGGTTCTTCAATATGGCAGTGAATGTTGGACAATATTCATCTAAGATTAAGGAAAAACATGTAGCAACGTAAACGTGGTTCTAAAGAAAGATGCTGCGAATATCATGGATCGAGCATGTGATCAATGATGAGGTTTTGGAAAGGATGTAAACGAAAAGGAAATTAATACAGACTACCAGGGAAAGAGAGCTAAGGTTCCTGGGTCATGTAAAGAGGAAGGAAGGCTTGGACAATCTGATACACACAGGTCAGATAGAGGGAAAGAGAGACAGAGAAAAGCAGCGGATAACATATTTGAGGTGCCTGAGCAGGTGGATGGCAAAGTGAGGTTTGGGTGGGGTAACAGGAGAAAGCGTGCTAAGAGCTCCAGGAATAGGGAAACGTAGAAGGCTATGAACGCCTACGTCCTGAAAAGACATGGCACATAGAAAAAAGAAGAAAGGATTATAAATACTATAGAAAAGAGAAAAGCACAGAAATAGAGAGGCGCAAGAAGAAAAAAAATGAAAAGGTTAAAACAAAATTCTCCATGGGAAGTTTACAAAGTAGATATTTGTAACATACAACGTGTGTTAGCACGTGCAATACTCTGTCTTCATGAGTCGTCGACCAGGAGTGATGTCACGGTTTCACGGTTTCGGTGTCTATGGCGGGACCGCCACACCTAGCGCCACCAGCAACGTTTGCCACCAGGGAGGGTATGAAGATAAACTTGTTGATTGTCCCTCTTGTATATTCTCATAAAGAAGTAAATAAAACGATCGTTCCTCTTTGCAGTTTGTATCGGCAATGAAATTTCCAAACGCGTTTGCCGTTATTAACGCGCTCGTGAAGGAAGAAGAAGAAAAAAAACGTTGTAGATGATCACACAAATATCTCATTTGCTCATATTAGATCGTGATGTTGCGCGAATTTTGTTCGCTTGTTGTTTTGATCGCGACCAAATTCAACTTGACGCGTTCTGTACCGTTGTTCGAATGCGGTGCGAAGCGCCTTTTAAACCACGGCCAGTGATGCCTATTTTAGAAAGGAAAGAAATAACTGAATGTCCCAGAAACCCGCGACACTCAACCTCAATAGGCATCACGTTACACCTCCAATATATCAGAATATATCACACATAGACATTTGTGCTGTTTCTTATTTTATTTTCCACACACACACACACACACACACACACACACACACACAAAATTAAAAATTCACACCACGTGTATCTCAAAAAATACAATTGCGCGGGAATTCACCTCTTACCATACCATGTGGTATGGTAAGAGGACAGCACCCAAAAGGACGGCGCGCACCCAAAAGCTCGGACGTAGTGGAAAGCACACCACGTAGTCAAAAATATGATTTTTTGACCAATCAAGGCTCGACATAAGAAACACATTTCTTGATCTCCCCGGAGCCTCACCATCCAGATAAAAGGAAGGTAGAAACTCTCCACAGACCAGAGGGCCGAGCAACCACTCACACCAAAAGGGCACGCGGCAGCTTGGAGTACACACACACAGAGAATCCAGCAGTTCACACAACAGGCAGTATCACGGATCAGCGAACATTCTTTCACCCTCTCTTTCTCTCATGTCGCTCGCTACACATTGTCCTACTTTTCCCTCTCACATTCCCAGTTCCTTTCTTTTTTCCTTTTTTACAGCTTTAAGGACAACTTCATTTTTGTACAAAAAAAAAAAAAATTCTTAAAAAAATATCTAAGTCCAAGCCACATTGCGCCGGTGACTGTATCTGAGCTGCCAAGTCGAGATTTTGTCTTGGACACCTAGCTGGATAGCAGGAGCACCCGATCAGATATGGCAGCAATATTCAATGCACGAGCGGATGGTAGATTTATATATATGCAGGATTGTTTCAGACGGTAAAAACATCCTGGCCCTACACAGAGAACCAACTTTCGTAACAGCGGATTCTTTATAGATTCTTTATACTTGTGGTCTGTTATAAAGGAGACATGGCCTCAGTAAAAACTGTGATTTCCTAAATTGGTTTCCATAGGGTCGGCAAGAATTGTCGGAGGTGTAAGGAGGACTTGCCTCAATCTGGTTTAGATATGCGAACGCATGAAATAAGATTCTTCTTCTTTTACGTGTCGTATGCCTGCAATGGATATCAGCTAGGAAGGAAAAATCAGAGAGCCGAGTTCGAATTTCAGTTTAATTCATTGCATTCACTCACGCGCAAATTCCCTTGGGAAATATATTAATCCGTCTCTTCTCCCTCCAGTTATGGGCTAAATAGAACAGATTGGATTATACAGCCTTGGTTGGCAACCAGTCTACCACAGAAAGCAATTCTAACCTACTGCGGGAAAATCTTCTACTCAGTCTGTCATAACTTGAAAGTGACATAATCGCGCAAGCATGTATTACATATGGCACTTTAGTGACTGATTGTTCCTTTTAGACATAGGCGATCATACTCCTTCACAATTTTCTTTTCCTTGTAGCTTTTAATAAGTTTTGTCTTTTTGTTATTTCTCCCAAACCCTGTTCTGCCATCCATTTGCTCAAACTAATCAAGTATCCCACGTGCTGCTTTCCTTTGTTTTTTTTTTCACTATATCTGTCTCGTTAGTATCATGCTTTCCAAGCCTTCTTTTCTCATTACGTGTCTCAGAAACAGAAACTGCTTATTTCTGATGTTAGGCGTAAGTTTCCTTTTTGTTTCCATTCTTCCGAAACCTTGTTGTTGCTCACATGTTCGGACCGTCTCATCCCTCTGTAGAACTACATATCTATTACTTCAAGTCTCTTCTTCATCTTTGACGAGATTGCCCAACATTCGCTGCCATACCAACTCACTGCAAAGTTTGAATAAGTTCAACGAGAAGGCACATCCTTGTCTCATGCGCCTTTTTATTTTTGGTTACTTAGTCGATTCATTTTTTTATTCGTATGCAGGCTGTTTACTCTCAGGAGACATTCTACATGACAAAGATTCATTTGAACTGCAAGACAATGAGGACATTAATATTGTTTTTACTATTTCACCTACAAGCAATGCCAGACGGTAGGGAAGAAAAAATTCACAAGGAAGAAATGCGGGAGAAGAAACTATTAGAATAGACCATACGATTGAATCTAGATAGTTAAACAGTAAAACGGTCAAACCTAGTAGCATTTATGCAGTCACGGCATCAAGGAGGAAAGATCATTGGAATGATTGCCATGAAAATATGCTTAGAAAAGACAGAAATAAGACACGTCAGATTGGTAGAAAAATGAGAGGTTAGAGGTTACATTACGGACCCTTCTTTGAATGTTGTCAAGATTCTTAAGTTATAGAGTAGGATAAAGTTCCGTTTTGAAAATTATTGGCCGCAACATACACGTGAAGTAGGACGGAGGGCCCGCTAGCCAAAATATAGGGACCGAAACAACAGCAACAATCTGAATAATTTGCGGCATTATTTCAATGCTAATCACCTCAAATCTCAAGTCTAAATTGCAAAATAATGCCGGGTTTATCTAAATGGGAACTAATCTGTAAAGGTTTCCCGGGTTCCATTAAACTCGTTTTCTGCAGTCGATCGCTTTTTTTCCCCGCTTTTATTCATCCCGTGATTCATTCCCGAGATAAATTGGTACTGTTGATAAATACATTTTAATTTGCGATTATGTCATCACAAAATAATCGGGCATAATGTTATCAATTTATTGAAAATACGGTTTCTTCCGCTATTCCCGAGAATTTAATAGACAAAGGCGCTGAGCAACGTGAATTAAGATTCTGTATCCTCTGGGCTTGAATCGTTTGTGAACAGCTCCAAATAATATAGATTAAAATTTTACTACAGCTTTTTAAACGATGGAGTTTTTAATTTAAAAATATGAATTAAAATTTTAAAATAATTGGGAAAATTAAAGAAGTGTCTTGTCTACAAATATATTTTAATTTAATATTTTATACGTTGAAGGCTTTCTGAAGTTTTTTGGGGATGAAAATATAATTGCAGGTATTCATAAAAAATTAATGTAAAATAACATATCACTCAATAAGTCCCGGGCCTGACATATAGATGGCGTCACTAACAAAACATCTGTATGATTTTCATGAGGTACAAACCTTCAAATGGCAAATTTCACATGACAAAATTTGGGCCCAAAGTTTGTCATGTGAATTTCGTGTGTTGATAATGCATTGCTTTCTGATGGGAAAAATACTGTTCAAGCAAAGCAATGGCTTGATAAGTGTTATTCGGACTCTGCTCCGTCAGAAACGACGGTTAAGAGGTAGTATGCTGATTTTAAACGCGGTCGTACAGACACAAATAATGCTGAACGCTCAGGTCGCCCCAAATCGGCAGTTGTTCCGGAAAACACCAAAAATCCATCAACTAGTTTTGGCAGATCTTAAATTGAAGTTGCGTGAGATAGCAGAGAAGTTGCACATATCAGAAGGCAGTGTATTCCCCATTTTTCATCAATGAGAAAGCTGTGTTTAAAGTGTATACCGCGTTTGCTCACAGTCGATCAAAAAGAACAACGTCTCGACGATTCAGAGCGTTGTTTGCAACTATTTCAAAGCAAGAAGGAGTTTTTACGTAAATATGTGACAATGGATGAAACATGGATCCACCATTTCACTCCATAGGCAAATCGGCGTTTGAAGGAAGAAATCGCCAAAAAACGGTATAAATGAAAAAAAAAGTGATCTTTCACCAAGACAACGCACCATGTCACAAGTCGATCGCAACGATGTCAAAACTACATGAATTGCTCTTCGAATTGCTTCCGCATACACCCTATTCTCCAGATCTAGTCCCCAACGACTACTAGCTGTGTGCAGACCTTAAAAATGCTTCAGGGAAAGAGGACTGCAATGAAGAAGTGAAGAAACTGAGGCATGTTTTGAGGCCAAAGACAAATCGTTCTAGTAAAATGGCATCGGATTGTTAGAGAAGCGTTGGAATCAGCTTATTACCCTAGAAGAAGACTATGTTGATGAATAAAGTCGAACTTTAGCTAAAAGTTGTTTTATTAGTTAGGCCTTGGATTTTTTGAGTGATGTTTTAATTTCTATTAATATGGTTACTTCTTGGACAATATTGAAAGTCGAAGGAAGGCCCACTTACTAAAATACCTGATAGATTTCTTTCTGTCTTCTATCAGCATGGCTGATATTAAACTCAGGAAAGTGACTCATTGTGCCTTCTCAGACTAACGTTCTCAGCTGATATGAAGTGAAAAGAATATACTGAATCTATTGCAAGGTCAGCTGCTAAGAGAATCTGTCCACTGCGTTGAGCGAGAAAATGTTTTTCTCCGGAATCTATCTTACATTGCCATAAGTCTACCAGTCGTCCATGCTTAGAATATATGCTCCTACTATTTACCTTGAGTTCCTTGATAAAGTCAAAAGAAAAAATCAGCATTATTAGTCCTGATCGGGCGGCTCGACTTCAGTCATTTACCCATCGCCGTAAAGTTCCCCATCCCGTGCCCTTTTTTATAACTATTTTCATGTTAACTCTTCGGATAAGCACTTCGCTCTGGTACCTAGGCTTCATGTATTTTTAAATTTAAATGTAATATCAAGTCACTATCTACCGTCGTCCTGATTACACTTTTATCTTTCTACTTACTATTAGGGTTTCTGTTCTTAATTTTTCCACGCCCTGTAACCCCTTACGTCTTAGTGAATTTACTCCCTTGTCTGGGGCGATATCGATTAAAAAGTAAAGATACAATTTTTTCATGCTTGAAGTCCTTTTAAAATTGTTTTCATGGAAGAATTGCAGAGCTGCATCAAATCGTTCCATTACCGAAACAAGTCGGCAACAAGGAAGTTTTAAAGACAATGGCAACAGAAAGAACAGCTGAAATTATTTGGACGCGTCACGAGAAAGAACTGTTCGGTGAACTTGACGCTCATGGGACCATGAGAGAGCAAGAGCGATAGGAGAAGGCACAAACTACTTATCTGACAAGACTTTGTGAATGAATGGCGGAACATGAAGCGCGGGAGAGTAGCAAAGGGAGAAAACTTTCAAGAGCCATACGAGTTAGGAAGTTGTGGATTAATCATCTATAACTATGGAGGAACGCAGCAAGAAGAAGAAGAATAAGATGTTGGGGTGGTGGTGGTGTTTACTAAAATATGGAAAGTAGAACGAAGATACAGTTCTCAAAATATTTAAGATAATTTCGATGTTTAAAGACCATTTAAGGTCAGTTTTCCTTTCATATAATTCATATCGGGATATATCACAAATTACGATTTTCAAGTTAAAGCAGAAAGAAAGGTCTTTTATGTATCATGTTCCTTCAGAGCGTTGGAGATCATGGCCCTCCGCAATTTCCTTCGCTCTGCCAAATTAAGATACTATTTAAGATTTATTTTTAAAGATAAAAATTAGGGGATAAAATCGCAAAAATTCATGCAAATTACATGTTTCCTATTTTGGTACACAAGTGACATTGTAAAATACGAGTGTCTATAACTTTCAGAAGAATCAATAGCATATGTAACAGTCTCGAGGCTCTCCAGTTTATTCTTCGTGAGAACAAAAGGGAACCTTTTTACGAAGAAAAAGTTACGTTAAATTGAGAAGTATAACAATACAGATCTAATCTCCTAGATAATAGGCAGCCCCATCACATACTGTGAAACGACATGAAGTAACATGGGGGGAATAATAGGAAAAAATGAGCAGTGAAAGAGTTATGAACATTGCATAAAACAGGTGAACACAGGCAATGCACAAGGTGCGAGAAAAAGGAATAAGAAAAGTAAAAAAGAAAAACCATGGCGTGTTTAAAAAAGTCGATAGAATATATCGCATATGGAAAGTCAAGGAAATGTTTATGTAGTAGCCTTGTAGCTCAACTCTAGTCACTTTATCACCAACATAATGTGGCTTCCCTCTGTCTCTTCTACAAATACTTCCACGGCTTCTGCTCCGATGAGCTTAGCTTCCTGGTGCCCCCTTCTGCATGAATTTACTCGAGCTACTAGACTAGCGGCATGTTCTTACCCTTTTACAGTGAAACCAATCAAATGTAATCGCAACTTTTATGCTACCAGCTTCTTTGCTCGCACTTTCCGCTTGTGGAATTCCCTTCCGTATACTTGATTCCCTGACAGCTACAATCTCCAAGAATTTAAAAGCAAAGTCAATTGCCATCTCTTATTTTCTTGACTTATACCCTTTCCCTGTTGAATTGGGGGTGAGTATATTTTTCTAAACAGATTTCTCGAAATATTCAGGCCGGTAGATGGAAATAAATAAATATAATAAAGCAAACAAGGCGTATTCCCGAAATTAAATATATAAATCGTTGACAATTTATTCATTTCCCCCTGCTTGTATATATATATATATATATATATATATATATATATATATATATATATATATGCACGTAGGGCAAAAAGGATGAATTGTCAACAGGCCTGTTTCAGTGTATCACATAAGTACGGTTAGACATCCGATTGCTTCTACGAAACCTAACCGAATTGTCATCAGTCAGCCACTCTATCTCTGAGATATTACCGCTCGCGAGAGAAAGAAGGACTTAAGCATGTTATATACAAAATAAACACACGCCAGTAGATACTTCTATTTTCAACTAATATGTTCTACTAATATATATATATATATATATATATAAACTACTAAAAAGTTGTAAGTTTAAAAATGTATTTTTTGACAGTCCTCGGCCTTTCATCAGATGAAAGGCCGAGGACTGTCAAAAAATACATTTTTAAACTTACAACTTTTTAGTAGTTTATATATATATATATATATATATATTAGATATATATTTGATGCAGCTCTGCAATTCTTCCATGAAAACAATTTTAAAAGGACTTCAAGCATGAAAAAATTGTATCTTTACTTTTTAATCGATATCGCCCCAGACAAGGGAGTAAATTCACTAAGACGTAAGGGGTTACAGGGCGTGGAAAAATTAAGAACAGAAACCCTAATAGTAAGTAGAAAGATAAAAGTGTAATCAGGACGACGGTAGATAGTGACTGATATTACATTTAAATTTAAAAATACATGAAGCCTAGGTACCAGAGCGAAGTGCTTATCTTAATAATATATTTAAACTTAACAGTATACGTGGATCATCACTACGTTATATATATATATATATATATATATATATATATATATAGTGAGAGAGGGAGATATATACTTCTATTTTGTGACTGTTCTTTCTGTTGCCATTGTCTTTAAAACTTCCTTGTTGCCGACTTGTTTCGGTAATGGAACGATTTGATGCAGCTCTGCAATTCTTCCATGAAAACAATTTTAAAAGGACTTCAAGCATGAAAAAATTGTATCTTTACTTTTTAATCGATATCGCCCCAGACAAGGGAGTAAATTCACTAAGACGTAAGGGGTTACAGGGCGTGGAAAAATTAAGAACAGAAACCCTAATAGTAAGTAGAAAGATAAAAGTGTAATCAGGACGACGGTAGATAGTGACTGATATTACATTTAAATTTAAAAATACATGAAGCCTAGGTACCAGAGCGAAGTGCTTATCTTAATAATATATTTAAACTTAACAGTATACGTGGATCATCACTACGTTATATATATATATATATATATATATATATAGTGAGAGAGGGAGATATATACTTCTATTTTGTACTGATATGTTCTACTAGTATATATAATACTTTGTGCCATTTTTATGAAACCTTCAAAAATAGACTGCTGCTCATATACACAATATATATATATATATATATATATATATATATATATATATATATATATATATATATATATTCTGTATATTTTTAATGAAACCTTCATAAAACAGATTGCTGCTCATATACACAATATGTATACGTTAAAAAGTCTACCTCCTTCTACCGAGCGCTCATAGCTCAGAGGTAGAATCGCCGACTAATACCAATTCGGTCGGGTTTCGATCCTGGGTTAAAAACAATCGGATGTCTAACCGTACCGATGTGCTGTCTGCGAAACAGATCTGTCAGCGGATGACTATATATATATATATATATATATATATATAGTCATCCGCTGTATATATATATATATATATATATGAATCGGAATTCACCAAGATGGAAAAGATTATAGAATAAAGAAAAAGTGCAAATAGAAAATGTGTGTCAATCAAAAATGTTTCGCTTTTATTAAAGCTGCTCCAGAGACTGAGAGAAAATGAAGAAAACAATAGAGACTGGTATGTTGTGAGTCGGGGTTAATTCTTATTAGTCAGATATGTGTCATGTTTACTAAAGCAATAGATAATAATACTTAATGTTTTTTTAATTGTATGTGCGTTGAATGTATTGGATGGTAAAGTGTATAATAGTGTATTGTATGTTTGTATAGTAACGCTTGTCTGTTTAGTTGTATATTGGAGGTTAACGTTAGTCAATATACACACACACACACACACACACACACACACACACATATATATATATATATATTATTATTGTCACCCGCAGACAGATCTGTTTCGCTGTATCACAGCTCATCAGTACGGTTAGACTCCGATTGCTACACAACCCAGGCTCGAAACCCGACAGATTTGGCGTCAGTCGGAGACTCTACCCCTGGGCCACGGGGCGTTCGGTGGAAGAAGGCAGTCTTTTTAGCGAATATCATATTACGCGCCCAATAGCTAGAGTGATCAAATTCATTTTTACTTAATGAGCGATATATATATATATATATATATATATATATATATATATATATATATATGTGTGTGTGTGTGTGTGTGTGTGTGTGTGTGTGTGTGTGTGTGCATTAATAGACGTGTCCCATGTATTACAGCAATAGCCAATTAATTTTTAAATATATGTCTGAGGAATATTTTGGACGGTATTTTACCCCCTAATACTCACCCATTAAACATAATAATGAAACTCAATAATATTAGACCCACCATTGAATTCACATACGAATTTGAAACAAACCGCTCTCTATCTTTTCTCGATACTTTATTAATATGCAACAATGATAAATTAGATTTTAAAGTTTACCAATAACCCACAAAAAAACAAAAAACGATTTAATCAATTTCAATTCCCGTCACAACCCGAGAATAAAATCTGAACTAATCATAATATTTTACTTCAAATTCCTTAGAATATGTAGCCCTGAAAAAAAGCATGTAATTAGAATCAGAAAGACACACTCGACATTCCTTATCGTGATAATGAGGAAAGTGGGCTTGACAAATGTAATACTCACAAGATATATTGAAGATAGTATGTAATACTCACAAGATATATTGAAGGTTAGAGGTGCATAGAGAAACGTCGCGTAAGCTAACTAAGCTAATGCAAACGGACAGCGAAAAGGGAGACTGGGACGAATAGTAAAGTTATAGTTGTTGCAACAAGCTGCAAATAATAGGAACTTGTGGAGAGACATGATCATGTACATCGAAAAGGGATATGGCACATAAAAAACACTGTCTTGCGTTGATGACAATTAAGAAGAGAGTAGCAGTCTAAGTAAATCAATGTATAATAATTATGATTCCCGTCAGTCATAAACCTCTAAAACGGCAACATCTCGTACGATTACCGTTGATCCTGGTCAGCACCTAGATAGGTAATCGCTTCGGAATAAGAAGTAAGCTTGAATTAGTAGCTGCAGTGGATAGTGGCTCAGAAATTATTAACCGGAGAGCCGAGTTTCAATTAACAGTAAACACCCAATCCCCTCTTATCAATGAATTTGAGATCCTCATCTCTTCAGCAGATAAGGCTGAGGGCTTTGCTCGCAGATTCTTCACTAACTCAAAACTGGAGTCGTCTGGAATATCTGTACCCGACTTCCCACCTAGAACTGGGGCCCAACTGAATGACGTCCCACATTGCCCCCTCGCTGGTCTCTAACATAATTTCAAAGCTTGGCCCCTATAAAGCGAGCGGAAGTGACGGAATCCCAATCATTGTCCTGAAGAAATATACTCCGGAATACTCTTCAGTTCTCTCCAAACTCTATAACAACTGCTTCTCTGTTTCTGGCTTTACTGTCTGCTGGAAGTTCTCTTCTGTGGTTCCTACATTTAAGAATACTGGAGAATCCTCTGACCCATCTAATTATCACCCTATCAGCCTCCTACCGAATTTTGTCAAAGTGTTCAAAGCCATTAACAACGTCGAGGTGGGTCAATATATGAAATAGCCCACAGTCTCTTCTCTGAAAAACAGTATGGTTTCCGCTTCACCATGTCTACTGCTAATATGCAGACGACCATCACTGAGTATATATACAAAGCTCTTGACAGGAACGGCGAAGCTCAAACTGTTGCCCTGGATATCTCCAAAACGTTTGATAGAGTCTGGCATGCTGGTCTTCTATGCAAGCTACGGGGCTATGGTATAAATGAACAATTGTTTGACCTATCCAGTCATTCCTTTCAAATCGCACAATCAAAGTAGTATTTCATGGACATGCCTCTCAATACTATCATACGAACGCGGGTGTCCCTCAAGGCCCTATTCTAGGTCCGACGCTTTTCCTGATCTTCATTAACGATCTCTCCGATGTAATCAGATCTCAAGTGAGTATATACGCTGACGACACCACCGTTTACTCTCGCCTCGATCAAAAATCTGCTGAGGCTGACAAAGCAAACATCGCTGCTGAGCTTGAAAAGGAACTTCAATCTGTGATGGACCGAGGTAAGAAATGACTCGTAAGCATTAATGTTTCCAAACCGAAGCTGCAATCTATTAACCATCACAGACAATCGCTCCTATCCCCCATCAGCATGGATCAGGCTAGTCTCCCTGAAAGCAAAACTCTGCACCTCTTCGGGTTAACTCTCACAGGAGACCTCAAGTGGAATGACTTTATCGAATCCATAGCTAAATCCGCTGCTAAGAAGGTCGTTTCACTGTGTAGGGCTTGGAAGTTTTTCCCGTCTGAATCCATTCCTTCACATATATAAATCTACCATCCGGTGGTGTATTGAATATTGTTGTCCTATTTGTTCGTGTGCCCCTGATATCCACCTCGGGGTACTTGACAAAATTCATCGGAGAATCTATAATGTGATCGATCCCAACTTGCCAGCTCAGATGCAGTTACTTTCTCACCGGCGTGATGTGGCTTCTCCGTGTCTCTTCTACTTTCACGGGTTGTTTTGATGAACTTAGCTCACTGATGCTCCCTATATATGAATTTCCTCGACAACAAGATTAGCAACTAGGTTCCACCCTTTTAGGGTGAAACCAATAAAATCTAAAAGGAAATTCTACTCCAGCAGCATCTTTTTCTTCACTTTTCCGCCTGTGGAATTCCCTTCCGTATTCTTGCTTTCCCGGCATCTATAATCTCCAAAAATTTAAATGCGAGGTCAATAGTCATCTCCTATCTCACTGACTCGCACCTTTTCTCTCATTTTATTTTCTCTGTTCACTCCACTCTCATCACGCCAGTATTTTCATCCTTCTCTTACTCACTTCCTGGCATCCCCTATAACCTGTTCCTCTTTCTCATCACTTTCATCCTATGTAACCCCCTGCGTACCCTGCTTTGCTTGGGGTGAAATGATTAAATAAAAATTTACTTACGCGCAAATACTCTTGGGAAAGGTATAAATTCAATTTTTCTACTCTAGCTATGGCTTAATCAGTAAAACTTCTATCACTAAACCATTATTTTCTCCGAAAAGAAAATGGATAGAAAACATTTAGATCTCGGCAATTAAATAGCCAATAAGGTTGTTATGGCGCTAAAAAAAAACAACAACCAACTAACCAAAAATCTGCAAGTCAAATATCAAGTGCTATCTATTCCCCTTATCCTCATAATATTCACTTACTACTACATCACCCTTCTCGACGTGGTATAATAGTTAGTAAGCTTGTTTCCCTTGAATCATTAAAATTGAGTTTGAACCCCACCGGGGGCACTTTACTTTCCGTTTTGTGCTTAGAAACTGCGCTTAGAAAATCACTATAAAAAAACATCTTTGAGCACCTCAAAGTAATGTAACGGTTAGCAAGCTTGTCTTGCTAGAAAAATAACGACTGAGTAGTGAGTTTAATCCTCATTGGGTACCCCATATTTCGTCCTTGTGCCACATCGAAGCCGCGCTTGCGAAATCCCCGCCCCATCTTTTATTCACATCACATTCATCATTATCATTTTAACAGTAAGATTACCTGAAAAACAGGGGCTAGATGGAACGGTAAAGTGCCATAATCACCCACTTGCTGAGGGAATACAGGACATGAAAGAAGAAACATTGTTAAATACTGAAAAATGGATCATGATTTATTTATTTATTTGTTTTTGTTAGAATATTATGAAATGCATTTCGTCACTTGACATTTCTTGCGTGCCGACATTTTCCTCGCCTCCCCACGTCATATCTTGAAGAACCGTTTTTATTCAGGCTTATGAAAGTAACTTAGAAGTTTAGCTACCGGCTTTCTCTGGCGATGGTGAAAAAAACTTCGGTTTAGTTGGGATGGTGGGGTTTTGGGCAAATCTTCATCCTTTGAGACGGCGTATGCATTCGACGAGTGTATCTAACATGCCTCGGCTATTAACAAATCTCCCGAAACACGCAAGAGTTGTTTGACACTTTAGCTGCTTTGCATACTACGTGTCACCCGATACAACATCCCCGCTTTTAGTTTCTGGGCTTTCTGCCTATCTTCGACTTGTAAGTTTCTATCGACACAAAATCATGATTCTTATCCCTAGAGTTCCTCCTCGAATATTTGTTTGTGATTATCCCAAAAGGCAAAGTACGATTGTGTACATTATATCTTCCCCTACTTGAAACTGTATTCAGATATAATAAAAAGAATAACTTACCCATCATGTTAAAAAATGACAGCAATATTTAAGTAATTTTGCATTGTATTGAATTGCATTGGTTAGATTTTCGGAGTAATCTAGGATCTGGATGTGCAGTGTGGTGTCATGGATATCGACTTGGAATAAGAAAACAGAGTGCCAAGTTCAAATTCCAATCGATTTATTTTCATTCACTTACGCACAAATACACTTGAGTAAAGGTCTTAATCCATCTCTTGTCACTCCAGCTATGAGTTGAACAGTAGCCCAGATTGGGTTCTATAGCCTTGGTTGGTAGCTAGTATACCACACAAAGTAATGACAATCTACTGCTGGAAAATTTGCCTAATTAGTGATGTCTTAAAAGAGACATGCTCGCCCAAAGTGTGTATCACGTATGACAATTAACCTGACTGACTGAATGTAGGATCTAGAGATACCTTTTCTTTTATATGCTGAGATCTTTCAGTGTAAACCAGGTCGATTATGGCTCTCCACATCTTTTTGCGCTTGCTACAGAGTGACATTTTCAGATTAAAATTCGAAACTTAATTATTTATAGTTGAATTCGTTGCATTCACATCCGCACAAATACCGTTGAAAGATTATAAATCCATCGCTTCTTCCTCCATCTATGGGTTAAATAGCAGAACGAATTGGGTTATATAGCCTTGGTTGGCAACCAGTCTACCACAGAAAGTAATGGCAACCTACTGTGGGAAAATCTTCTTCCCAGTCAGTCACGTCTCTTTTGAGACATGATCGCCCAAGTGTGTATCACGTATGGGAATTAACTGACTGACTGATTATAGGGTATACTAGGATATACTTTTTTATGTGCTGTATCCCTTCAGGACGTAGTCGATTATGGCTCTCCACATCTTTTTGCGCTTGCTACAGAGTGACATTTTCAGATTAAAATTCGAAACTTAATTATTTATAGTTGAATTCGTTGCATTCACATCCGCACAAATACCGTTGAAAGATTATAAATCCATCGCTTCTTCCTCCATCTATGGGTTAAATAGCAGAACGAATTGGGTTATATAGCCTTGGTTGGCAACCAGTCTACCACAGAAAGTAATGGCAACCTACTGTGGGAAAATCTTCTTCCCAGTCAGTCACGTCTCTTTTGAGACATGATCGCCCAAGTGTGTATCACGTATGGGAATTAACTGACTGACTGATTATAGGATATACTAGGATATACTTTTTTATGTGCTGTATCCCTTCAGGACGTAGTCGATTATGGCTCTCCACATCTTTTTGCACTTGTTACAGAGTGACATTTTCAGATTAAAATTCAACTCTTAATTATGTGTCAGACTACGGTCTATGTATCACATCCTTTCAAGATGTGGAAGATAATAGAGCTCCACTGTTTACTGCCCTTTATTGCTTTCAGCTATATTTTCGGCTTTATGGTTCTTCTAGAGTGGCACTTGAACCTTGTATTTGGTGAATGTTGGCATTAACAAAATCAGATAGTGAAATTGTTATTTATGTGCCGTATACTTTATTACGGATCTCTTAATCCATCTTCATGTGTCGTTTCTTAACCTCAAGTAATGTTCGACAGAGTATGTGACACAGAAATCCGAAGAGGCATTGGAACAGCGAAAGATGTCTTTCACATGCAAAATCATGTATTGAGAATCAGGGCCGTAGCTGATGCTAAAAAATCACCGGGCACAGAGAAAATTGCCCGGATTTATTAGTTGACAATGTGATGACGTCATCAGTGTCATCCGTTTCCAGAAACTATGATTTTTGCGGATTTTTTCGGCTATTCCAATGGAAATTAGGCACAGAACGTGAACGAAAGCAGGAAATCGGGTTCGGACTTTCTGAGTATAACCAGTCTTTTCTCCCAAAATTAATAAATAAACAGATTTTTACTGCGTTCATTCGGATGTTTTCTTTGTTTTTCTTTCTTTCTTTCTTTCTTTCTTTCTTTCTTTCTTTCTTCGTGAATTGTTTAGTTTGATTTCTGACGAAGACATATTTCCTTGCCCGGATTTTCACTATGATTGCACGGATCGGCCCGGACTCGTGCCCGGTGTGCCCGGTAGTCAGATACAGCCATGTTGAGAAAAAAGAAATCCTGAAATTACCATGTACAGAACAAGTGAACAACGAGGAAGTTTTTAAGGAAAATGCACTTTATCTTTTTTTTTCTCGATGTAATGAATATTCATACACCTTGGTCTCCCCCAAACAGTAATGTGATTGGCTGGTGTCAGCCATGAATAAGACGAAGGCGAGTACGCATAGAGGTCTACTGCTCTTCGACTAGAAGTCTACGTCCATAGGTCTACCGCTAGAGGTCGACGACTATTGTTCTACTTCTATTGACTATGCTTACCTCTCCGGATACTACATACGACGAGTACCGTCCATTACGTGTAAGTACTAGATTATCCTATCCGGTTGCATTTGCCTAAACCGCTTAACTACCTCGAATCAGATTTATATCCCTTGCGGAAAAAATCTTCTGCCTAGTCAAGTCGTTTTCGAGACATGATCGCCCAGGCGTGTGTCAAGTATGGCACTTAATTTATTTCTATTTGCAGTCAGATAAGCCTGAGAGTACGTGTGGGATATATATATATATATATATATATATATATATATATATATATTTTTACTAATTGATCACCCACTCAAGAGCGTTCCTGAAAGAACGCTGATAGGAGGATGCATGTGCGGATTTATAGGAGAAAAGACGATTAATCCAAGACTGGGAAAGGTTAAGGCTGGAAATGTCAGGAAAGTGGACTCTCGATAGTTCGTTTTACAAAGTAGTTGTCCAAGTGGAAACTTCTTCCTTACTAATGAAATATGAAGAAAATGGGAATGCTTCATCCTAGTGCACGTAGTCAGGTAGATTTTAGATTTGAAGGTTGGTACTTTAGGTACCAAGTAGTGTAGCCCATTTTCCATGGAATTCGCGAGAGGTCTGCAGATTTTCGCCTGTAGGAAAGGGATTGTTAAATGGAAAATATTTCATCAAATACAAAGCTGCGTAGTAGCTTTTGAATTCTGTCCAGATTGGAAATTCAGGCTGATGTTTCAAATCTAATGGTTACGGATCTGTTTATTTGATAACAAATGTTTGTGGGAAATTGAAACTGAGTATAAAAATTACAGTTATATTTTAGCACCAACAAATCTGAAGCCAGTATATGAGAGACAAATCCAGGCTTTTTCTAATTTTCTATCCGAAATAGTTTGTTTCTATTGTAACCATTCACTCGCCTTGATATATTCAACTAAACGAACGAATGAAATACAGCTTCTCGGTGAGCAATGCTTCATGGCTATGTACCACATCCGGAAGATTTTTTTTCTGTTTCTTTTTTTTTTTTTATAATTCATTTCACCCCAAGCAATGTAGTATCGCTGGTACGCAGGGGAATTACAGAGAAAAAGGGGAATTTTTTTTTAAAAAAAAAATGGAACAAGGTAGAGGGATTTTTTTACGCATATGATCCGTTGGCAAATTTCAACACTCAATCAGTATTATTAGTAGTATCTTTAGTCTATTGTTATTCAATTAAATGTTATCAACTACCCTTATTATTTTAATCGTATTTACTTTTATCATAATTTTGTTTTAATGAAGCATTTTCGACCAACATTATTATTTTTTATTAGTAATTACTTTTATAATTTTTATTAGATGAAACAATGTCCGGCATTATTATTATTATTATTATTATTATTTAATTAGAATTTAATTTCATCAAATTATTTTATCAAATGAAAAATTGTTAGTCATTTTTCGCTCGTGTTTCCTTAAATTATTGATATTTGGGAGTGGTATTGCCCAGACGGATGAAATTAATTTTTTTTCTTGTTTTTTTATTTTATGTTATAGAAGCTGTGGATGGCAAAGTGGGCACTTCCGTTTAAGTTAAAAAATTGGAGTTCCGACAAAGTGTAACAATTGATTTTCTAATAGTAATTTTTCTATGTTCTTTTTTTTTTTTAAATAAAGCATTACCAATCTCTATTTTTAACTTTGTCTAATGTGCATGGACAAGACAAAGCGAAGTTTTAAAAAATCGCTAGATTTATGCATGACACCTGTCATTAGGTAAAGGGAAACTATTCACAGTTAGACAAATTCATGTGGATACTGTAAAAACATGGGATTATTATAACCACTGTACCAATTCTTCTTTTCTCTCACTTTAACCCCCTGCGCACTAGTGGCGGTCCCGCCTTGCTTGAAGTGAAATGATTAAAAATTAAAAAGTGATAATCAAGGCCAATCAAGAACCCAATCTGTCCTGCTATTTAACCCATAGCTGGAGGGAGAAGCGGGGATTAATATTTGTCCCAGGAGTATTTACTCGTAAGTGAATGAAATGAATTCAACTGGAATTTTTAAACACTGACGTTTTGTTCCGAGCCGATATCTACTTCCTCACAACGCACATTATATAAAGTAACGACGTGTTCATGGTAACAATTATACCCTCCATATTTTAAAAGTTTCCTTGGGATATTCACCCCTCCGGAACCCCGAAGAATGATCTTATCAAACGGAGGACTACAAATGTCTATTGGGCTCCAATCAACACAGAGTTAGAGTGGCATTCTTTCTATGTGAAAGCAAAAAAAAACACAATGCCGGTTTAAAATCCCTTCCAAGTTCACTAGAAAAATGGGGATCAGGGCCAATTTTAGCGACAGAACACAACTGACTAAAGAGAAAGTAAAATGGCTCCGTAAGAGTTAATTAAACAACATTAGATATACTTTTAGCAAATGTTTTACAATGCCTCTGGGATTGATACGGTGTTCCTAAAAATGTACTCACCTTTTGACCTCATATAACCTTTTTAATTTTTACTATTTTTAGATCAATGCATTTAATTTAATTTAATTTTATATCAGCCGTTAATCATCTAAACATTGACATTTCTTAATTTTATATTCTTTACATTGATGGCGTAATTTTTGATTGCCATATTCGCGACGTTTCGGTTTTTGTAAGCTCCTCCCTTCTTCAGGTTCGGGGAATTTTAAACCGAACCCTATATTTCGATCACTGGGGTATATTATTTTCGTTCCATGTGCCATGTTACATCCAGATGTCATGTAGTTATTTCCCTTTACCTCAACTCTCTAAGTTATTTGTTCACTGTTGCTGTAGTCAGGTATTGAACTCACACCTCTTGGGTCAAGTCACTGGATCTAACCAACGTTTTTATCCACTGGCCGTTGTGTCTCATTTTTAATTATTAATCTTGTTTGTGAGTCAATACTTGTTGAATTTATTGCCATTTATATGTATTGTGGTGCAGTGGATATCGACTCGGAACGACAAATCGAGGAGCCGAGTTCAAATTCCAATTGAATTCCTTGCATTCACTTACGCACAAATACACTTGGGAAAGTTATTAATCAGTCTCTTCCTTCCAGTTATGGGTTAAATAAGAGAACAGATTGGGTCCTATAACCTTGGCTGGCAACCAGTCTACTGTAAAAAGCAATGGGAACCTACTGCGGGATAATGTTCTGCCCAGTTAGTCATGTCTTTTTCGAGACATGATCACCCAGGCGTGTATCACGTATGGCACTTAACTGAAAAATAGTAAGTACATTTTTTTGGGACACCTCTTATTTCTCCGCTTTTGATTTTTATATGGAAGGTACTAATGGCAACAATCGAAGAAGGGAAATAAACTTATTCTCCTTTTTCTTTGTTTGTCTTCCAATTCGATCACCTTTTTTTTCCAATTGACCATATGTTCTGGGAATATATGAAGCCATTTGTGTGTTAAGAAAACTCACAATATTCAATAACTATCCAAAATCAACATTAACTTAAGGCTGAAGTTATTAAGAAGAAAGAAAAACATATCGAGGATAAGAGATCGATATGACAAATTCAGATTCGATGATAGTTCAAACGGTGTTGTAAAGTTCTCAGCGCAACCAAGTTCTTAACGCCTGACCAAATAACCAACATTTAGAATTTTGTGAAGGAACAATGAGCTTTTAGCATTCCTTGTATTTCATTAAAATCATCATCAGCATCATTCTATCTAGTCCTATTATTTTCTTCTCATTATTATTCTTATTGTTGTTGCTGTTATTGTTATTATTGATATAATTACTGCTGTTATTGTTCGCAAAATAATTAGCGATAAATTAAATTTCTCTTTTTCCGCTTTTTATAATTTTCCGTCGTTTTTTCCTTAATATTTTTTTATTTTTATTATTTTCATTTTCTCCTTTTTTTGTTTACCGTTAGGATCACCGTAATAATTAAAGGATGTTATTTTATGCCCCAAATTCCAAATGATTTGGATATACACATTATTATTATAAGAAGCTACTGAAAAATTTTGAGCCCGGTACACTATCTAAAATCTGACGGGTATATATATATATTACAAAAAAGTGAAACAACACGTAGATTAAAAACCCAATGTTCAAGCATTTACTTTTATAAAGAGTGCTCGATACAGAGTAAAACTTAATATTGTAATTTAGTTATTAGAATGGTTTATAAAAGCATAACTACAAAAGAATTTTTAATGTTTCAGAACAAAACTGTTTTTTTAACATATCACCTGAAGAAGAACAGTTTTGTTCTGAAATTAGAAAATTCTTGTGTAGTGATATTATGCTTTTATAAACCATTGTAATAAGAACATTGCAATATATATATATATATATATATATATATATATATATATATATATATATATACGCTTCTCGTCGAAATCGTAAGATTAAATACAAAAGGGTTAAAAAAAACTATAAAATACTGTTACGTTAATTGCAATATAATTTCGAAACATTTACATTTAATTAGAAAATGTAGTTTATCAACAAACTAGTGAAAGTGAACATGTTAAGCTTTTAATTGTTTAATTTAAAGAAATATTGAAAATGTATTTTTTGGTTGGTCATAAAGATAAGACCATCTCAATAAAAAAGAAATACAGAACAATGTCAATACTTATCTATTAACCGCTGGATTCTAGCTCTCTCCCCACCCCGTATATCCTTCCCTTTCCCTCCACCTATGTGTCAACACACCTGCATTCTCATCTTTCTATTGCTCCTTTCTAACTAGTTTGTACTCCTCACTCTTTTCTAATTAATCTTTTTACAGTTATGTAGCCCCGCACATCAGTGGCATTTCCGCCTTGCTCGGGGTGAAATGATTAAAAAAAAAGTCACAACGGCAATTTAATATTCAGTATATCCTCCATTTTTGCTAATTCGAAAAATTACTTTGGCATACTCATTATTAACTTCTGCATGATGTTACTTGGGACGCCCGCTCAGAATGCATAAACTAAGTTAGGAAGAGCATCCACACTTTCGCATGTGAGCCATGTTTATAAACACCCTTTGCCATCCATCTTTAAACATTTTCGATTGGGATTAGATCTGGAGAGCCCGGTGGATGACTCAAAAGCTGAATGATGTTCTCCATAAAAACTCCTTCGACCTTCGATCGTCGTAGATTGCAGTATTGTTCTGCTTGAAAATCCAGTTTTCTCCATGTAGTCGAAGCCCTTCAGTAACTTGTGATGCTTTTCTTAACATGTCAAGAAATTTCTTAACAGACCATAATTGATCCACCCCCACTGTGTCATGTTGAGAAAATTTCTTTTGGGACATCTTTTGCATGCCAGTAATGATGAAAGCCATCTGGGCCATCAAGGTTGCATTTTTCTCGTCTAAAAAGAACACTTTCTTCTTTTTATCCACATTCCAAGTTTAATCGGAAGCAAGTTGTAATCAGGAACTTATATGGCGAGGAAGAAGGCGAGGACTGCAACCGTTTCACATTCTTAAACCCTTTTGTATTTAAATGCCATTGAATTGTTCGAGAGCTGCATTCAGTAACTGTATTCACTATTATTCGATTTGATATTAGGCTTGAATCACTCTTAACTTCTCGCCTAATGCGACTCTCTAGAAATGATGGGGTTTTATAGGGGCGATCACTTGATCCTTTAGAAGCATACCCATCTCGATTTTTAATGGAGTTAGCAATGCTATGGCTAATTATATCTGAAAGACCACATCTTTGAAGTTCTATAACCCTGCCCTTTTCGAACTTTGTTAAAATTTTGGCCTTAGCTATTTTAAAAAATCTGAAATTTAAGATTCAGATTTGGGATTTGGCCCCAAAGAATACATACTAACCAAAGTTTACTCTTTTTTTTTTTTTCTCCCTCATCCTACCCTTTTCTCTTGTTTCTTTTCTCTTGTTTCTTTTCTCTTGTTTCTTTTCCCTTGTTTCTTTTCCCTCCTTAACAGTCAAGATGTTAACTTGCCTTTAAACTTATTTTATCATTTTCCCTTTTTTCCTCTCTTCTCTCTTTAGTTTTATTGCATTTGATGTGAAATTCAATGCTGTATTTTTCACTTACTTATTATTTTTGGTCTATCTATTTATTTGTTGTAAATCGTTTTTTCTTAAAAGAAAGATTTTTTTAAGTAAAAAATTTTATGTTTCAATTTATTTTCATAGTTCGTCAGTAATTATTTTTCTTAAAGCTCTAGTACGTTCATATCTATCTATCTATCTATCTATCTATCTATCTATCTATCTATCTATCTATCTATCTATCTATCTATCTATCTATCTATCTTTTTATGGCTCTATACATGTATGCGTCTGCTTATTTTCATGGAGTCATTTACGCCAAACTAAGAAAAACACATAGATTAAACATGTATATCTCTACAGATATATATATATATATATATATATATATATATATATGTGTGTGTGTGTGTGTGTGTGTATGTGTGTGTTTAATCTATGTGGACTATATATATATATATATATATATATATATATATATACAATTAAATGAAATAACAATGATTGTATTTCGTAGAAAAAAGCGGTCGACTAGTGTAATTCTGGAAGATACCACTGCAATAACAACTTTGTATTAATCGTATTATTAGCACAGTAAAATTTTATTTATATTAATCTTATATTATAACAAATTATTATATGAACAATTGTAAGATACTTGGAATAATTAATTATTTATATATATATATAGTGTGTCGCCGACAAATCTAGCATACTGAAGTTTCGAGAGCGCCATTAGAAATTACTACCCATCAATAGCTGTCTGGCCATACACGCACGAGCTGCTAAGTAACAGATCTGTCTTTGGAATACTATCGAGCTGCTGTTTTGGAGAGCCTTTGCGAGGGCTACAAAGCCAAATACATCATTGAATGGTTTAGATACCCTAAAACCATGGTTTATGACCTTTCAGATGTATATGGGAACTCAGGCGACAAGGAAAATTTTAGGGCAGAATTCAAGACTCATTAAGAGCACCCTGACGCCACCTGGACGTCAGAATTTGTCTCCAGCATTACTGTGGTTGTAAAAGGAGAACCCTAGCAATATCTTGACTAAAATCCCTATAAAAATGGACATCGGCAGGCGAAACAATGGGCGTATTGTCAAGGATGCCTTGAATTATAAATCTTATGTACACTAGAGGTTCAATTTACTCACCGTACCACTGGTTGACCAAATTTGCAAACCCCTTTTCACCAGACTGCAATTATGACGACTACTTTGTGCGGGAAATTTTGGAGAGCGAGAGAAACAACAGGCTCTTCAACACCAAGAAAGCTCTCAAAGAAACCTTTAGAGACGCCATGGTCAAGAACGACAGCTCAAGAGTGGCTGGCGATGGCTAACACATCGATTGGTTTTTGTAATTTATTTATGTGTCTAATTGTGTGTAAATTTAATTGAAGTATATTGACTTGTTGTATAATAACGCTGTTTATATTAATCCATTAGTTTTCTGCGTCAAACTACATATGTATGACATTGTTTAAAGAAGGCCTATTGAAAACTCTTCCGTTTTTCTTTTTTTTTCTCTGCCACCTTCTTCTTCTTTATGTGCCGTGTCCTTTCAAGACCTAGGTGATCATAGAACTTCACATACCGTCGCTCTTAACACATTTTCCCTTCGTATCACTCACAAAACCTCGGCGATCGTGTTCAATCCAATCAAGATCATCAAATATGTCTCCAGTTGCTTTTTCCTGTTTTTCTTTACATCTATCCGTCTTGTGAATATTAGATTTTCCAAGCCTTATTTTCTCATTATGTGTCTCAGAAATTTCAGCTCTTTCTTCCTAACGTTAAGTATAAGTTTCCTTTTCGTCACCATCCTTTCCAAAACCTCGTCGTTAGTCACATGATCGGTCCAAGGAATCCTCGGCGGTTCTTTTGTCGAACCACATTTCCGTTGCTTCGAGTTCCTCCTTCATTTTTGAGGAGATTGTCCAGCATTCGCTGCCATAGAACAGATATCAAATAACAGGCCAGTTTCTTTTTCTTTCTTTCTTTTCAACGAACTCTTCCTGTCTCTAAATGCTCTGCTTAACTTTTGAAATGCGTCTTTAGCCATGCAAATGAACCTTAGGATCTCACCAGCTGAGAAGTGTTCTCTGCCACCTACGGTCTTCAGAAATTTAAATGCAACATCAATCGCCATCTTCTGTTTTTCTAGATGCTGTTCTTTTATTGTCAAGTTGCCCTTTTCCTCACCAATCTCTTTGACGTTCTCTTACAATAAGTTTGCTACTTTGTGGAATTATCACCTTGTTTGGGTTGAAATGATTAAAACAAATATTTTTCACTCTGTTTATGGGGAAAAGAGAAGTCATTCATTTTCGTTTTGCTTTCATAAATTGTCAATTGCTGGTGGGAAAAGCGACCAATAGATTTACTTTGCTTCCAAACCTGTTTTCCAGTTAAACAAAAGAAAAAAATCACACGTTCATTTGACTTTAGGCCATACAGTTTCTTTGTAACTGCCCGCGGAAAGGCAACTTCATTGTTTGTTAAACTTTTAGACCAACTTAATTACTTAGGAAAGAAGAACTTACAGATATTTCACCTCTACTAGTTTCAGATTTTTGAGTTTCAGATTAATCCTTATCCAATTTTTCCAGAATTGATCGAAAGGGAAAAGATTCATATATTTTCTAATTTTATGTTTGTTTTGTGATTTCCGCGTCGACAATATGTATATTCATAGGATATAAAATATGTATATTCATAGGATATAAAATCCAGACAGATTTTGATAAATTTGACAAAGTAGAAAATTGTTTTATTGACTTGATTACGCGTTTCGGCAAAAGTCGCACAATTTTATTCTTTCGTCCCGAGGGATTCCAGCTTCACGGAAAAAAAAAAGATTTAATATCGCAACACACGCACAAACACCCACGCATATCTTTATTTCGTTCTGATTTGAAGAAGACTATGTAAGGATGACGAAAAGCATAATCAAGTCAGTAAAACATTTTTCCACTTTGTCAAATGTATCAAATTTTGTCTGGATTCTATATTCAATTAATACACATGGTGTTAATGTACGTTTTGAAAGAAGGAAAAGAAAACATTTTTGTACAAGAAAAGCATAAATCTTTTACACAAATTCTGACATTTATTTTAAGTTCTCAATTAGCAGACGAACAGCTCAGACGGCAATTACGCTGTCGTATAAGTTCAAATCGCTCAACAGTTGTATTGCATTTTGATAGGCCGTCTTTATAAGTCGAATGTTGTCTCACTATAATTCAGTGAATGCAGCTTGGCGATGTTGGACTTATCGATCATGTTCAACCAGATCATGTTACTCAAGTTTCCATACGTACATCTTGGAATATTGAAAAAGGGTTTCGATGATTTTTACAAGTCATTGAAATGTGAAGTGACGCGTTTGAGTGAGTAAAAAGCATTCACTTACGTGCATACTTTAATTTATATAGAGTGTTTTTTTTATATAAAGAATCTGCAAAAATAGCCATTTTGATTCAGGTTTTATGAGTTTCCCTAAGAACTACTAACATGCTTGTAAGCCTGCGAGTATGCAAAACTCTTCCCCTCCTCTATCTATCTATCTATCTATCTATCTATCTATCTATCTATCTATCTATCTATCTATCTAATTCAGTCCATATCTATCCAATTCAGTCCATATCATATCTATCTATCTATCTATCTATCTATCTATCTATCTATCTATCTATCTATCTATCTACCTATCTATCTATCTGTCTATCTATCTATCTAATTCAGTCCATATCTATCCAATTCAGTCCATATCTATCTATCTATCTATCTATCTATCTATCTATCTATCTATCTATCTATCTATCTATCTATCTATCTAATTCAGTCCATATCTATCTAATTCAGTCCATATCTATCTATCTATCTATCTATCTATCTATCTATCTATCTATCTATCTAGGAGTGTTGAAAACATTTTGGACCTGACTAAATGTCAAAAAATATTTTTTATAAGATTCTAGAAGATTTCATTACCCCTTGTATACGTAATGTAATTATATTCGACGAAAAATAAATGTGAAAACACACACACAAACGTATATATAGGTATAAAAATGAATATGCATATACTGATATATATATATATATATATATATATATATATATATATATATATATACACACACACACACACACACACACACACACACACACATATATATATAATGCATTTGTTTTTATGGTAAAAGATCTTGACTATGCACATATATCTATCTATATCAGGACGTAGGCGATCTCCACTTTCCCTTGTCTCTTGACGCTATTTTCCTCTTGGTATCTCTCCCAAACCCGCTCCATTATCCATTTACACAAGCTCATCAAATATATTTCGCCTTGATTTCCCCTGTATATTTTTCCTTCTATCCTTACTGTGAGTATTAGATTTTCCAAACCCTTTTTCCTTATTACATGTCCCAGAAACCTCATCTGTCTGTTGCTTCTCGTTTGCATTCTTTCCAGCACCTTGCTTACGTGCTCAGTTCGTGTTATCCTCAGCATCCTTCTGTAGAACCATATTACCGTTTCTTTGAGTTTCTCTTTCATCCTTGATGAGATTGTCCAACATTCGTTGACATATAGAAAGACAGATATACATTTACACACACACACACACACACACACACACACACACACACACACACACACACACACACACATATATATATATATAAACATGTATATATATGTACACGTACACGCAAAACAAGCACACACACATTAACACACACATGCGCAAGCACACACACACACACACACGCACATATATATTGATTAATAAAGGTACATCAATAAGTAAGTAGCCTGCTAATGAAGAAACCATTTCTTTAGTACATCCCATAATTTATTTTGAGGATGCTCCTCCATTAATAACACAGGTCGATTGGTATACAGTGAACAATTTCAGCTAAGAAATAAGAAATGGGAGAAGACACGTAATTATTGATCAAATCATCTTCCAATACTTACAAATGAGAATCTGTATGTTTTTCTGTCTGTCTGTCTGTCTGTCTGCATATATGTAGAAAGATATCTCTATTAACAGATATTTCTCTCCCTCCCTCCCCCCCTCTCTCTCTCTATATATATATATATATATAGAGAGAGAGAGAGATCGTGAGCGAGCAAAAAAGTTACGTACGCACACATATTCTCTCTTTTTCTCTCTCTCTCTCTATCTCTATCTCTCTCTCTCTATCTCATTTTCTTTCTCTCTCTATATATATGTATATATATTAAGTCTGGAAAATGTATAATATATATAATAAGAGTTTACACACACAGTCCCCTCCCATATATATATATATATATATATATATATATATATATATACAAACACGAAGTGACGTTGAAATGTTTTCGCCCCAACTCACTTCCTCAAAAATCAATATTTCAATGACTAAACTTCAGAATACTGATTTGTGGAAGTTGAATGTGCTGAGAAATTTTCAGCTCCCACCCCCTACTATCTCTGTCTGCCTGTCTATCTCTCTCTCTCCACACACACACACACACACACACACACATATATATATATATATATGTGTGTGTGTGTGTGTGTGTGTGTATGAGAAAATTCTTGTACACACGAACACACATTTGTAATTTGCAATCTCCAGGAATCTAGTTACGTTTTGTGGTGCGATGAATAATATTTTTTCCTCGAAATATATATTTTAAATAAATGTTTTCTTTTCCCTCGATATTTGAATGTATTGCCAGCTTTTGGGACGCTTACATAGAAATTCAATCGTGGCGCTGATGACAGATGCGGCTTTTTGCAGCAATATTTATTTTCTCTAACAATATGGATAGTATTGATTTTTTTTTCTTATAAGAAATATAGCATTTTGCCACTTTAACATTTGAAAATCCTTGGCAGTATATCGACATAAATAGGAAGATTCGCGCATATACTTACCTGATTTTACCGTCGCTTACATATACTTGATCATCTGATTTGCGCATAGATACGAATTTATCTGTAAGTATTTATATGTAAGTATATGTTCATAAGAATTTACTAAAAAGATCTTATTTACAGTCTCACGATAAAACTTGTAAGTGGTTACCTTTTACTTTGCAGAATTCTTAGATATTATGTAAAATTTTAGTGTAGTTCTAAACATTTATGACCAGTTCTGCACTCGATAAAATCTAACTACAAAGAACATTAAGAAGCCTGGGGAGAGGCAGCGTTCCACTAAATTTGTTCATCCTGTTACTTCTACCTCTGCGTTAGTATCTAAATAAAATTATATATAACATAAAAAAAGAAGCCACTTCATTATTTTGCCATGTCCATTCACAGAATATAAATAAAAGGAATCTTCTGGAGGGCCATGATCACCAACATCATGAAAGGACACGCTACGAAGAAGAAGAAGAAGAAGAAGAAGAAGAAGAAGAAGAAGAAATCAACTGTGCCTTTACGATGAATTTAAGCTAAAGACTTACGTGGTATCTACTTTAAGAGAAATTCAACTGTGAATTCCAAACCAGGCAGAATATATCGGAAAATCACTGAAGAAGTCATGACAATTCACATATAATAAACAGAAAGTATGTGTGGAGGGCCATTATCACCGACATCCTGAAGAAGAAAAAGAAATCAATTGTGCCTTTACGATGAATTTAAGCTAAAGACTTACGTGGTATCTACTTTAAGAGAAATTCAACTGTGAATTCCAAACCAGGCAGAATATATCGGAAAATTGCTGAAGAAGTCATGACAATTCACATATAATAAACAAAAACAATGCGTGGAGGACCATTATCACCGACATCCTGAAAAAACATGATGTTTGTCGTATTCTTCTATTTATGTCCGTTCAAGACGTCGGCGATATTATCTCACTACAATTTACCGTCTTTTGTAGTTCTTAGTATTTTTTTTTTTTGCTATTTCTCTTTAAGCCAACCATTTATATAAGCGCGTTAAATAAGTGATGTACCGTTTTCCTCTGTCCCTCTTGCCTTCAATGTGTCCCGTGAGTGTTAAATTTTCCAAGCCCTCATTCATCAATTATGTGCCCTAGAAAGTTCGACTGTCTCTTTTTGATGTTATACATAGGTATCCTTTTTTTTACCATTTTCTCTAAAAATTCGTCATTTGTTCAAACTGTAGTTTTCTCAGATTCATTCTGTAGAACATTTCTGTTGCTTCAAGTCGTTTAATAAAAAAAAAACTTTAGCCACCAAGATCACCATATTTAATTGCAAATTGCTCAACAGATCACTTTTAAAGTGGTATCTCTATGGGACAAGTACGTATTTATACTACCGAAAGTGTTTTAGAAAAAAAAAACAAAAAAAAAAAAAACGATACAAAACCGAAACAAATACACGATTAATTGCAAATTTTATTTCATGAAATGGAAAAAGAAAAAAGAAAAACCTAGCTGTATAAAGAGGTACGCTTTTCGTTAGTAACAGAGCCTCGGTTTCAAAATTCTACATTTCGGAGCAAAGAAAGTACTACTTATGTTCCGTTTGCGAGGAGCGCTTTCCCTTTCGGGTATCTAAACCCAGTGCATCTTCTTCTTCATCTATATGCCCTGTCCTTTCAAGACGTAGGCGATCGGGGTTTTCCACGTCTCCCTGTCCCTCGTGGCTCTTAGTACATTTTCTCCTCTTACACCGCACAAACCCCGTTCTGTCATCCACCTGCTCAGGCCCTTCAAATATGTTATCAGCTGCCTGTCTCTTTTTCTCTCTATCTGGCCTGTCAGTATCAGGTTCTCCAAGCCCTCCTTTTCTCATTGCATGTCCCAGGAACTTCAGTTGTCTCACTATTAATTTTTTTTCACTGCCATTTTTTTCAACACCTCATCATTGCTGATATGCTCGGTTTATTATATCCTCAGCATCCTTCTGTAGAACCACATTTCCGTTGCTACAAGTTTTTCTTTCATCTTCGATGATATTGTCCAACATTCACTGCCACTTCGGACTTTAATATTTCCGGTTTATCCTTGTGTATTCTCGGTTGCTCTCTCCTGTCGTGAAAAAGATCTTTTATATATTCTTCCCATCGCTGGAGTATTTGCTCTTTCTCCTGTATTATCGTTCCATTCTTGGATTTTATGCATCCTGTTGAGGAGACTCGATGCATAGAATTCCCTTTTGAAAGCATGGGTTTTTAAAAGCACCAAGCAGCTGCTACTACTACACCGTATATCTTGTACATGGAATATTTCTGGTATCGTGGCTTAAGTTCACTATACGTGTTTACAGGAACGTGTAAAGACTATTGTTTGCACAAAACGAATCTTTGCTATTTAGATGATCTGCCTTTCATTAAGAATAATAAGATTCGGTATATTAATGTACATGAAGTTTAAAGCGTGGTGAAGTAATTGGATAGCGGCTCGAACTGAGGAATCTGAGAACCGAGTTTGAATTCCATTCGGATTCTTTACATTCACTTAAGCGTTGATCCCTTTCGGGAAAGATATGAATCCCTCTCTTCTCTCCAAGCTATGGGTAAAATAGCAGAAGAAGGTATTTTCAAAACAAATATCGGGTTATGGTGACATATACCTTTTCCAAGGGTATTCGTGCGTAAGTGAATAGAAGGAATTCAACTGGGCACCCCGATCTCTTGTTCCGAGTCGATATCTACTTCACCACAACGCACATGAATAGAGCATATCTAAATCTAAACCTATTTATAAATGTAACTTTGTCTGTGTGTGTCTGTGTGTATGTGTCCGTTACCTATAGACTCCAAAACAGCTGAACCGATTTTCTCGAAAATTTACACAGCTGTACTATAAGAGTCTGTGATTGTTCTTAGCTAGATTTTGTGTCGAGTTACCCCCGATAAATATCGAAAGTCGATAATCGAAAAAATCGGGTTATACAAGGAGTGGTCCGATTTTAATCAAATTTAATACACTCATAGACAAAAACATAAGAAACGATATTCAGAAGTTTCAAAGTTGCAGTTCTTACAATAGTGCAGAAAATTGATAATATATATATAAAAGGCAAGATGTTTGTGTGTGTGTCTGTTTATCTGCTTGTATGTATGTATTTTCTTCATCCCTTTTATTTTAGTTTTTGCTTCGGGTTTGGTTCTAAGTAGGTATAATTGTAGTTCTTAGTCTCAGCCATGATACCATTTACTCAGAGAACTTATTTAGCCTTCAAAATTCAGATTACGACGAAAAAACTTATTTGATATCGATACCAGGAAATCAAAATTTGATTTACATCCATTCATTTTTCTTTCAGTCTACGGTTTTGCTTTAACTGGAAACAACTATTGCTTTTTAGTCTTTTGTGCCAACGTCCAAAGAGTCTGAGCTCCAAGACCATGGATTAGTTTTAAAGCTTTCATTACACCCGAGCAACGCCGAGCTATACTGCTAGTGTAAACATAAAGTGGACACTAAGATCAAATCATCGGTCCCGAAGATTGCATTCTGCCATAAGGCTGACTGTCACCGTTCGGTATTGACGTCACTGTCCACTTCTATATATGAGATGACAATTGATGTTGCATTTTTAAATGATTCTCCTTCAAGCTTGTTCTTTTATTGTTATTTCTGTCTTAATTAATGTCAGCCCTTATATCTTAGTATCTTTACAGCCTTGATTTGGGGCGAAACGATGAAAAAAGTTCGAAACGTGACACGAATTTATTAAATAAATTTGAATTTTGTATTTTTTGTGTATAATATTCGATTTATGTGGAAAATGAATCATTAGATTAAGTGCATTGGCAATTAAAGAGATTATGTTGAAAATATTTGTTTTGCATGTGTTAAAATCTATTACTAGGCTACGAATAGAACTGAATTGGTGAAAAATCTGAATAATGCCTTTATAAATATTTTATCGTCGATGCTACATAAAACAGTTCCTGAAAAAAGTAGAAAAAGATTGTCATTTAAATTTATTTACATTGACTTTCATCAAAACATATTGGAAGTGTGTCAATATATGTCGACAGATGTATAAACATTGATGGTGTTGTTGCAGAAAAATAATTATTTTGGGTGTTTTGTATCTTAAATAAAATTTTGTTTTCTTTTTAGTCAAGTTTTTATATACAGTGGAAGGAAAAGGAGTGAGCACCCACATGCCAACGAATAGTTATAATATTCATGTCTCAGCCTTGAAACCCGGGTTCAAATCTTATTATGGTCGATTTGTCAGTTAGGTAACTTCTTGATAATGTCGACCTGGTTCGACGATACCAGATTTGGGAAAGACCTGGAAATCATCCATCGGGTTAATCCAAGACTTGTAGCAAGGCAAAAGAAAAATAACGTTGGGAAAACTTTATCTTTACTTCTATACCAACAACTTAAAAACCTAATGTTTTAGTAACCATTTTTCACCAGAGCTCATATTATAATTGTAATGCTTGTAATTGTTTTCTCTATCACCCCGTATTACTAGTTCCCATATTGTATTCATTTCTATGCTTGGCCAACTTAGGAGATTTTTGTGATTCAAAACATTAACATACCTTAAAATTATATTTTTAGCGTAGATATTTATGTGTGAGTGTGCGTACGTATGTGTGTGTATGTGTGCGTATTTATATGCGTGTGTGCGAGTGTGTGTGTATCAATACGTTACTGCTGTCGTTGGGCAACTTAAGAAAGCTGGAGTCGCTACTTTCGGACCGATTATCTTACAATAATCATCTTTGCGTAAAAATAAATATCTTTCTAATTGTAAATACTTTATTTAGAGTACAGAAACATGAGAAATTAATTGTATCAATTATTTGCTTTGACATTACATTTACGTCTTTATTTTCATATTCACGACGTTTCGATTAAAACACACTTCGGTCTCCTTCAGGTGATTGGAATTTTTAATCAAAGCATTTATTTTGATCACTTCCGAATGTTTTATTTATTTTCATTTAACTCAACTCTCTAAGTTATTTTCGTTCGTCACTGATATTAAACCAAGAATTCTATGAATAAAGTTACTGGATCCAACCAATACTTTTACCCACTGGGCCATGTGTCCTTGAGAACATCACTGTATGAATTCTTTGGACTTGTAAATCTAATATTTCAGTAAACGTTTTTAACCAGAGCAATAATAATTTTAATGCTTGTAATTGGTTTTCTCTATTACTCCGTATTACTAGTTTCCATATTGTTTTCATTTTTATCCTTGGCTGGCTTAGGAGATTTTTGTGATTCAGAATATAAAGTTTTCGTATTTTCCAATGGTGTTCTCCATCTGTTATTTCAGCTTCTTCCCACACGGAACGGTGATATCCTATATTATATCAATCTTGATTAATTAATTAACGTAATCCTGTCTGTATAAGACAGATTTTTCTGACCTAAAATCGTTTAAAAAATCTGCTGCATTTTATACTTTAGTTTAGAACTCAGTCTCAGTTTTCCAGGTCTCAAAACAGACAAAATCGGAGACTGAAGAGTTCGACGAAGACGACGTTCCAATCTCAAAACTTGGTGGCCCATGAACACAGAAAAATGACCTGTATTCATCGCTGACAGTCTTTTTCAGCACTAAGCAAATAATTCCGAATGAAATACCTTAAATATTTACAAAAATTTAAAACAAAAAAAGGCTGTTCATCTCAGTGTTCTCGACAGGCTCCAGAAGAGAATCTGTAATGTGATTGGTCCCGACTCCAGCCACTTTCTCATCGTCGAAATGTGGCTTAATTCTGTCTCTTCTATAAATATTTTCACGGCTTCTGCTCTGACGAATTTGGGTCACTGGTGCTCCTTCCACAAGAATTTACTTGGGTAAACAGACTGGCAACAAGGTCTCACCCTTTTACATTTAGATCAACCAAATGCAGGCGACAATTCTATTCTAGCAGCTTCTTTTTTGGCACTTCCCGCCTGTGGAACTCCCTTGCATATGCGTGGTTTCCTGACGACCATACCCCCCTCCAGAAATCTAAATGCAAAGTCAATTCCCATCTTTTATCTACTAAACTCTAGCCCTTTTTACATCACCCCGTGTATCTTGTTCTTTTTCTTTCTTTCTATCTTCGCAACTGTCCTCACTCCTGTGTTCACATCCTTCTCTTGCCCTTCCTCTTTCACTCTCTGTAGCTGGCTCGCCTTTGTCTTCACTCTTCTCCTGCCTTATACTTCAACTCTCTTATGTAAGCCCCTGCACATCAGTGGCGTTAACGCATTGCTTGTGGTGAAATGATTAAAAAAACAATAATTTTAAGTACCTTCTCAAGGTGTATTGGCGGTATAGAGGTCTTCATCTTTTTCTATGTACCCTATCTCTTCAGGATGTAAGCGATCATGGCCCTCCACTTCTATCCTTTGTCATTTTTAATACCCCTTCTTCTGTTATCCCACTCAATTCCCGCTCCGCCATTCATCTGTTTAAGTTCATCAAGTATGCCATGCGTTGATTCTTCCCCTATATCTGACCTGTGCGCATCAGGTTCTTCAAGCTTTTCATTCTCATTATTGTCCCAAAAACTTAAGCTTTTTTTCCTTGTGCTTAGTATCAATTTCCTTCTCGTGTCCATCCCCTCCAAAACCTCGTGGTTGCTCACACGTTCCGTCCATGGTACCCTCAATATTCTTCTGTAGAACCACATTTCGGTTACTTTTTTTATCTTTCGCTGCCATATTGAACACAGGCATTACATACAATCCAGTACTGTCGTCTTAGTTTCCAGCAAAATTTTCCATTCTCTTAATACTCTACTTAGCTTTTGAAATGCACGCTGGTCATGCGAGTACGCCTTCGAATCTCAGTATCGCACTTTCCGTCTTCTGTTGAAACACTTCCTAGGTATTTAAATTTTATTTTAATATTTTTAAATTTCTGCCCTTGTTTGATTTTAGTATCTCCAAAATTATAATTAGTATTTTGGGCTTCTGAGTGGTCTTATATCCCCCAAATCATTAATTTTTACAAATCACAAAATATTCTTTTTTTATGTGCCGTGTCCTTACAAAATTTGGGCGATCATAAACCTTCACATCTTCCTGTTCTTTGTATATCTTAATAAGTTTTGTCTTTTTGCAATATCTCCCAAATTCTGTTTTGCCATCCATTTACCCAAGCTCTACAAGTATGTTACGAGCTCCTTTCCTTTGTACACTGTTTTCCTCAATCTGTCCTGTCAGTATCAGATTTTCCAAACCCTGCTTCATCGATATGTACCCCAGAAATTTTGACTGTCTCTTCCTAATGTCAAGTATAAATTTCCTTTTTGTTTCCATTCTCTCCAAAACCTTGTCGTTGCTCACATGTTCAGTCCATGGTATGCTCAGCATCTTTCTGTAGAACCACAGTTTGAGGAACTTGTCTATACGCTGCCATACAAGAGGACAAACCTCACTTATCTGTTCAGTACACTTTTCCTTATAACTCTAAACTCAGATGCGTTTAATACATGAAAATAATCTTTTCTTCCCTGAGATGGACTTGCATTCTTAACTGCGTCTTATATTCTCTAGTAATCTATGCACACATGATTTAAGGTAATTAATTAAATCCTAACAACAATAAAATTAAGCATTCATTATTTGTAAATTATTGTAAATAAAATTTTCATGCTAATAAATTTTGCTTGGTGTAAATATTGTCCTTTTGACACACTTAGAAACGCCAAAGAAGATTAATTACCAATCAATCCCCCCCTTTTCAAATTCAGACCTTGTCTTCATATTTTAATTCTCCACTCTCACTGTGACTATTACCCCCTTTACAACGATATCTTTTAGTCTCTGTGAAGGTTGCTCTTTTTCTCTTCTTGGCCTAAACCCACCAGTGAAATAAAATAAAAAAATTAACAAAACAAAAGAAGACATCTTTGACGCTAATGATAATAAGAAACAACCTGAAGCAGTTGGGAGATGGTTAATGTTTACTGAATCGGGCATGTGTGAAACATAACCAAATTCCCTATAACTTATAGCTTTATTCAGAATTATTAGAAGATTAGAGATTGCAATGTGTGGAAAGAATAAATGTATACATTTTGTATGTTTGAAATAGAAATTTATTAATGGAAAAGAATAACATGAATTGGTAGAAGTTTAATGTTCAATGAGAAACTAAGAAGTATCAAGAGTTCGTAGTAATCCTTGCAAGAGTGAGTTTATGTGTACGTAGGCAGGAACGTATGTATGTATGTATGTATAAGCGTTTATTGTTGGGTAGGATTGTCTTTGAAATTATCGTTCAGGGTGAATGGTGAAAAGGAAGAGAGTGAAGATGAGAGATGAAAGAGAAAGATAGCAACAATAATAGCGATCGCTTGACGTATGTCAAGGGTACGTATTAGTTATCTTATCTTTCTCTGACGACGGTAAAACTTTGCCCGTCTTATATTTCGTTTGGCAATTCACTCCCGGGTGTGATTCTGGCCTTTCCATTTAGCGTCAAACATTTCGCATCGAGGCGTGAAATTTCGCGAGTTTTATATGTGTTAAGCAAAGTTTGTAATTCGAGAAAATTCATTTATTTCTAACAGTAATTAGCATTTGAGTTGAATCTAAAACTTGTTTTTTTTTCACTACACAACTAAGTATGAAGAAACGATATTTTATAATTCAGAAAGTTGCCACATTTCAAAAATTTATTGGTAAACTTATGATTTTACCTTATTTTTTATGACAAAAAAGTCAACGAAGAAAAGAAAAAAAAACGAATGCTTTTGAGAGTTTCATGCTGAGAAAACTTCTGCATCTACTTTCCTTAGATAGTATATAGCATTTTGTGTTTCCCTAATTTCAATTATATTTTGTCGTGATGAACATTCACGAGTGTGAATTAGTATCTTAATTAAGAGAAAGAAAAGTGGGATTCAAGGCCGTCGAGATCACATCAAGAAATGACTCCACCATCTCTTTAAAAAAAGAATCATGTTAAAGTATAGTTTACATATATTAAAGGAAAGAAACCGATAAATAATCATGACTGCTGACGTGTTTTTCTGCTCAAGGTTGTGGTGCAGTGGATATCGGCTCGGAACGAGAAATCGGGAAACCGAGTTCGAATTCCAGTTGAATTCATTGCATTCACTTACCGGCAAATACCCTTGGGAAAGGTATTAATCGGTCTCTTCCCTCCAGTTATGGGTTAAGTAACAGGACAGATTGGGTTCTTTAGCCTTGGTCGGCAACCAGTCTACCGCAGAAATAAGGGCAATCTAGTGCGGGATAATCTTCTGCCAAGTCAGTCATGTTTTTTTCGAGACATGATCGCCCAAAAGCGTGTATCACGTATAGTACTTAACTGACTGAACTTAAGAAATAGCATCTGGTCACCTTCATACTTTGTTTCTCTTTCAAACAAACTTTTTTCTTTTCTTTATTCCAGGACGTAAGCGATCACGGTACTCCACATCTTTCTGTACCTTGTAGCTCTTGATACCTATTGTCTTGTTATTTCTCCCATACCCTGCTCTGCCATCGATTTGTCAAACGCTGCTTTACCCTGTCTCTCTTCCGCCCTTGTGACTATCAGTTTCTCCAAACCCTCCTTTCTCTTTACGCGTCCCCTAAACATCAGCTGTGTTTTCCTGATGTTACGTATAAATTTCCTTTTCGTTTACATCCTCTTCAAAACTTCGTCGTTGCTCACATGTTCGATCCATAGTATCCTGATCATCCTTCTCTAGAACTACATTTCGGTTGCTTCAAATATTTCCCTCATTTTTGACGAGATTGTCCAGCATCTACAGGAGGACAGGTATAACACCAAAAGTACAGGACTCTTCCTTATTTCCAATGACATTTTTCTGTATCTCAACACTCTACTCAGGTTTCGGAATGCGTCCTTGGCCATGCTAATACACCTTCGGATCTCCGTATCGCCTTTTCCGTCTTCTGTTAGAACACTTCCTAGGTATTTACATTCCCAGGTATTTACATTCCTGTACCTGCTTGATTTAGTATTCCCGACCTGTAATTGAATTATTGGTTCCTCTTTTTGCTAGTTTTTCACATTCTTTCAATTTGAGAATGTGATCTTCTGAAACAAAGACAATTGTTATCGAAGATTTTTTCTTGTCCTTTTACGGTGATTGGATGCGTTCATTCGCGCCAGTACAAAATAATCCATTTGAATTTTAATGTCTTTGAGGATGTTATGAGTTTTATATTGTCGATGATTTATGTGAACACACTTCGTTTATATGTCAAAATTGCAGTTTTTTTCACACATTCTTTATCTTGCCACGTTTCTTTCTGCACAAAGTATGCGATAATTTACGACATTCATTTATTATATAACTGACAGTTTAATAACGATCTTAATACTAGTGATATTTACTGTTCAGCTCTATCGATATGTTAGAGAATTATTTTTAATAAGAGTAAGTGAGTCTGAAAAGTTTCTAGGTTTGACTTACTTCTAAAATATACATATTTCAGCGACTAAACATCAGAAGACTACTTTTAAGGAAGATAATGGGGTCAAAAAAGTTCAAGTTCTGTTGTTGTTGTTTGCCTTCTTCTTCTTCTGCTTCTTCTTCTTATATTTATTATTATTATTATTCTATATATTCTTCTTCTTCTTCTTCTTCTTCTACATGCATTTATACAACCGATATACTTTTATAACTAGGATCAGTGTGTAGTATCGAGCCTATCCCTCGGAGCCAGAATCATGTACACTTACTAAGTGAAAAATCTACATAATATTATTAAGCACGAAGGAAAAAGAAAATGAAAAAAATATAAGTGATTGAAGTATATATATATATATATATATATATATATATAGAGAGAGAGAGAGAGAGAGAGAGAGAGAAAGGGAGGGAAGAGAAAGAAGAACATACTAAGAAAGAGAGAGAGAGAGAGGAAGAAAGGATGAAGAGGGAGAAAATACACCGACAGAAAGGCGTATTGGTGGAATATGTATATTTATTTTCATGCATGCTATTTAAATAAAAAAAGTAGATAACAAAAAATGTTTTTTGAAAATATTTCGTATTTAGTTATCATGTAGGAGAACAAAAAAGTGTTTTTTTTTCAGAAACAACCAAACACATTTTGAGATTTGTAAAAAATTATTATGCTACGACATGTTAACTAAATAATAATATACAAAAAACATTGCGATATATATATATATATATATATATATATATATATATATAATCGCAAAAGTTTGTGCCTGTTTAGAACATGAAAAACAAAATTTTGCATATTCACAAAAAAGCTTGAGTCAAGAACAGGAACTCCATCGCTTTTTACAACTGTCTCTTACCGTTCTAAAATTTTGTTGATGTCATTTTCAAAATAAACTATGTGTTTGTTTTGAAAGACACTTGTAAGGAAGTTATCGACTAAATGCATAGTCAATGTTTTATAATTTATGTCGTTCTGTAGATACCAAAACAAATGAGAATCCGACGGAGTCAATTCAGAAGAACGCAGTGGGTGCTGAGGGGATCTTATTTCAACTAGTGACGTTGTACCCTCTTGATCGACACATTTTTTTTTGTAGGAACGCCGGCGATACTGTTCTGGGATACTACCAATTATTCGAAAGAGTCTTCTTGGCCAAACCGAAAGAGAGACCCTTCAATATAGCTATTGTAGTAGTCTATGCATCAACAACGCAAAGCACAGAGGAAGAAAGACAATCTTACTACTCCACACTGGACAATGCTAAGGCTAGGTGTAAAACCCAAGAAATTGGTATTATCATGGTAGATTTGAATACTAAGAGAGGCAGAGAGAGAGAGAGAGAGAGAGAGAGAAATGGGAAAAACATGCAACTTTGGATTAGGAATCAGCAAGGATCGAGGAGAAAATGTGTCAAATGGTATACAGCAAATGACCAGATAATAACCAACACCTGGTTTCAAGAACACTCAATACGCCTATGGACATGGAGAAGTCCAGGAGGCGACACGAAAAACCAAATCGATTACATAACCATAAACAGTAGATTCAGGAACGCAGTGGTTCAATGCAAAACTTATCCAAGTGCCGACTGAGGGAGTGAGCACCTCCAAGTCATCTGCAAAAGAAGGGTGAAACTTTGGAGACTGAAGAAGCCCCAGTGCAGCACTCTGACTGTAGTGCAACACACTCGTGAATGATTTCAACCTTCAGAAAAATACACTGACAATGTAAGAAACAAATACGAAACGGGGAAATGGAAACTCGAAATGGGACTCACTAAAGGAAGCGCTAGTGACACTAACAAACAACATTGTCCCAAAGGAAATCAGATGTAGTATAAAAAGAAAACAAGTGGATGAGTGAAAAGGTCCTTGTCATGATGCAATGGATACAGAAAACTATGCCAAAACATGGAATGGAAAAAGAAAACTACACAAGGAAATAAGGACCAAGTGCAGACAGACTAAAAAGGAATGCCTCAACAACAGATGTGCATAAGTAGAGAGATTGGGCATTAAAAGAGATATGCATAAAGAAATAAGTGAACTAACATGACAAAGAACATGTTCCTCAAGAAGATGTATGAAATCCAAGGCTAGAACAATCATATTAGAGAAAGAGGAAAAATTCCAGCAATGGGAAGAATATATAAAAATCTCTCCTACGACGAGAGAGAGCGAGTAACCGACAATAAATAGAGATGCTGATTGCCCGGAAATATTAAAATTTGAAATAGAAGCTGCAACAGCAGAACTAAATAGAAACAAAGCAACTGGGCCAGGCGGTATTCTGATACAGATGCTAAAGTCCTTAGATAATTTCGGCATAGAGAAAATTACAGAAATAATTCATGAAATCTTCAACAGTAGTGTAATACCAGACGACCTAAACAGATCAGTTTTCAAGCTTCCGCTCAAGAAGCCAGGTGCAAACGAATGTAAAACCACTGAACAATCAGTTTGATGAGCCACATAACAAAACTCATCATCAGAATCGTGATGAATAGAATACGAAGCAGAATCAAGCCAGAGATATGACAAGAACACTTGAACATGGAACGCAATATTTATGCTTACGATGCTACCAAAAAGAACAATACAAATGAAAAAAGACCTGTATCTATGTTTTAAAGCCTATGCAAAGACATTCGACAAAGTACTCCACAAAGAATTAATAGAAATGCTCAGCAACCTCGACATATTTGGGAAAGAAATTAGAGTTATCGACTAGCAGCAAACCGCCTGCATACGGACAGGTAACGAAATCAGCATATATACAAAGACAGAAAGGGGCGTGAGACAAGGATATGTCTTTTCACCGGATCTATTCAACTTGTACAGCGAGAATATTCTGAGAACCCTAGAAATTATGCCAGGATTCATCATCGGCGGTCACAATCTGAATAACATAAGATATGCAGATGATACAGTGCTGATAGCAGACACGGAAAGAAAACTACAAGACCACCTAAAGATGGTAGTTGAAAAATTCGGACTACAAATAAACTATAAGAAAACCGATTGCATAGTCATCAGCAAACAGAGGAGCCCAAAATACCAAATTACAGCTAAATACTAAAATCAAACAAGTAGAAAAATTTGAATACCTGGGAAGTGTTCTGACAGAAGACGAAAAGTGCGACACTGAGATCCGAAGGCGAACTGGCATGGCGAAGGACGCATTCCAGAAGCCGTGTAGAATATTCAGAGACAGAAAAATTTCACTAGAAACAAAAAAGAGAATACTGGATTGCAATGTGATGTCTGTTCCTCAGTATTGCAGTGAATGCTGAACAATATCATGAAAGATGAACGAAAAACTTGAAGCGACTGAAATATGGTTCTACAGAAGGATGTTGCGGATATCATGGAGCAATGATGAGATTTCGGAAAAGATGGAAACGAAAAGGAAATAAATACTGATTATCAGGAAAAGACAACTAAAGTTCCTTGGACATGGAATTAGAAGAAAGGCTGGGACAAGCTGATACTCACAGATCAGATACAGGGAAGGAGAGACAGGGGAAATCAGGGGGTAACATAGTTTACAGGCCTGAGCAAGGGGATGACACAGCGGGGTTTGGGTGGGCTAACAGGAGAAAGCGTGCTAAGAGCCACCAGGGATAAAGAGATGTGGAGGGCCATGATCGCCTATGTCCAGAAGAGATATCGCACATAGAAGAAGAAGGATAAGAAGCAACTTTTGGTTAGGTTTTGCAACATGCCGTCTTGCGTTGTGGTGGCGAAAAATATCACCTTTTCGATTTGGCAAAATCGGTCGTTTCTCTTGAGTAGCCGCATTCAAATGGCTGAGTTGGCTGTAATGTGTCTTTGGTGTTATCGTTCCGCCTGTTGGGAAAAGCTCAAAATTAATTATCTCTTTGCAATCCAATCAAATGGACAGCACCACCTTTATCGGATACAATCCCGATTTAACCACAAATTCTGCGCATTCACAAGCTTGATTTCAGTTTCGTTTGCGTCGAACGTTATGATCTACTGTTCATCGACAGATCCTTATTGATTCGTTACTTTGTCGTTACTTTGTCGGACAATGTCGGAGAGAAACCCAGACGAGGCTCCACCGAAGAGTAGTCACGTCTGGGGAAAAGCAGACAAAAGCCCGACGCGGCCTTGAGCAGTCTTCTACGGGATAGTTTTGGCTGAGTTTTCGGGCTCGGAAACCCATTTTAAATGACCTTGTGTCGCAGCCATCATGGGGAATCTGCCCTATAGTGGTGGGTGGTAAATAGATCCACAATAAAATTCTCCAAGAAGATCTTTTTGTGGCGTAACAGCAAAGAAATCGCCGCAGAAACTCGATCTAGCTCTGTTCCATCAGGGAAAATCGCATACACTGGTCGAGTTTGGAAACTAATACAAGCCTCAAATGGCAAAAGGCAGCTGAGAAATCAAGTGTAAAGGTCTTATCAATCACCTATAATGAAATCGATCGTTTTGCTTAAAATCACGCTGACGAAATCTGTCAAACCACTTTTTGACTGTCCTATGTATTCGAGCACGACCCAAATAAACGTTCCGACTGGTTTTGTCGAAGTTCCAAGGTTTACTCCTTTACAAAATTTATACTGTAAAATACGACAATAGTGCCACATTTCATACTTGATCTTTAAGGATATTCATTTAGGAACAAAATGCCAACGTTTAGAAAGTCTAACTCGCAACAGATCGATGCAAGGTAGAACACGCCAGAAAACAGCGCCAAATAAAACGCAAGTGCCAGGTTACGTTCATCAAATATATATATATATATATATATATATATATATATATATATATATAGAGAGAGAGAGAGAGAGAGTGAAAGAAAGGGAGATAGAAAGAGAAAGATTTAAAAATTTTTTATATCATTCGTATTTAAGAAATGTCTAAAGAAGCTTGTTAAAGTGAAACATGTTAGATTAAAGACAATTTTTTCTACCCGTTCTTTACTTTTTCTAGTCATTCATATATATATATATATATATATATATATATATATATATCGGCTGAAAATTAATTTTGTTTTTGTAATGTTGAACACTTAGGACTTTTTTTTTACTTCATTAGCGCCTTCATAATTAATTTATATTTTGTAACTTTTGTACAAGATTTTCTTTTGTGAAAATATTTAACCGGTTTTGTTAAAATATGTTTTAAGAAGATTATTTTTTAGAGATTTTAAAGAAAGCGAAATGTTTAAAGGGAACTTTTTGACAAAGTTTCTGAAAAGATAAGACGTCACTCAAAAATTCCCGGGCCTGACATATAGATGGCGCCACTAATAAGAACTCCATATGATTTTTATGAAGTACCAGCCTTCAAATGATAGGTTACAAAAAGTGGAGCCCAATCGGATTACTAATTTACAAATTAGTCTTTTAAGTGAAGCTATTGTTGCAAATTTTCAACACAACGGAAAAATCTGAATTTCGTGTGTTCATAAAGCATACCTTTCATATAGGGAAAAATACTGTTCAAGCAAAGCAATGGCTTAATAAGTGTTATTCGAGTTCTGCTTCGTCGGAAACAACGGTTTATGCTGAATTTAAACGTGGTTGTACAGACACAAATGATGCTGGTCACGAGATGTTAAAATGAACGGAATTCAACCGTTTTCCTTGGACTTTTTCCCATGTATGTTAGTCTGTTTCAGTATCAGTTCTATAAGCAAAGGGGAGATTGAAAAAAAAAACCGGGGCACAAATTGACATTTTAGTAGTACTGGATAACGGCGCTCTCGAGAAATATAACATCTCGTGACATTGCACTACACATGAATGAGTTCTAAAACTAAAAAATATTCTGTTTATCTTTTGGAATGATTCGTGAGCGTTTTTATAGTTACCAACACTGTTTGTTTATAGATATGTAATTTGTAATAAAGCTCATTTCGTCTTTTTGCCATCACAGGACAAAACGCGTAGGCGAGTTAAATACAGTTTTCCTCTTGTCTTCTTTTCATTTAACCATTCTGTCCTTAATCTCATATATATGTGTATAATATGATTTGAAACTAACTCACCATTTAAAAATATTCATAATTTATTTATAAACTATAATTTTTCCAAAAAATGGATATGAGCGGAAAGCGTTTAGCAAGGGCTTTTGTTTTATTAAAAAAACGATATTGTCACCAGACTGCGCTACTAGCTTCTCGTCTTATCTATCTATCTATCTATCTATCTATCTATCTATCTATCTATCTATCTATATATATATTTTTTTTTTAACAACAAAAATATAGTAGATATAATAGTTAATTAATAATGCTGATCTTAATTTTATAAAATTTTAATACCAATGCCCACCAAGATTAATTTTAAGTCTTCCCACATATTCTCCAAAGTAAAAGTTGCTTTACTCTGATTGGTCCACATTGTACATACAATAATGCCTCCCTGATGAAAGAGGTTTTGCTTGTTCTTAACCTTTTAAAAGCCATTCATTTTGAAATAACCACATCACTTGATAAGACACAAAATGTGTCGAAACAAAATAGCTACTTTTGTAGTGATATTGTAACATATCAATGTTATAATTTATTAATAAATATTATTATTATTAGCTCTACTTTGTATTGAGCACTTTTTTAAAAATAGTGTTTCTTTGGATGGGGAATATTATTCCACCCATACTTGGACTGCTTATATATATATATATATATATATATATATATATATATATTACGGAATTATGCGAAACTGGCATTAGTCGACATATTCGAATTGTTATTTATTTAGCATTATTCTTTTTTAATGGATTCTCGTATTTGAGTGGCAACGTACCTGCATACTTAACACCGGGGAGATACCGTCTTAAGACCAGACGTGTCTTTACCAATCGACCCGCGAAAGGTTTCATGGTAGACAAGTTTCAGTTTAACCTTTATAGTTATTCTCCAGATTAATCTTATCAAACAATTAATATCGATGTAAACAAACTCAGCCGAAGACAGCATTACGGAATTATACGGAAATTTACGAAACTAGCAGTAGCCGACATAATAAAATCAACATTTTTCTTTTGTAGATGGAATTTTAGCCTCAAAGGGATGATACATTCTAGCTTCAGTAGTTCTTCACGGTAACAGCAAACAAACAGATGATCTTTTTTCTAATTGGATGCATTCAACTTTGGAAAGTAACTTTTTTCTGAATGGATGCATCTAACAGGTGAAGAAGTCATTTATTTGACCTCAGGTCCGCACTAGATCTTGGAGATATCACGAAAGAACGTGTTGGATATGTTCTATTAGATTTGGACAAAGAACAGCAGAATCCTTGAGATCATTGGATGGGAATAATAGGGTAACTTTTGGCAGAATTAGTCAGTTAAGTGCCATACGTGATACACGCTTGGGCGATCATGTCTCGAAAGAGACATGACTGACTGGGCAGAAGATTATCCCGCAGTAGGTTGCTATTGCTTTCTGCGGTAGACTGGTTGCCGACCAAGGCTATAGAACCCTAATCTGTCCTATTATTTAACCCATAACTGGAAGGAAGAGACGGATTAATACCTTTCCCAAGGGTATTTGCGCGTAAGTGAATGCAATGGATTCAACTGGAATACGAACTCGGCTCCACGGCTTCTCGTTCCGAGCCGATATCCAATGCTATCCAATATATATATGCTATCCAATGATATCCGATATCCAATATCTCGTTCCAAAGCCGATATCCCACAACGCACATATGGCAGAATACATAACCCCAAAATAAATGCTTACAAATGTCTTTTGTTCGTATATGAATAGGTAGGATTTCGTGAACGCTTCTATCAATTGGAGCATATTAATATTATTGATTTTGCATATCAATTGGAAAATATTACTATTGATTTTGTGGTGTCTGTCAAAACATATCCGTTTTATTCTGGAACACCATTAAAACGCGTAATTCCTTAGTTGTAAACAGTTTTGAAGAATGAAATTTAGGCATTTACGAAGCGTATATTATTCAGGCACAAAGCCCTCACTAAGCATCAAGCACACAACTCTCGTAATATATAGACATTTTTCCTTATAGAAAAAATGAAAATAAAAAATACCTGGTTCATTAAGCGCACTAGAATGATGATCTGTTACTCCGTGTTAAATTAAACAGAAATAATTCTTATATTTGCAATAATATTGTGCCAAAGGAAATAATTATACACAGACAAAATATTATCTTGAGTTTTTTTGTAAGAACTAAGGTAACTATAAGATATATCCTTTTGAAAGATACAATTCCACAGTTTTTGGTGTTCTGACTTGTCAGGAGAAGAAAGAGATCTATCTTAGAAGTAAAGAACAGCGAGGAGTGGTGAATGAAGAATTTTGGTAGTAGCGATGAAGGCATTTGTCTGCATGAAGGTTGTTTCAGATGAACAAATTGTCAGTTTTAGCTTCGATTATGTTGTTCGGATTTCGTTTTTTTTTTCTTTCTTCTAACCACTTGGCGTTTGGGGATCTGAAAAAATGTTAACTGATATGCTTAAACTCCATGTTTGTGAGACTATCCACTGACAAAGCTTGAAAGAATAAGGATTCTTGGTCAATCAATCTGTTTATATTGAGGTCGGCGGGTTCCCGATAATTTCTTTTCAAATTCCGCTTTCATGACTGATGAAAAAAATAATCCAAAGGAAAAGTTTTCCCACTAAATCCATTTTTTTCCTAGGACATTCGATTTTCATTGCTCTGAGCTAGACACAGCATCGCCACAAACAGACGGAAAATCAAAGCTTTCAAGAAAAGTCCTGTCTTATTGATCACTAAAGACTTCGCTCTTGGGAGCATCGAGTCGCATTTTCCCAACATAATGTTATATTAATAGTGTGCGAGTGCGTCTTCTTTACCGTTTTTCGATGGCAAGAGCCTCCATTTTAATTTAAATACTTTCAGAAGAGAGAACATTTAGGCCCTGACTGAAAACCTGTCGACGTTGATCTGAGTAGATTTTAAAAAAGGCGGAAATTTCCGCCCATGGCGTTTGAATTGCATCACGGTGTCCCTGAGTGTAAATCAAACGTGTATCCTGCTGTTTATATCATGATACGGGAACATGTTATTAGAAATAGATGGATTTGGCTACGCAGATAAGGCAAGGTGGGACAAGACTGAGCGAAATAAATTTACAATCAAACGTCTAAACATGATTTTTTTCTCTCCTCCAAATTCATCAATGTCATAACGCACGCTGTGCCTGATTCTGCCTGCCAATTACAAAATCAATACGCCAGATACTGATTAAAAGAAATAGAAAACAACGAAAATCGTTCATTCCAATTGCGAGGCAAACCGTTGAATTGTTTCATTTTTGTCTTCATTTTTAGCCAAATAAATTATGTTGCTTCCGAAAAATAAATAAATCAAAATAACTTGCGAATCAAAACGAAGAATTATCAACATTATTATCATCGAAAATAGGGAAAAATTGAATTTATGGCTCTTTCAGTAATCGGTGCCAAAATGAGTTGTTTCCCTTGTTTTCGAGGTTTTGAAACAAGTTTCATCATTTTTGTTATTTGTATCTCTTTTCACGTCCACCATATAACTCAGCAACAGCGAAATAAGCGGTGCATCTTGCCTTGGAGTTTGTATTGCCTCCAGAAATAACGTGTCCGCACGATCTTTGCATTCTGACTAAGAGATCGTAAATTTATTTTTTTTTCTTATTTCCTAATATTACGATTCAGGCGAAATGTTCTTTTTTTTATTCTGTTTTTAATTATATGTTTACTGAAGTAACAGGCATCAACCCCAACACATCAAAAATATCTGAAACTCAGTTCTTTATTGTACTACGTCATGTGAACGAACTGAAAGCGCAAATAGCCAAAATTTTACCGAAGATAAGTCTTCGTATCTTTTCGATTTCCAAACAGATATCTTTCCTTCTATATGCAGCGAATGTTTCACAATCTCATCAAAGATCGAAGCAACAGAAATCTGGTTCTATAGAAGGATGCTAAAGATAGAGTCGACAGAGCATGTGAGAAACGAAAAGGTTTTGGAGAGGATTAAAATGAAATGGAAAGTTAAACTTAACGTCAGCAAGAGACAGCTGAAGTTTCTGGGAAACATAATGAGGAAGGAAGGCTTGGAGAATCTAATACTCGCGAGATGGATAGAGGGGAAAGAGATACAGAGGAAAGCAACGCGATACGTACATGATGGACTTGAGCAAGTGGATGGTGGCGCAGGGTTTGGGAGTGATACCATAAAGAAAAATTGTTAAGAGCAACAAAGGATAGGGGACAAGTGGAGGTCCATGATTGTCTACGTCCTGTAAGGACACGGTGCATAAAGAGGAAGAAAAACTGCGGTCTTGAGATTGATGCGGTAGACAGTGTTGTTGCTACCATCGCATAGACTCTTATGAGCAACTTATCATTTGAAGAATTCAAATCGAACTGAAAGTTGGTCTCTAAGGAGCAGATAAGTTTCCTAGACATCGGTCTTGTTTTATTGTTTTCTTCAATTTATAACAACAAGTTATGCAAATAAATCAACCTTTCTACACAATAAGCCAGTGTTCAATTTTAGAGAGATGCAATCGAGTTTAAAAGGGCGTTCTATATGTGCATACAGCACCCCACATACGCACACAGACACAAAACATGCATATGTACAGTGGGTGGATAAAATAATGGTAACACGTAGTACCATAATTTGATTAAACGTTCAAGTGTTGGATTTATCTGTGTGTATTTATGTCTATAGCTACTTATAAGAAATTCAATGTATGTGGTTTTATACTGTACTAGCAATATAGCCCGGTGTTGCTCGCGTGTAACGAAAGTTTTAAAACTAATCCATGGTCCTGGAGCTCAGACTCTTTGGACGTTGGCACGAAAGACTAAAAAGCATTAGTTGTTTCCAGTTAAAGTGAAACCGTAGACTGAAAGAAAAATGAATGGATGTAAGTCAAATTTTGATTTCCTCGTATCGATATCAAATAAGTTTTTTTCGTCGTAAACTGAATTTTGAAGGCTAAATAAGTGCTCTGAGTAAATGCTATCATGGCTGAGAGTAAGAAATAAAATTATACCTACCTAGAGCCAAACCCGAAGCAAAAACTAAAATAAAAAGGCTGAAAAAATACAGACATACAGGCAGATAAACAGACACACACATAAGAATCTTGCCATATATATATATATTATCGATTTTCTGCACTATTGTAAGAACTGCAATATTGAAACTTCTGAATATCGTTTCTTATATCTTTGTCTATAAGTGTATCAAATTTGATTAAAATCGGACCACTCCTTGTATAACCCGATTTTTTCGATTATCGATTTTCGATATTGATCGGGTGTACCTCAACACAAAACCTAGCTAAGAACACTCGAGGACGCTTATAGTACAAGAAAAATTTTTTTTTCAAGAAAATAGGTTCAGCCGTTTCGGAGTCTATAGTTAACGGACAAACACACACAGACACACACACACACAGACAAAGTTCCATTTATAAATAAGTTTAGATGTGTGCATATGTTTGTCAATATATGAATATATATAAGTATATGTGTGTATTTGTATGTGTGTGTCGATCTCTTTTCGCCGCGTTTCTTATTTGAATAACTTTACAATAATCAAAATCTGATGTTTTGTTAAACTTTGAATTCAAAATTCGTAGTCTCTAAAATTAATTCATAATAAATGTAGACATTTTAAAATAAATTTTAATTTTTATTGTAAAGTGAAACTAATAGTCGATTAGTAATAATGATCTCTATTTTAGTCAAATATTAAAATTAATGCCCCCATTATTTGTTTTTAGAAATCAGTTCTTATTTTCCTAAAATTAGAAATTAGTTGTATTTTGATTGGTCATCACAGACTCTGTAACAATGTCTCTCTGATTGAGAGGGTTTGGCTAGTTTTGAGCCTTTTAAAACTCTTCAAATTAAAATAAGCACCATCACTTGATAAGACACCGGTACTGTCGAAGAAAAAATAGCTATTTATGTAGTGATATTATAACATATTCATGTTATATATATATATATATTAAGTCATCAGCTACATGCAGCTAATGACATTTTAAATGCCATAATAAGCAACTTATATTCTTTTGGAATATCTATCAAAGCTGAAATATATATATATATATATATATATATATATATATATATATATGCAATTTGTTATGTACATTATATTATTTATATATCATATATGCGTGGTACCTATTTGAAAGTGCTCAATATCAGTGATAGAGCTGACATATGAATGTAGATAAGTGTGAGTTTGTGACCCTGATTTTCACGCTCTTGCGATCTTCAAACTCTCTCTCTTTCTCTCTCTCTCTCTGTATATATATATATATATATATATAAGGGAATGTATTAGAATAATGGTTAGAACGCTAATCTCGTTAGACATTACTAATGTAGCGAAATCTCTCCTCATAGGATTCCATCTTAACTTGCCCGATTAATTAGATTTTAGCCCACTGGTGCATATACACACGCATTCGCGCACGCACGCACACACACACACACACACACACACACACACACACACACACACACACACACACATATATATATATATATATATATATAATTATATACGTGAATGTAGTGCGTGTTCCTCTCGTGTGTAGAGAGCATAATTTTATCAATCTATTTAAGTCTATTTACATTCATCTATTTGTTGGTATCTGCTATAAAGCGAGTAGTTTTGAACTTATGCTAGTGAGTTTGATTTTCACTGGGATCCGCAATCTATGGCATGTACGGAATATATTCAAGATTTATATTCATGAAGTTTTACGGAAACGTCCCGGGAATTTGACCATTAAAACGTACTTATTCTAACACTATTTTTCACTGATTCCTTCACAGTCGTCTCTTTGGATTGAGATCTTATTGATCACAAAGTGTAGCTAGAAACGCCCTCAATAAATATTCTTTACTCCCGTCGTTCAAATTCCTCTAACCTTTTTGGTAAGACCATTCTTATATTATACGAACTATCTCTAACTGAGCGGTTCGTTTCTTGATGAAAAGAACTTGGTCTTACGCACTTCTGATGAAACTTTCTTCGACCATATTGCATCTAATTTATCTCCTGGATTGTGTACCCACTTTATGACAACAAACTACATCCAGCAGTGAGATCGAGAGATTAGAGGTTTGAGCAGAATGGAACTACCTCATACTTTCTGTTATTCCCTGATCTATTCTGACCTGGGCTGGTAGCACCTGTTAGGGCTCTAGCTAAGGGCAATAATGCACCCACAAACACTATGAAAGTATAAAAATACATTTTTATAGCAGAAATATCAGCAATACATTTTTGTATTGTAAAATTGCCAACGGAACCTATTTATACTAAAATGAACAAAAGTACCTATTTATAGCAAAATGATCAACGATAAATTTTTATCTATAATGGATGGCATAAAATTGCATTAAAAATACTTTTAGATGTAGCCATAAAATTCTGTTCAAAATATCTAGATGTCGGCATTAAATAACCTATAGAGGTTAATATGCTGTTAAACAAAATCAAACGAACAAAACCGCGTACAAGTATCACAACGTTCAGATTGCTGTAGGATGTGCGATGTAGGATGTGCGATGTAGGATGTGCGTTGTGGTAGAGTGGATATCGGCTCGGAACGAGAAGCCGGGGAGCCGAGTTCGAATTCCAGTTGAATCCATTGTATTCACTTACGCACAAATAACCTTGGGAAAGGTATTAATCCGTCTCTTCCTTCCAGTTATGGGTTAAATAGCAGGACAGATTGGGTTCTATAGCCTTGGTCGGCAACCAGTCTACCACAGAAAACAATGGCAACCTACTGCGGGATAATCTTCTGCCCAGTCAGTCATGTCTCTTTCGAGACACGATCGCCCAAGCGTGTATCACGTATGGCACTTAACTGACTGACTGTATATAGGATTAATTTAAAACAAAAAGTGCTAAAAGGCTTCTCGTGCTACAGAGAAAAAAAAAGAACTGGTCTCAAATAATATGAGATACTTGCCAATATCGGCTGATATACGACATTGTAAATTCAATGTTTACGATATCAACAGAGTATACATAAAAATATTTGTTATTAGGTTGTTCATAAAATAATGTCTGATTTTACAATCAACTTTTATTCCTGAATTAATATATTTAATCAATGCTTAAATCAGTCAAAGTAAGTCCTCTGAACATCTATACATTTTTGACACCGAGTTAAAATATTATTTATGCCTTTACGATAAAACAATATCAGTCTGGACGTCATGAAAATGCACTTTACGCATCTTGTCAGAGACGGAAGGCCTTTTGGCTTAAAAATGTCAAGATGCTTGAAAAGCTGGCAGTCAATAGCCGAGAGATCAGGGGAGAAGTGTTCTAACCGAAGACAGAAAGTGCGACACAGAGATTGAAAGGCGAATTCGCATGGCGAAGGACGCGTTCCAGAAGCTGAGTAAAGTATTAAGACAAGGGAAACTTAAAATAGAAACAAAGAAATAAGTACTAGATTGCTATGTGATGTCAGCTCTTCAATATGGTAGTAAATGTTGGACAATATCAACAAAGATGAAAGGAAAACTTGAAGTAGCTGAAATGTGGTTCTACAGAAGGACGCTGCGGATATCGTGGACCGAGCATGTGAGCAATGAGGAGTTGTTGAAAAGGATGGAAACGAAAAGGAAATTAATATTGAGCATCAGGAAGAGACAACTGAAGTTCGTGAGACATGCAATGGGGAAGGGGAGGTGGGAGAACCTGATACTAACAGGCCAGATAGAGGGAAAAAGAGACAGAGGAAAACAGCGGATAACATATTTGAAGGGCCTGAGAAGGTGTATGACAGAACGGAGGCTGCAATATGTTACAGGAGAAAGCATGCTAAGAGCCGCCAGGGATAAGGAGACGTGGAAGACCATGATCGCCTACGTCTTGAAAGGAAGAGAAATCCTTGTATCCCAAGTAGGTATACTTCTGCATTATCATTCTGGAAACATGTGGCCGTGCATTGCCATGAAGCAGAATTTAATCTTGCGGATTATCCAGTGCCGGTTGCATTTTGCTTAACTGAATATGTCTTTGATTCAGTTGCTGGAAGGAAGCTTTGGTAGTGATGCTCTGATTAGTTTCCTGAAAGGTATAAAGGATGACACCAATGGAGTTACCATCAGACAGTTACTATCATCTTCTGTTGGTACAATTTCGATTTTAGCAAGTGTTCGAGTGCTTTGCCATGATCGTTTGCTATTGTCATAAAGAATCCATTTCTTAGTCACTGTTTGATCAAGATATGGATTTGAATTTCGCAGGTGAAGCATCTAACATACTTCCTAACGTCGAACTTATTGACTTTCATTGAGTTCGCGCGAAATCCATTTATCGAATTTTTTTCATCTTGCCAATTTGTGGTGGTCTGATATTGTTGAAATATTGACACTCATTATCTGAGACATTTCTCTGACACTGTTGACGTGTATTTTCTTCAATTATTGTTTTTAGATTTTGTTTACTAGTTGTAGATGGCCGTCCTCTCCTATCTTGGTCTTCAAGTCTCATATCCCAGAATTTAAGAAACCAATATCGTGCTGCCCGATCGTAAGTGGTTCCTTCAACTCATGATCTGTTAGGTTGAGAACCATTATGATCAAAACTTGAATGCATGCAAAAACAGTGAAAACATCTTTTCTTTTTTCTCATGTACAAAAACAAGGGCTATACAATGTTTTAAGTTACATTTTGAATGTGTTTTATATAGTATTAATAAAAGTAAACTTTAGGATTAAAAAATTTAATTTTAATGATATATTAGAATGCAATTAAAAATTTTATTCTAAAATCTGACATTATTTTCCGAACAACAGCCAACATATAATCACTTCGCTGATGGCTATGGACCCTATGCAGAAATATCTATTAATAATATCAGTTGTTAATTTCTGTAAATGACCCCAGTTGTTTTCTATCTAATAAACATTTCCCCAGCCTTAAAAACGTTTTGTTCAAAATTATTTCGAATCAAAAGAATAGTGCTTATTGAAGGTTTCAAGAATTCATTTATAAAAGAAAAATTGCAAAAAATTGATTTCGTACCGAAAGGATTAAACAAACGATTCCAAGTTTCTATTGTTCTTGAAAGAGATTTCATTCTTTGATACTACTCTACAAGACATCGATGAAAAGAATTTTATGCAAGCCGCAAAGAGCCAATGGGAGAAGGTAAGGTGTTTTGGAACTCGAAGCGCAAAATGGCTTCCTTTAAGAAAGAAAAATCGATGGGAAATTGAGAGGTTTTCTTTTTTTAAATTTCCTGGTGGAGTTATTTTCAGAGATGAGACACGCCTGTGAGTTTACATAAACAAGGACATTATTCTCATTATACCATATATATATATATATATATATATATATATATATATATATATATATAATATAAATTTACGGATAGAACAAAAATGTGAAGTAAAATTTGGTTTGTTTGTTTTAGTTTAGCGGTATATCAATCTCTGTGAGTTATTTAATGCTGAACTGTAAATACTATATTTTATACGCAATTTTATGGTTTCAACTAAATATATTTTGAACGAAAACGTTAGTGTGGTAGAGCGTGGAAGAGGTGTTCTAATGAATTAAAAGAAGTTTATTGATATTAACATATGATGAGATCAACATAGCAGGTATAAAGTTTTCTATTGGGAAGGTATGCAATCTACTGGCAATGTTTAATGTTTAATTATATGTAAGGTGAGGCTGGAAAGTTCATAAGCTGACTAAGCTATAATGTAAGTCGACACACCAGTTGGTAGATTAAAAGACATGCAAGTCTATCAGAATACAACAGCTAGTAGGCCAGCTGATCTCTTCTGCTAGATTTTCACGTCTTTTAGTCTATAAACATTCCAGTAGATATTCAAAAAATTTCCTTAATTACAGTTCTTACCAAAACGTGATAAACGTCTTCTTATTCTGATTGCCATATTTTAAAAGAAGACGAACGATCTTTCAAAGAGAGCAGAAAACCCTTGCTCCAGTTATTAAATCTGGAAGTTTGAATGCACGAACTTATTACAGGAACACAAAAAAAATCCACGACGTCTAGCGAGAAGCCCAATACCAAAATATTTCAAACCTTATAATTAGTACGCCAAGGAGAAAACAAAAGCCATAGTCGATTTAATTTTTCCCTTGCTTACACGAGAAGAGATGGGCACTGATCATTTAACTATTCAATAGAATATCCTAACAGAATCTACCGATAGATGACACCAATCTTATTTTTCCACAAGAGGCAAATATACTGATGATGATAGATATATACTGATGGCATAGGCGTTCAAAGCTGTCTTAAGAATAATCTTAGGAAAAAAACATCAGCGCTCTCTACCAAGTGTTCCAAGAAACAGATCACAAGATGAATATTTTATATTCTATTTTAACTGGCTACTACACAAGGCTGGATATCCTAGTTTACTCTACTGTTTAATACATAGCTGAGCGGGGAAAATTGATGGGTTTTTGCCTTTTCAAATCTTTCTATATATAAAATGCAATCTGTGAGTCTGTGTGTGACTATTCCTTATGCACACCTACATTGTTTAATCTACGCCATTCAAACTTCTAGGGATACATATCTACAGGAAAGCCAGTTCCCCATATACTTTTTGAGTTTTATGTTCAGCAATCTTCATTTCTCACTTTTTGGCCAATGCACACGATTGTTTATAATTGCCCCGTAAAACATCTAAGATCTAAGATGGTTGTTGAATTACGTCACAGAAATCAAGTCACACGTGTCAAACGCGACTAAAATATTTTTTATTAAAAAAAAATGAGCCTTTATATTTTTTATATTTTATATTTTTATTTATTTTATATTTATATTATGAGCCTATATATATATATCTATATATTTTATTCTGACGTTTTACGTCACAGAAATCAAATCACACGTGTCAAACGTGACTAAAATATTTTTTATTAAAAAGAAATAAAAAATAAAAATAAGCCTTTAATATTTAATTTTTATTCCGACGTTTTAAAAATCTATCTGGTCAACAAAAAATGTGAATATTTTTCCCCGGAATTTTGAACCAAAAGAAATATAAAAAAAAAGTGTTTTTTTTTTCAAAGAAAAACAAAACCTGTAAAATAAAAAGTGGCATCTTTTCCTGCTACATTTAGTACTGAGTTGCACGGACAACGCTGGGCTATGATGCTAGTACAATTTAACTCGGTACCTCCACTCATTTTTCTATACCTAAATTTAAATTGAAGTTTTAGTAATAAATAAGTTACCTTCAAGCTTTAAAATTAGCTTTAATTGAAAATCAACGGATTAAATTTAATAATTTCAGAAAGAAAAATACCCTGGTGTATTTTAAACCAAAGTTATATTGATCGGAATAAAAAATTTTCTAAATTTTTAAAACAATTTTAAAAATTTCATAATTTCCGCCATTTTTCATCGATTGCAAACAGAAGGCAATTCTCGGTTTTAAAGAAATCTTACAAAAATAAAATACACCTCACTGACACATTATTTTCTTCAAATTATAGAATTTAAACTTACTTTAGGTTGACTTGAAACAAAAATGACTTGCTTACTGTTTGAAAAATGTTTCAAAAAGCATTCATCAGTTACGGTAGCCTTGTTATCACAGCTGTCAACACCTTATCAGCACCTTAGGAGCAGCCGACAACTGATGATTTAGTATCCGGCCAAAAGTATGGAAGACGAATTTTGTATAAATCTTATTCATACAAATCATTTTTTTTTTAACTATGTTAAAATTAAAACTTTCACACATTTTTCAGTAATTATGAAATTTTAGTTAGTTTAGCTTTGTAGGCTTACGTTTGAAGATGTTTGATGAAAAATAAAAATAAAAATAATATAAAACTTTCTTTTAAAAAAAATTACAATTTAATAACAGAATGAAAATAAAGGCAGAAATGAAATGTTATGGTATTTATTAATTTTTATTTTAATATCTATTTTTCATATTATTTTTAGGTACCTCTACAAATTGTGAATTTTACTATTATTTTTTTTTTTTTACAAAATTAGAAAATTAGGAATTAAAATGTAAAAGTTGCTTTAAATGTTTAAGGAATGACTTACAAAACAAGCTGTTGAATTTTATAAACGTCTTGAAGAGACTTGAATTAGAATCAAAGTGCTGTTTCTGTCGTTTTCCATGTAAGGGGAATAATTCAAAACACTTTTAAACTTCTAAAATAAATGCGACCCCAATGGAAACTTGTTATGATCCCTATGGAACATCGTACTTGAATGAACATATTTATTTACATACACATTTTTTTTATTATTTTAAAAACATACGGTGTGAAAAATTTTTATTAAACTTTTTATTTTTTGATAAACAGTATAATCATCAATTCTTAAGTAATAAAAAAATCATGTAGTTCTTTAAAAGATTTTTAAAATATTTTTTAAAACTTTATGAATTATTATAATAAAAAAAACGAAAACAATTCTTTTAAAATTTTATTAGTAATCAAAGAAATTTTTTTCTTCTTCAGACTATAATGTCCTTAATTTCTATTATTTATTCCAGCAATTAAAGGCTGATCCAATTAAATTATATCAAAGTTTTATTGCATTTTTTATATTTCTCTTTGGAGCAGATTTTCGGGTAGTGCCGGATAATTTTAAATAAAAAACATAGATGATTTATATTTCCCGATGAGTTCTGCGTTTAACTAATAAAAAAGTAAATCGCAGAAAATTAAAATTTATTAAAATTTCATGAATTTACGTTGGTGGGGTGTAACAGAGTTAAAAAAATTTTTCATCAATATTTTTAAAAAATAATTTCGAAAATAATTTTATTCATTTGTGAATGTGTACTGAAAGTTTCATTAAAATCCAACAATTATTTGATTTTTGCGAGAATTCCCAAATTAATGTGTTTGTCACCGAAAAAGTGAGTTACGTAAAAAAAAAAAAGGGTTATGTAATCGATTGTAAACAATCGTAAGATTTTCTTCGATTTTCTGCAACGCTAACTCAAATCAAAACAAAATTTTCTGCCAAAATTTTGAACATGTTAAAAGGGATTAAAAAATTTTATAAAATAAATAAAAATGACTTTGATCTTTCCTCTAAATAATATTATGAACATTTTGATAGAAAAAGTTCGTTTTATTAAGTTTTGAACCTTTTAAAATTATACTATGCTGGATTTTTTTGTGATGTAATAGAGGTACATAAATTTAATAGACTAGAACTAAACTTGAATTATGTTCTCGGGTTCTAGTTTTAATGTCGATAGCCGTTGAGCTATGAGCATATCTTAACCACGAAAGGACAGTAAAAAATGGAGAGAGTGTACCTGCTTTGAAAATCCGTATTCAAATTATTGTTAAGTCAGTTCGAAAAATGACCTCAGTCGCTAGTGGCAGGTAAACACCGTGCACAAAGGTAAGTACTTAAAACTTTCTAGTTCGTAGATATACACAAATATAAGTGAACTGCCTGATGGGGGTGTTGTGAGGTAATTATGTAGCACCACACAGACAAACGGAAACTGATTACGTGTTATGAAAATGAGTATTCTAAATTCTAACTGCTACTTGGGCTGGAACACCCGACTGCTGGCATGAGAGGTTAATATAAAAAATATTTCACCCACACCAAATCTCATAAACAGAGACATTCACACATGAGAGAGAGACTAATGTACATATAACGCAATGTAACGTGCAAATATTGGAAATTCTAACATGCCAATATCGATTCATACCTTTTGGAATGACATGAGGTCGGTAGAGAGACAATCGTTATTTTTTGTGATAGATTTTACAAGAACGGGAATGAACTTTAATAGGAAACGAGAAAAGTTACAAAATGCGAAAGAGGCCTAGGTGCAAATATTGCAACTGAAATACAAGCCCATGCGGAGATACACATTTCACTACCGTGTGGTAGATTTTGCAAGAACATGCATGCATCGTGAGAGGGGAGGAAAATACGTGTGGTCAGTACTATAATATTTAAGTAAAAATTTAGTCAAGAGGTAGGTAGACTTTCACTTATTCTTTGTGACAGATTTTACCAGAACACGTACAACAAATGAATCTCTCAGGTGTGCAAAATGCAAATATAGCAACCAAAAATGAACACATACTCTCTTGTGCAAATTAATTGAAATAAAACCAATAATGTCTTCCTATGGTCTTAAAACAATTTTTCAGGAATATAAGTGTCTCAATTTCATTAGCTGTTATCACTTTTATTGATGGAGGCTTACTTCATAAACTTTTATTTGAAGCTATGTGAAAAGTCAACATCATTGTTATTGTTATCTGTCCGAGTTACATGTGCTATCCATTTTAGTTGTTGATGTTGTTGAAAGTTCTCAAATGATATCCTTTCTGCCGTTTGATACAGTTCTTGGTTTATTATATCAGTAGCGCCATTCTTGAGAAAGTTCCAACTTAGGATAAAAGAAAAACGGTTGCATACAATTGACAGTTTAAATATTTAAACCAGTTTGGCGACACGTATATGAATCTTTCGATCTGAAAGTCTATTTTGAGAACATAACTTGATTTTTCAGGTTAATGTTTTCTTTTTTTTTTTTTTTTTTTTTAAATATGCGGTGTTGAGAGAAACTATCCCTAGCCCAACCTATTTTATTTCTAATTTCCTCTTCTATGCTAAATTTGTTATAACTGATCTTTAAACCTCGGTACTTGAAATGTTTGTGTTGTGGATCTCCGTCGCCAATTTGTTGTGGCGAAATTTCAGCCGCAAAGTCGTAGTGACCGGTTGAGCCGGAAGTAAGACATGGAAAGCAGAAGGTAGGTTCAAAACAGTGTATTAGTATAACAAGAACATCTGTACAACGTAAATGATTAACACTTACGTTGTACAGATGTTCTTGTTATACTGATCAGCAAATAGAAATAAGTAAGTCCGAACGGTACAGTTACGCTGCTTATTGCCTGAATTGTAGCTGGCTTTAACTGCTTATTAGCTGTCGTTTATCTGCCTTAACTAACTGCTACTTAAATGCCTTCCGTAAGTTACACAGGTAATTATATATAACAAGAGGAAGAGTCCCTACCTCGTAGGAGCGTACCATAACAGTTTGATATTTACTTAATCCTTATACTGAATTTGTACGCTGGATTAAGAGTAAGTGTCATTACTGCTTTCATTAAAATTCCAGATATTAGTTTCTATTTTGGAAAGGTTTGAATCTTATCCCTTGGAACCCTTGATAGAAGATGTTGATTTTGTTTATATAAGATTATAGATCTCAGCGGTTGAACCAGCCGATAAAAAGCGCTACACATGATGGAAATATACAGAAGGCACCAGTTGAAAATATTATATTTTCATAACTAGATTCTACAGGTCTCGTTCCATATCTACCGCAGAGGAAGTTCATGAAATCAATCGTGTGGGTCATTTCCTGGGAATTTGTGGTTCACTTTAAATTCACACCATCAGAACTTTTTTCTACTCTGATTTTCTTTCACTTCCAGCCAGTCTTGGATGACGGGAGCATGTTTTTGTGAAACTGGAAGCTTCTCGTCTTGAACCTGCACGTTGGCGGGCAATATAGCCATAAGCATCATCATCATCATAAAGAAAGCAATCAGCAAAAAAGGAATTAAATTCTTGGATACAATATAAAGCCGACGATGATGATAAGATTAATCTTATCCCGACTGAATATTCAGCATATCTTCCTTCATCAGTAGTGCACTGGACTCGGGACGGGGGAGAAGGATCGTTGTCTTCTATTAACAAATTCGTTTGGACCTTGTTATGGAATGCTTAAATGATCGGTCCCCATCTCTCCCCATGTGTCCGTGTAACTTGTACATAGGCTAACCTTTTTTGTTGCTGCTACTAATGAAAATGTTCAAGTAACGTGGAACTTGTTATTTGGTAATGATCTGATAGAATCTAATGAAAAACCTTCTTTTTAAGAGAAAATTAATTCGTTATTTTTAATCGGAGAAAGCGGCTGTAGACAGGTTGTAGTTTCTGAATTAGTGTGACACCATACTTTATATCCATAAAAGAATCTCAAATTGACGACGCTATTAAAGAACATGACTAAAGTTTTCAGATTAATATTTTGGTTTTCTAGAACCTTGCGGTGTTGAATAACCTAGCTTGCGTTCAGTCATATCTTAAGGTTCTTTTATTTCTTATTGATGATCCAAAGTGATTCAAGTGTTTAGAATTGATCAATTCCACATCTTCAAGTTCTTACGAGCCATCACTAATCTCATTCTAAATACAGACCATAGTCTTTGTATTGGAAAGGTTTAGCTGAAGTCCTACTTCTAAGAGCACTTGATATAGAGCATTGACTTTTTAGTAAAGATTATTTTTGTAGAAACTCTCAATACTGTATTTAATCAGCATAGACCCCCTCTTCAGTAAACTCGCTTCTACATGGATAACAAGAGCGCTATTTTATACTTGTACTAGCAGTATAGCCCGGCGTTGATCGGGCGTAATGAAAGCTTTAAAACTAATCCATGGTCCTGGAGCTCAGACTCTTTGTATGTTGGCACGAAAGACTAAAAAGCAATAGTTGTTTCCAGTTAAAGCGAAACCGTAGACTGAAAAAAAAATGAATGGATGTAAGTCAAATTTTGATTTTCTGGTATCGATATCAAATTTTTTGCACTATTGTAAGAACTGCAACCTTGAAACTTCTGAATATCGTTTCTTATGTCTTTGTCTATGAGTGTATCAAATTTGATTAAAATCGGACCACTCCTTCTATAACCCTATTTTTTCGATTATCGATTTTCGATATTTATCGGGGGTACCTCGACGCAAAAACTAGCTAAGAATACTCGCAAACGCTTATAGTACAACTGTGTAAATTTTCAAGAAAATCGGTTCAGCCGTTTCAGAGTCTATAGGTAACGGACACACACACACACACACACAGACACACACACACACACACAGACAAAGTTTCATTTATAAATAAGTTTAGATAGATATTTAATACTGAAAATTGGAAATGGTAGGCAGTTAGAAACCCCTACAATATTTTTTATCAGTGTCATTGCTATTCATATATAATAATAATAATAATAATAATAATAATAATAATAATAATAATAGCAATCAAGGAATTTGAAAAACTGTCAAAATATAAAGACCTGGAAATTGAAATAGAAAAAATGTGGAAATTGAAAACAAGAGTTGTGCCAGTGATAGTAGGTGCACTTGAAATGATAAAAAATGGAACAAAACAACACATTGAAAGAATCCCTGGAAACCCCAGCTTAAGAGATATACAAAACATTGTCTTATTAAGTACAGCCCACACACTAAGGAAAACTTTATCTATGTAATGCTAGGGATGATAGGGAAGATAGAAAAACATGAAATGGAGCCATAACAACACGCCACGACCTGCCTTAGGTCTCCCCGCAGACTTGGTTGGTAGTGAGACCAAAGCAGAAATCGAAATATGATGAAAAATTACGTAATAATAATAATAAACTGTTGAGACTAATGGTTGCCTACATCTTGAAGCGGTATGGAATAAAAAATGTAGCCAGTTCATCAGCACAGTCTTCTTCTTTTCTTCTTCTTCTTCTTCTTCTTCTTCTTCTTCTTCTTCTTCTTCTTCTTCTTCTTCTAATGTGCCGCGTCTTACTTCAGGACGTTGGCGGTCACGGCTCTACACAATTTCTTGTCATTTGTTATTCTTAATAAATACTGTCTTTTTGTTATCTTTTGCAAACCCTGCTCCACCATCCATTTGCGAGGAAGATTATGCAAAGATTTCCTCTGACCTTTAATCTGTCCTTTGAGTTTCAATGTTTTCAAACCTTCTTTACTAATTATGTGCTGTAGAAATTTTAACTATCTTTTATGATGCTAATTACAATTGTTTTTTTGTTTCCATTTTTTAAAATTTCGTTGTTGCTCACATGATCGGCGCATGTTATTCCCAACATCCTTTTGTATAACCAAATGAACTTAGATCACTGGTGCCCCCTATGTATGAATTTACACGAGCTACTAGATTAGAAACTAGGTGAAACCGATAAAATGTAACCGCAATTACTACTCTAACAGCTTCTTTTCACGCACTTCCCACCGATGGAATTCCCTTCCATATACCTGACAGCTACGATCTCCAAGAATTTAAATGTAAGGTCAATAGACATCTCATATCTCACTAACTCGAATCCATTCTCTCAAACTCTTTTTCGTCTACTCCACCCCCATCCTCGGTCTTCTCATCCTTCTATTACTCTCCTCCTGACATTTCCTATAACTAACCCCTCTTTCTCATCACTTTCCCCTATGTAACTTCCGGTGCAAAAGTGGCTGTAGAATGCCCTGCTTGGGGTGAGATGATTAAAAAAGGAAAAATCTTTCTGTTGCTTCAAGTCAACGCTTCATCTGTTAGAAGACCGTCCAGCATTTACTACTCTATAGGAAGACTGATATTTTAGAACAGTACTCTTATATGTTTTCTAACGAACTTTTCCTTGTTCTTAATACTTTGCTTATCTTTTTTAAAGCTTTTTCATAAACCCAATGCTCTTTAGGATTTCAATGTTGAACGTTTCATCCCATATTATAACACTTCTTAAATATTCAAATTATTTTATTTGTTTGATTTGGTATTTCAAATTCGTAATTTTTATTTTGGGCTGTTCTTTTCGCTAAAAATCATAAATTCTGTCTTTTTGCAATTGATGTTGTGGTGATACTGACCGAACAAAAGCGATGAACCGGATGTGTACTCTCTCACGACTAAAAGGCAAATGAATAAAAATCGTCGTGCGCATCCGAGTTCGCGCAGATATTCCGTTGAAAAATAAAAATTAATCAAATATCAAATTACCATTTTTTATTTACCAGCCAATGGGAAGTCCGGAACCAAATACAAGGATGAAATTCGAAACTAGCTGCGTTTTGATCTAAAATGCCGATATAAAAAGCGAAAACACAAACGCTTTATCAGACAGTCAGGACTTGAGGAAAAGAATATAACTAATCCCCTTGACCTAACTCGAGCGGCTACTATTCTGACCTCTTTCCTTTCCCTGGTCTCAAAAGTACTAACCGACCTTTACAAAGACATTCCACATACCAACTTACTGACCTTAAAAACGGCAACTTCAAAATGAACATTAATCACACTACTAAGCCTTTTACCAGCTCATCATTATATCTTCCATGAACATTCTTTTATCTCTTTCAGCTTATTATTTAGCCATGAACTAACATCTCTAACTTCCGTTGAACCTTTATTTCAAGTATTGTTTTAATTGTAAAACATAATTGCTATATATATATATATATATATATATATATATATATATATATATATATATGTTATTTTATAATCAAAATTGCCTTTCTTGAATTTATAATCATTTTATGAATTATGGTGGGCTATCTTCCCACAAGGCCAAATTCCGTTAATCTGCTACGGAATCCTACTACCCCTCACTACAAACGGAATAAAATAAGAGATAAACCCGCTATAATGTTTAGTGGATTCTTCTCACATTTTCTTACTACTACAGGAACTCTTACCGTGTTACAGTCCTGTAGCGAGAAGAAAAGACTAAACATGAAGTACAATAAAACTGAATGCATGGTCATCAGCAAAAAGAAGAGCCCAAAATACCAGTTACAGGTCGAGGATACTAAAATCAAGCAGGCGCAGAAATTTAAATACCAGGGAAGGGTTCTAACAAAGGACGGAAAGATAGACACTGAGATCTGAAGGACGCCTTCCAAAAGATAAGAAAAGTATCGAGAGACGGCAAAATCTTTTTACAAACAACGATAAGAATACTGGACTGTTGTGTGATGTCTGTTCTCCGAATGCTGGACAATCTCCTCAAAAATGAAGGAAAGACAACAAGCATCCGAAATATGGTTTTACAGAAGGATGCTAAGGATACCATATGAACAACGACAAGGCTTTTTGAGGGATGGAAGCGACAAAAAATGTATACTTAACATCAGGAAGCTGAAGTTTCTGGGACATGTAATGAGGAAGGGAGTTTTTTTGGTTTTTTTTAATCATATCACCCCAAGCAAGGCGAAAACGCCACTGATGTGCAGGGGCTACGTAAGAGTGAAAAGATTGGAGAAGAGAGAAACCGGAAACCATAACCTAAACAGGAAACAAGGGATAAGCCTCTTCACCTGTTCAATAGACATGGGTGGAGTGTGAACCGGGTGATAGTTTAGACTATCTACTCCAAGTCTTGAAAAATCTGATATTTACAGGACATATAGAAGGACAGAGAGCAGGGGAAAGCAACGCTTGATGAGCTTGATCAAGCGGATGCCAGAGTAGAATTTGGGAGAAATAACAAGAGAAAAGGTGTTATGAGCCATAATTGGTAGTGGGGGATGTGAAGGAAAATGGTACATTGAAGAAGAAGAAGGTTTGAGTGTCTGTTGCGAATTGAATTACCACGGCATAAGCTCAGCAGCTCAGGAAAAAACCTGTTGAAGCTAGTTTTTTTTTAGTTATTGTGAAATCGAAAAAGACGAATAATGTGAATGTTTTGGAAGCCAGAATAATTGCTTACTAAGCCACGACGCCTGGAGACAGGTTTCGGACTCATGTAATAGAAATGAAGTACTTACTTAGAGACATCATGTGGGAACTTCGACGTTATATCATGGGTAGTAAGCTGCTTCTGTTGAGTCTTTTATGTTTATTTTCTTAATTTTGTGCGATCTTCTAATAGTAGTTATATCAATCAGTTTATTGCCAAACATGATACACGCTTGGATGATCATGTCTCTTTCGATCCACGACAGAAGATTTTGCCCTTGTAGTTTGCTGTTACTTTTTGCGGTAAACTGGTTGCTAAACGAGCCTATAGAACCAACTTCTCCTGTTGTTTAACCTATAGCTGGAGGAAGAAGAGATGGATTAATGCCTTTTCCAATCTCATTTTTGCCTAAGTGAATGAAACGAATTCGACTGGAATTCGAACTCGGCTCCTTAGCTTTTCATTCCGAACCGATATCCATTACACCACCACGCACATCATGACTGACTGATAGTTATATACTATTCGGAAAAAAAATTGATAAGTTCATGAAGATGTTTTGTCTTTGGTAGATTTTCCCCTGTCATTTTTTACAGGTCGTTCCTTAGTGATTTTGATCCTTCACGTAACTTACTATGACTACAGTTACTGGCGTACATTTTCGCTTTTTTAATATGTTCCAAGCGGAACAGTTAGTTCGACTCTCCATTGAGTTTTTAAATTTCCCCATCGATTTTTATTTTCCACCAACAGGATGAAAAACGTTAAAAATCTGGAATATTTATAAGCTTGTTTGAAAAATGGGGACTCCACATGGTGAACAGTTATTCATGTTAAAAAAATACATCTTGTATGCAATAAATAATAGATTTCTTTCTCTGTTTTAGAAACTCATTTGGAAAAAAACAAACATTATTCTAGAACTCTGTCATCTTTTCTGTTTATATCTGAGTTAGTCTGTTCAGAGAGCGAATAAATTTAAGTAATAAACATTTTAAAATGCAAGACCAGAAAAAGTTTCACACCATATATAACTGAATTTCCTCTTAGCGGGTTTGAGTATGTGCGAAGATCATTGATTATTTATACGCATGCGCAAAGGCTTCGCTTTTTCTTTTCAAACAGGAAATCCATTCTTTGAGTAAGATAAGTGTGCAAACGAAAAAAATATTCTGATATTTACAATAAGAAGAAAACCAAGAAAAGTGTGGTATAATTGACTTGACTGCCTTTACCCTAAGTAAACAAACGTGGCCAACAATTCTCAGGAAACTTTATTAAATTCATTAGGGAGTGCATGTTGAATTTAACAAAAAATTCAGTTCACTTATATATATATATATATATATATATATATATATACAGTACTGTGCAAATGTATTAGGACAAGAACTATTTTATTTTTATGAGGCATCAAAATAAAGTTTGAAACCACCCCTGCCAGTAGTGTGCAAAAGTATTAGGACAGGGGTGATTTTCCAAAAAACCTCACTGAAATTCAAATACAGGGTGAAAAGCCAAGTAAATTGCTAATAAATATTGATTACTTAAAACTAGGGGTAAAAAATGTATTTAAAGAAGTCATATTTAATTTTTCCTATTCTCTATTAAACAAGTTATTTTGAAACTACTCATTATTCTATTATCCTTGGATATCACTGACTTTTTTCTTATCCCCACTTTCGAACTGATAAATCTAATGTTACTTAGCAAGACACAATTTGGCAACAAATACAAGCTGCTTGGCAGGAGATACCATTAGATACATTGAAGACGCTTGTGATGTCAGTGCCTGACAGAATGAAGGCTGTGATCAAAGCAAAAGGCTATTATGCGAAATATTATATTTATTTTGTAACAAGTATTTTTTTCTTGTTAAAGCATTTGTTGAGTAAATCAAATAAAATTTCTTTAATTAAATTGTTTATTATCTGTCAATATGCCTCATAAAAGATAAAATAGTTCTTGTCCTAATACTTTTGCACAGTACTATATATATATATATATATATATATATATATATATATATATATGGTCTTTTCTCTTTTCCAGTCTTCTCACTTTTTTCAATTGGAGTAGATAGACTAAACTATCGCCCGGTTCACACTCCACCCACGTCTATTGAACAGGTGAAGAGGCTCATCCCTTGTTTCCTTTTTAGGATGCGGTTTCCGGTCTTTTCTCTTTTCCAGTCTTCTCACTTTTTTTTCAATTGAAGTAGATAGACTAACCTATCGCCCGGTTCACACTCCATCCACGTCTATTGAACAGGTGAAGAGGCTCATCCCTTGTTTCCTGTTTAGGATGCGGTTTCCGGTCTTTTCTCTTTTCCAGTCTTCTCACTTTTTTTCAATTGGAGTCAGTCAGTTAGTTAAGTGCCATACGTGATACACGCTTGGGCGATCATGTCTCGAAAGAGACATGACTGACTGGGCAGAAGATTATCCCGCAGTAGGTTGCCATTGCTTTCTGCGGTAGACTGGTTGCCGACCAAGGCTATAGAACCCAGTCTGTCCTGCTATTTAACCCATAACTGGAAGGAAGAGACTGATTAATACCTTTCCCAAGGGTATTTGCGCGTAAGTGAATACAATGGATTCAACTGGAATTCGAACTCGGCTCCCCGGTTTCTCGTTCCGAGCCGATAACCACTAGACTAAACTATCGCCCGGTTCACACTCCATCCACGTCTATTGAACAGGTGAAGAGACTCATCCCTTGTTCCCTGTTTAGGATGTGGTTTCCGGCTTTCTCTTTTCCAACCTTTTCACTCCTATGTAGTCCCTGCACATCAGTGGCGTTACCGCCTTGCTCGGGGTGATATGATTAAATACACACACACACACACACACACACACACACATATATATATATATATATATATATATATATATATATATATATTTCTAATCCCATATCTTTTCAGGGTATAAGCCAGATATCTCGAACACGTGGCTTATAGTGCACTCGGTTGCTCTTTCTACAGCCCGTATGAAACCATTTTCTTGGCCATTACATCATGATTTACCCACCAAGTACAAACATGCAATCAATCAAGGTTTGTTTTAGTTCCTCTCCAAATACCCTTTATCAGTTACTTGATGGGAGACTAAAAATTAATTTCCGACTATGTTTCAATATCTCTCTTCAAATTTATTAAATGAGTAAAATTTGACGATTCGTCTTAGGGAAATCTGACACCCACTATGAAGAATATTCACCGCTTCGTCTGTAAATGTGATGCAAAGTAATTCATACTTAAGAAAATGCGCTTGTACCAGTGACCCCCATTCATCCCCATGACTCGCTCGGTGCTGGTTCGACATAAGTCTATCTCAGCACGAAATGGACCTTTTGTGTCAATGGAATTTTCAGGCGATCATGGCTCTCCACAGATAGCTTTTTCTATATGAATTCTAATGAAGAAAATAGTGGAATGATTTCTGATGCTTGTTCACGGTTTTAAATATGTCCTTCACGATTGGATGACACTCAAGTCTAGTGCGGAGCAGAAAAGATGCTTTTCTACGTTTGCCAAGGCTATTAGTTCGAATCAGACAAGCCTTGAAATAAACATTAATATTGTTGCTTGGTAATCGTTGCTGAATTAGTCACGTTGTGAAACAGTAGAAGGAAATCAAGGAAAACAATATTCCATGTTTCTTTCTTTATTATAAGTGTGGCTCATTGCTTAAAGCATAATACAGAAGGAAAATCTACGAACGAAATGTAGAGCAAAATGAAAAGACATGTATTGCAAAGTGAAGCTACGGGGAGATGTTCTTAGACACACTCCCACGAGCATCACATCTCTACTATCATTTCAATTTATCTGCGGGATAAGGCGATATGCAGATGATACAGCGACACGAAAAGAAAACTACATGACGTCATACAGAAAGTAGTTAAAGAAAGCATAAAGAAAGGATTAAATATAAACTATAAAAAAATGAATGCATGGTCATCAGTAAAAAGAAGAGCCAAAAATGTCAACAGGCCGGGGATACTAAAACCAATCTGGTACAAAAATTTAAATACCTGGGAAGTGTTCTAACAGAGGACTGAAAGTGCGACACGGAGATCCAAAGGTGAATTGACATGGCCAAAAATGCATTCTAGAAGCTGATTACGGTATTGATAAGCAGGGAAATTTCGCTAGAAACAAAGAAAAGAAAACTGAATTGTTATGTGATGGCTGTCCTTCAATATGGCAGCGAATTCTGGGCAATCTGATCAAAGATGAAGGAAAGACTGGTCAAAATGTGGTTCTATAGAAGGAATCTGAGGATACCGTGGTGAAGAGCTGAACCGAACAATTGCCATGAAAGTATTCGTAAAAAAGGCACAGGGAGATAATGGTGGTCGGATATATATATATATATATATATATATATAGTCATCCGCAGACAGATCTGTTTCGCTGTATCACAGCGCATCAGTACAGTTAAACAGCTGATTGCTTTTTACTCAGGATTGACTCCCGACCGAATTGGCGTCAGTTGGCGATTGTACCCCTGAGCTACGGGTGCTCGGTAGAAGGAGGCAGACTTGTTTATGAATTAACTGTACATGGCGATACGGAAATTTCTATGTTTCGAGATAGATTCTCAACATCAACTAACAACAATATTGCCTGATGATGAAAATCTATCTAGAAACATAGAAATTTCCGTGTCGCAGTGGACAATTAATTCATAACTATATAACTATAATAAGCTCTATAATACTCATTATATTGAACACTGTTCATAATAAAATAAATGCTAGAGCACTCAAATTAAAAATAAAAACATTGGGTCCTCTTCACCTGGAATTATATATATATATATATATATATATATATATATAAGAAAAAATTAAAGCAAACACGTTATTTCATGGTAAATCAGGGTATGGGCCTATTTCAAGCGAACCATCATCAACTTCCGTTTTTATTTTTTTATTTTTTTAAAGACAGAAGCTGTTGATGGTTCGCCTGAAATAGGCCGATACTTCCGATTTACCATGAAATAACGTGTCTGCCTTCATATTTCTTATATTTGCTCTATATGTATTTATATACATATATATTTAGAGCTCTCTTAGAGAGTTATCCTACCACTGTATGTACAGGATACTCCTTTGGATTCTTCTATACCCACACTGCATGCTGATATATACATATAAGATAGAATGGCAACCTGGGAGGATAATCCAGAACTTTTATCAAATGAGAGCTCAATAGATATTTTCCAGAGAAAATATATTGAGAAGAAAACTCAACATATAATTAAACGGTTATAAACCCAGAATCTATTTCAAGAATGAAAATTTTTTTTTTAGAATTGCCTCATGTGAACATAACATTTCGTAACATTTCGTAAAGATAAAATTGTCCTTGTTTACATTAAGATACGAAAAGAGAGCAGTTATAAATACTACGAAAAACTCATGAATTTATGCATTTATATGACTTAATTCAGCTGTTTCCAACTGCAAATTATTTCGTGGTTGAGTCGTTATGACCCGTCAGATCATTCCCTTAGACTTATAGGAATCCCAGGTTCGAATCCTGCCAGAGGTTGCATATTTTCTTAAGATTTCTCGAATATTCAGGCCGGTAGATATACTGTTTAACTATAAAAAATAGAGTATCCACTAAAAATGTTCAAACAAAAAAGATTAAATATAATACATTAATATTTAAAATATGTATATTTTGGCAACATCGTTGTAATGCAGTGGGTATCGACTCGGAACGAGAGATCGGCGTACTGAGTTCGAATTCCAGTTGAATTCCTTGCATTCACTTAACGCACAAATACACTTGGGAAAGGTATTAATCCGTCTCTTCCCTCCAGTTATGGGTTAAATTATTGGACAGATTGAATTCTATAGCCTTGGTCGGCAACCAGTCTACCGCAGAAAGCAATGGTAACCTACTGCAGGATAATCTTCTGCCCAGTCAGTCATGTTTCTTTCGAGACATTGCTCAAAAGGTGTATCACGTATGGCACTTAACTGACTGAAAGTTAATTAAACATGCTTTGTTGAATAATATAGACATATTGTGTTTGCATATTTTTATATTGATCTTTTCGTCTTGTCTAATCTGTTTCTTGATATTGAGTTGAAAGCCATCAAGGTAGCCGCCGAAGTTTTTTTTTTAACCCAAATCCTTTCAACCTTTCTAAGATCATATTCAGGGGTTAATTACAAAGACAAACATGCTATTGTAAATGTGTTGAACTAAAACAATGCCAAAGGGAAATTGGGATGGGTCTGGTCGTCACTGAGTTTCCTAAACGTAGCTAATCTAATTCGCGACCCATTCATTCGTTACAATATACTCATTCACTGCAAGAATATATCTCTCTTCACCCAATCCAACATTTACCAAAATACGATATGTTTACCGAAATGCCACATACTCATAGACGAGCCTTCTAAAATTTCATAATGTGAAAGATTATGGATATTTACAATTTAAATGTTTGTATTAATTTTCCCAATTTTTTACAAAAATATAAAAATTATGTATCATGAAAGGGTGGTTTGTGGTAGGGAGATAGTGATCCTTATAACAAAAATAAAAGCAACAACCAAATGTTCAGGGTAAAACAAAAATATGTTAAAAGGACCTTCCATCCGACAGAAATATAATGTGTTTGTGTAGTTTTACCAATTTTTAAATTTACATTTTTTTTGTCATAGTGATTTTTAAATAACAAGCGCGCTATTATAATCATAATTATTTTAGAGTTTTTCATGCTTTTTCCTGTTGTAGCAATAGAATTTTCATAAAACAAGTAACTGCATTTTAATATATTGCTCCTATATTCGTAATCAATTTTGTTGAATGTCGGTTGATTTTGATGTAGAGGACCTCAAAAATTTGAACGTTTTGTATATTATTTTGTACTCTAGTATATTGGATTGTCACAAGTATTTTTCTTTTTTTGTATTGTAAAAAGGGACATAAATATATTTTTAGAATTAATTCAATAGAATTTGTATCCGAAAAATGAAATTTAATACTGAAGTAAAAAAAAACAAATGAGGTGGGAACTTTACTTGACGCATTATTCAACATAACTCAAGTCTGTCAATAAGCAGGGTGAATCTTATTCGTTAAAGCCGGTCCACAGTTGACTTCCACCACAAAGGCTTTTTGATAAAGTTTTGTATCGATAAAGCCAACATATTTACTTCCGTTTTTGTCAAAGATATACACTCCCAGATGACATTTAAACTGATATACAATGTCTGTTTTAGAACATTTTTGTTAATTCACACCAAATAACGTAAAGTCACTTATCACTTACTAGCAGTATAGCCCGGCGTTGTTCGGGCGTAATGAAAGCTTTAAAACTAATCCATGGTCCTGGAGTTCAGACTCTTTGGATGTTGGCACGAAAGACTAAAAAGCAATAGTTGTTTCCAGTTAAAGTGAAACCGTAGACTGAAAGAAAAACGAATGGATATAAGTCAAATTTTGATTTCCTGGTATTGATATCAAATAAGTTTGTTTCGTCGTAAACTGAATTTTGAAGGCTAAATAAGTCCTCTGAGGAAATGGTAGCATGACTGGGACTAAGAACTACTATTATACTTACTTAGAGCCAAACTCAAAGCAAAAACTAAAATAAAAGGGCTGAAAAAAATACAGACATACAGGCAGATAAACAGACACACACACAAACATCTTGCCGTTTATATATATATATATTATCGATTATTGCACTATTGTAAGAACTGCAACCTTAAAACTTCTGAATATCGTTTCTTATGTCTTTGTCTATGAGTGTATCAAATTTGATTAAAATCGGACCACTCCTTCTATAACTAGATTTTTTCGATTATCAATACTCGATATTTATCGGGGGCACCCCGACACAAAACCTAGTTATGAACACTCGCAGACACTTATAGTACAACTGTGTAAATCTTCGAGAAAATCTGTTCAGCCGTTTCGGAGTATATAGGTAACGGACACACACAGAGACAAAGTTCCATTTATAAATAAGTTTACATGATATTAATTTACCCAGAGAAATTATAAATTTTAAATCAAAGTTTGTGTGTTTTTTAAATTTTTGTCACTTTTTTGAAATTATAAATCTTAAGACAAAATTTGATTGCCTTGTAACAACTGATAACTTCAGAAAAAGAAATTACCAAAAATCAGGGAGTTATTCACATTTCGTAAAAGTGGATGATGTGCCAGGTAGTTACAAGGAGATTTTTACAATTTTAAAAAAAATCTGTTTTTGGTTTGTTTATCAGTGTCATGGCGAGGTAGAATCCCCCCCCCCCCCCCCACGCCGCACTTAGAAACATTTGGGAAGTTCTGAAAGGTCAGCCCAACAGGAGTGCAATGAAAGAGCCTCGTTCTGGGAGAATTTGGTATGAATTTTAGTAAATATATATATTTTTTTATTTGGAGGTGAATTAACAGAAAACATGCTTTTTTGCTTTTCCAAAACACTAGTTGACAAAGAAGTTATTGCTTATATAGGATACAAATCCTATATCATACAACTAATAACTAATAACGCAAAAAGCAAAATTGCACACCCGCAAAATTGGAGGAAAACGACTAAAAACATTTTGGAAAAACTCAGACTAAGGCAAATTTCACAAGTCAGTGTGAAAGTTAAGATTCTAGATTCTGATTGGATAGGAAATAAGAAATTCATCTATGACCCAGATCAACTTCTTTTTCACACATAGAAAATGGGTATGGTCTTGGAGCCGGTCACCTGACTAATACGCACTATTTAAAACAAATATCTTCACCGGTCAAATCAATCCGACAAGGGAACGAATGTGAAGGACCTCGAGACAATGTAAGGAATAAATTTCAAGAAGCCGACCCGGACGTAAGAGCGCGTTACATATTCGTTTTTACTCTCCTTCCAATTTTTCTTTCTTCGTCTTTATACACACACAGTCAAAAAAGCAAAAACAAGAGACTTCAACTGAATTAGATAAGTACAATCTCCTTCATTGCCTGACTTTCCTCTTCACTTTCTCTCCGACAATAAAAATGAAAAGAACACAGACATTTATTAGCAAATTTTTAATCTTTTTACATACACACATTCTGCTACTATCAACTATGAACTCTGAATTTCTGTGGAACATTTAAATATTTACATTTCTCTTTGAACAATTAAGTACACGCATTTCTATATGAACATCATATTTTTCTTCTTACAATTTTGTTATTTTGTTAATAAGAATTTTACCTTAACGTACAAACGAAATATTTTATCCTTCCACATTTTAACATTCAACCTTCAACCTTCTGATATTTTAAATTGTGGGAACTTCGGATGTATTTGGCACAAGGCAAATTTGGCAAGCATCACCGAGGCCCCTACACTTATAATATTAATATTTATTGGTATTTTCAAGCTAATAAATTACGTCACCTAGAGGTTACATAAAGAGTTTTTCTTCAACGGTAACTGAGTATATACGTTGCTCTTAATGTTGTATTTACGTTGACGTGTAATGTGACATTAAGAGAAAATAGATAAATAATTCCAGGAGGATATTAAAAAGTACATTTATCATGTAAATTAGTGATTCTAATTTTTTAAAATACGAAAAGAAATTGTATCTTTTCTACACAATAAATGAAGACAAAGTATTCTAATTGGATTCGTAAACATAAACTACAAGAAAACTAAATGCATCGTTACCAGCAAAAAAGAGAAGCCCTAAATGTCAATTTAAGGTTGGGGTTGCTAAAATGAAGCAGGCACAGAAATTTTAATACGTCAGAGGACGGAATGTGAGACACCGAGATCCAAAGACGTATTAGCATGGCCGAAAGCTAAGCAGAGTATCGAGAGACAGGAAAATTTACTTGGAAAGAAAGAAAAGAATACTGGATTGTTATGTGATATATCACCTTCTATATCGCAGCGAATGCTGGACAATATCTTCAAAGATGAAAGAAAGACACGAAGCAAGCGAAATGTGGTTCTACAGAAGGATACTGAGGATACCATGGGACGAACATGTGAGCAACGATGATGTTTTGGAGAGAATAAAAAAATAAACTTATACTTAACACCAGGAAGAGACAGCAGTTTTTTGGAACAAATAAAGAGGAAGGATTTCTTGGAGAATCCGATACCCATCGAGCCGTTAGGGGGGAAAGAGAAATAGGTGAAAACAGTTCTTGACATACTTGATGGGCTTAAGTTAATAGATAAAAGAGCAGAATTTGGAAGAAATAACAGGTATTAAAGGCTATAAAGGAGAAGATGTGGAAGGCCATGATTACCTTTGACCTAAAGGGACACGGCACATAAAAGAAGAAGACCATAACGTCGCATATTTCCAAGCAAAATACAACTTAATCTGCAATGTGGCAAGAACGTTACCTTTTAGATGTGTTAATAGAGTTTGTGATAATTTGTTGAAATTCAAGATGGCTGCTTCGAAGAAAACAACAGACGTACTCGTAATGTCACTAACTAAATTCAAGAACAAACACTATTTATAGAAATATTTAGAACTATAAAATAAAATAAAACCTAAAGGTTGAGTGAGATATAGAAAGGGAGACAGAGAGAAATAGATAGATAGATAGATAGATAGATAGATAAAGAGAGAGAGAGAGAGAGAGAGAGAGAAAAGAGAAAAGAGAAAAAGAGAGAAAATGGGGTCCGATGGCAGAAAACAACTGCTTCATTATAATGAACAGGTCACAATTCCCGCTTGTTATTTACCCTGAGGGAGAAATAAGAGTTTTGTTTGCTCAATAACTTCGTTATTGCATCTCGATGATTGGAATAGCTCACCTCATAAACAGTATTACTGCAAACCAATATGCACAACTTATACAAGTGTGGCATTTTCTCAGCTTAATCCGACCCGACGTTTGTGCAGACATGTATGCCCCTAGGCACCGGGAAAATAACAACTACACAAACAGACTGACTTTAAGCGCAGGGAGCATGGATTGAGAATGACTTGTATACCTTGAGAGACTGGCATTTCCCACCGGATTTACTTAACCTATACAACGAGACGATCCTAAGAGAACTAGAATACCTACTAGGGCTTATTGTTAGCGGCAATAATCTTAACAGATTAAGAAACACCGATAAAACTGTGTTGATAGCAGACTCAGAAAGAAAACTAAACCACCTCTTAGACACGTTACTAAAGGAAAGCAAATAGAAATCTTTTTAACTGTAAGCAGACAGAATACATCTTCTTCTTCTTCTTCTTCTTCTTCTTCTTCTTCTTCTTCTTCTTTCAGGATGTAGACGATCACGATTTTCCACGTCTTCCTATCCCTGGTGGCTCCTAGCACGCGTTTTCTCCTGTTACACCAAGCAATCCCCGTTTCGTCATCCACCTGCTCAGACCCTTCAAATATGTTATCGGCTGCTTTCCTCTGTCTCTTTTCCCCTCTATCTGACCTGTCAGTATCAGGTTCTCCAAGCCTTCCTTCCTCATTGCCTGTCACAGGAACATTAGCTGTCTCTTCCTGATGCTCAGTATTAATTTCCTTTTGGTTTCCATCCTTTCCAAAACAACATCATTGCTCACATGCTCGATCCATGATATCCGCAGCATCATTCTGTAGAGACACATTTCAATTGCTTCAAGTTTTTCCTTCATCTTTGATGATATTGTCCAGCAATCACTGCCATATTGAAGAATTGACATCACAAAGCACTTCAGTATTCTTTTCTTTGTTTCTAGCGAAGTTTTCCTGTCTCTTAATACTCTACTCAACTTCTGGAACGCGTCCTTCGCCATGCCAATTCGCTTTTGGATCTCTGAGTCGCACTTACCATCTTCTGTTAGAAGACTTCCAAGGTTTTTAAATTTTTGTACCTGCTTGATTTTAGTATCCCCCACCTGGAAAGAGAAGCAGCCATCTAGTATCTTTCCTTCCCAGCCAAATTTGTTTTAATAAACTCCAATGACGAATCTGCAATGTTATCGGTCCTGACGTAGCATCTCAACTTTAGTCTCACTGCTGAAACGTAATTTCCATGTGCCGTTTCTATGAATATTTCATGGTAATTGTTCTGATGGATTTTCCTCTTTAGTATCTATAATAGACTTCATGAATTTAAGTGCAATAATAGATTGACAACAAATTCTGATCATTTCATATTGGAAATGGCCGGATCTGATTGGAAATTCTATGCTTATAAATTTTTCTCTCACATTTCTCGCTTGTAGAAACCTAACTTCCGGTTTCTTGCTTCCCAGCCAAATTTGATCTTCAAAAATATAAATGCAATGTAAATCATCATCTATTGACATTTTAATTATTACATTTTAAATGTTCTTCCTCCTTAATAGTATATTTTCTCACATTGTTAAACACTCAGTAACGCCATGTGTATTACCTAGCTTTATTGCCTTGCTTTTAAATATATATAAGTCTACCTCCTTCCACCGAGCGCCCGTGGCTCAGAGGTAGAATCGCCGACTGACGCCAATCCGGTCGGGTTTCAATCCTGAGTAAAAAGCAATCGGCTGTCTAACAGTATTGATGAGCTGTGATACAGCGAAACAGATCTTCTGCGGATGACTATATATATATAGTCATCCGCAGAAGATATATATAGTCATATATATATATATATATATATATATATACCCTTTGCAATGAATTAATTTCTATCTATCTATGGGTTAAATAGCCACTAGACTAAGTGAAGGGCAACTCTGAATTTAAAACTTTAAATCCTCAGGAATGGCCTTTAGAGACCTTGTGTCAAACGCTGTTCAACTGTCCTTTGTTTATACGGTTTTTCCGAAATGTCTGTTTGCTTCTGCATATGTTCCTATCACTATAATCAAATTATATGTCCAGATAGTGTGATTGTTTGGTTTTAAGGTCTGATTGGCTAGACCCTCATACGTGGAAAACGAGAAAATTCATTATATATATATATATATACAGCGTTTGAGATTTCACTCGTTCGATCGACCCAGTCGATTAAAAACTTAATTGGGCGATTAAAGTTTATTGCTTTACTCGCCCGCGATCGATTAAAAATCTCGCAATAAAACGTGTCCCTTCAAATATAGAAAAAGAAAATTCGATTCCTTTCACAACCCAAAAGTATGTCATTGAAGATTCACAAGTTACTTAGAATGACATACAATGACATTATTGAACTTTTTGGTCGTATTCATGGCGCCTGCTTCACGACGAAATGTGTGGTTAAACAAAAGACAGTGATATCCCTCATTCATCAAAGCAAGATCTGACAAATGCAGTTTAGATTGACAAGCTCCTGTCTTGCTTTTATCGTCTCAGTCAGTGCAAACATTCGCTTACTTAACGCTTTCCAGAGTGGAGCCAAAATATCTCTGTCACCCAGATTAAAGACGCTCACAGAATTTTAGAAACTCATTTGCAAAAATGTTATCCTTGATTCAACATCGATATTTCCTCCCCGCTTCCGAAAAGTAAAAACAAACATTTGAAAGAAAGAAAAAAAAAATGCGCCACGCACCGAAGAGCAAATTATTCAAGTAAGTAATTTTTTTTAATAGAAAATCGTAGAGAAAATCAGATTTGTTATTTCTTTTTATCATCTATGAGATGCAGGTTTTCGTCAAGCAGAAGAAAGGAACTACGAATTTAGGTACCTCCACTCAACTGCCAAGAAAATCTGCATATCAGGATGTTAAAAGAGCTCAAACTTAATAAAAACAAAGTTTTATCATTAAAATGTTTATGCTATTATTAAGAGGAAAGATAAAATTTTGTTCTTATTATTTAAAAATAAACTTAAATTCTTTCTGATACGTTCAAAATTTCAATTAAAATTTAATTTTTTTGTTTTCTTCAGCGATTCACGCTATGATTACATAAGGCGACTATTAAGAAAGTGGAGTCAGTCGAGTAAAATGATTTTGAGGAGAGTAAATTTTCCCTCGCTTTCGACCGCCTGTCGAGGGATTTCTTTTTAAAATCTCAAAGGCTTCATATATATATATATATATATATATATATATATATATATATATATATATATTAATATTATATACTGTGGAACCTGCCATATGTGACACTCGTCGTCAACGATCACCTGTTGTTAACGATCATTATTCTATACACGGACGATTTGCTAATGTTAATTGATCCTTAGTAAGCGACCGCTTAAAATAATTCATTTTGGTCGTACACAGCAAACTTCTAAATTAGTAGAAAATAAATGAGTAATCCATTTCATTTTGATTTGCTCTAAGTCAGAAACACATCCTCATTGTCTTGTTATTTTAGTGTTGTATCAAACTGTTATTTCTTGTTGAAATGTACATTGCCTAAGTTCACCTTACGCTCAAACATCGGCTGTTTTGTACAACATATATTGCATTTGACATGTTCAAGGAAATTATCGCAGTCTCTGTACTGACTTGGATAAATTCAGGAATTGGGAAAATCACAATTATGTCCCTTTTTCAAATGTATATCTCTTACGTTCCTTTATTTTTTTGTGTGTTTCTATCTGGGTATATCTATCTCTGTCCAGTCTGTTTCTCTAACCCCACTCACGATCGCTGTCAGTTTTTGTATGTTTTTTTTTCCATGTATTATCACAGATTCTCTTTTGCTATCACTCATTTCTAAGAAAAAAATGAAACCGTATACATTTTTTTAAAGTCCACTCAATAAATATTTTTGTAAGTAATTATTTTGATCTCTTGTTGACCGTTGTAAATACGTTTTTTAAAATTTTAAAATGAATTATGCTGAATAAATTTCTTTAAAGGTAGGCCATTTTCTTATGTTCTCATTTATTTATTACCAGATTACATAGTAAAATTCTTTTTACGACCACCTGTCGTATGCGACCAGGCTCCGAGGGCAGTTGGGTGGTCGCATACGACAGGTTTCAATGTATAAATATATATATTATATATATTAATATTTTATATATATATATATATATATATATATATATATATATAATGTATTATTATAATGTATTGCATTTGACTTGTTCAAGGGATTTATCGCAGTCTCTGTACTGACTTAGATAAATTCAGGGATTGGGAAAATTACAATTATGCTCCTTTCTCAAATGTCTATCTCTTTCGTTCCTTTATTTTTTTGTGTATCTATCTACTCAATTTCTATCTGGATATATCCGTCTCTATCTGTCTGTTTCTCTACCCCCACCCACGATCGCTGTCAGTTTTTTGTATGTTTTTTATATATATATTCACGCAGTAGTAATACATAGTTTTTACTCTGTTAAAATTCTTCAGGGCACGTGATCGTTTTGAATACTCATATGCCAATCGTGAGAGTCACTTATATTTTCTACATCTGGATTCTAATACAATGTCCACATTATTTCACACTCTGTCCTACAGCACACGGAGAATAAATATATCGAATACAACACACTTAAGAATTGCTAAAACACTGGCTAGAAGCGCACGGAAAAATAAAAACTATGGATAATTCTTCTATGATTCTTTCACTCCTAGAAAAAACGCAAAAAAGATTGATTAAATCATCCTTGTCGACCGTCTATCTATCTGTCTGTCTGTCTGTCTCTCTCTCTCTCTCTCTCTCTCTCTCTCTCTATATATATATATATATATATATATATATATAAAACAAAACTTCGATTTTTAAATTCGTTGAATAGCAATTTCTACGCGGACTTCCTTGCGTCTTCCGCAACGAAATATTTATTTAATTAAATTCAAATGATAAAAGATTTTATACCGGCAGAAGTAAAAAAAAAATTTCCATCCACAGGAAAATAAAATGGGGTGGGATTAATAATTTTTAATTTAAAGAAATAAACAGGGAAGCAGACATACTTATGTCTCTTAATAGAAGACACCCCTCTACCTTATCTGAGTTGAGAGTTTAAAAGTTGAAATTTAGCCATGTCTGGGGGGAGTAGAAGTGGTAGGGGGAACGAAAGGCAAAAGGAAAAAGTAAAAGGAAAGAAAAGGAAAAAAAGAAAAAAGAAGGAAAAAGGGAAAGGGGTGGTTGACAGGAAAGTAAGCTAAGAAAAGAAAAAAGAAAAATAATTTCCCATAGAAACAAATGAAACTGCCAACATTAGTGTTAAAAAAACATTAAAAAATTTACCAAAGGGGTTTTTGTTTAAATAATTAATGACTGGAACAAATTTTATAGAAAAAAATCTTGACATACAAATTTAAATCTAATTTACCTTTTACACATAAAGATTAGTTTTGGTTAACTTTTAGCAGGGCCCTTACAATAAAAATATAACAATTTCGTTCCTTTTGTACTAAGCCGCCTTTCATTTGGATTCTTAAATTTTTCCAAGAAATTAAAATTAAATTTAATTTGTGAATTGCGAATATCCTTTAAATTAAATTTAAGTAAATTATGTTCGGGAATGTGTATTTGTGTTTATGTGTATGTGTGTGTGTTTGTGTGTGTGTGTGTGTGTGTGTGTGTGTGTGTGTGTGTGTGTGTGTTTGTGTGCGTTTATGTGTATGTGTGTGTGTTTATATGTGTGTGTATACTTGTAGAAATGGATTCTTTTGACATCTACCCTTAATGTTAATCTTTAACGTATCTATAAGGCTGGGATCAGTATTTGATAGCGGGGTTCAAATTTACTAGCTTAAAAAAAATAATTTATTTTACTAAAATCATAGATTAAATTTCAAACTTAAATCTTAAGTTTCAAAATTCACAAATTTCGACTTATGGCGGCATTTGCTAATGAATTCTCTCCGTAAATTTAAAAGTAGGTGCTGATTTGGGTACTTTAATATTTGTATTTTTTCCTCTAAACATAGATTGTACCTATCGTGAAAATTTATAGGGGTACGGGCTGAACCTATTAGTTTCCAAAATCTTCGTGAAAGGGTTATTTGATAGTTCTGATTTGGATTGGAAAAGGAATACCTATGATTGTAATAACGTTGCTTAAAATCCCCCGCGGATATACCAATATAAGTCTGATAATTTTTCTATTGTTGGTTGCTGAGATTTGAGCTTCGTATATTACCTGGGTGGATTTACACTTGCCTTCCACCGGGCAGATACTCATGGAGCTACAATTACAATAATTAGAAATTCCAGATTTGAATCGGTATTATATAAATATAATCGGTATTATATAATATAAATCTTTAGAATCTGATTATTGTGTGAATTAATAATATCATCCATATTTGGGGTACAGGAATAGCTAATTTTAATGTGTTCTTATTGAAAGAAATTTTTATGTACAGGATTGTTGCTATTGAAATGTTTATTTATTAGCTTGAGAAAATATTTTCCTATATTAATATTAGTTAGTATAAAGTATGGGGGTGAAACCATATTACCTTCCTTTATCTTCATTTATTTTCATTTTTGGTATTAGATGGTTCAGGGTTAATAGTTGGTTTTACATACATTAATTTATTTTTGTATCCGCTCTTCTGAAGAAGGGCCTTGTAGTAAATGTCTTTATTTTCATTGAAAGTTTTGACGTTAGATAATAAACGGTTAATTCTAGTATTTACGAGATTAGGTATCTGTTTTAAAATAGTTTTTGGGTGATTAGATGAGATATTAATGTAAGAGGGTAAACTATTTTCTTTGAGATAAGGCTGGTAGGAGTCATCATTTAGTATAGGATAATATCTAAGTAGTTAACTATTTTAACATTGGAAGAAACTTTAACATTAAAACCAAAGAAAATTTAGAGCTCTAATGATCTTTTTCTGTAATTAGAATATAATATTTGCATTGAGCCCTCCACCTTGATCAGTTTTAATGTTAATGAAATTAATATTAATTAGGATCGGGTTTTTGAGATTTACCTACCTGATTATCCTTTTGGATCATGTATATATATATATATTGTTTAAATTGTGTGTATTTAGGCAGCATGTTTTCATTGATGCATGTTTCATTAAATAATATAGACAAATTTTGTCGATTTATTTTATGTAATTTTTTTCATATCGTCTGATTAGCTTAATAGAATCATCGTTGAAAAATACTCGAAGCCATATTCATAAAACAGTTGAAACCTAACCTGAAGAAAATTAACTACGAAATCTCCACAAACATTCTCAAATGCCTATAATAGTTAACAGAAGCGATTGGTTATCCCAATGGCTTTCCATACTTAAAACTTCTCGCCCCCAGTCTCGCGTGGTCATATGGGACGCCACAAGCTGTAGTGCAATTTTCGCATCCAGCATGCACGCACCTGTTTGCCAATCTTCCACACAAACAAAATAGACGACTACTACTATCATTTGTCCGTGAACTGTTCATTACAGCCAACACAATTGTCATCTTTGATAATGGCTGAAAGCTCAGAAAGGATTAAATAAAAACATATCAATATTGTGATTTTCTTTCCTCTTTCAACGATAATTCTATTAAGCTTATGAGACGATATGAAAAAAAATTACAAAAAATAAATCTACAAAATTTGTCTATATTATTTAATGAAACATGTATCAATGAAAAAACTATGCCTAAATACGCACAATTTAAACAATATATATATATATATACATATATATATGTATATATATATATATATATATATAGCTGTGAGTTTGTTATGTCTGGTCTATCACTGATATTGAGCGCTTTTAAATAAGTACCACGCATATATATTATGTAAACAAGATAATATATATAACAAATTGCATATATATATTGATATTTATAATTATATACATACACTTTCCATATATATATATATATATATATGTGTGTCTGTGTGTGTGTGTGTGTGTGTGTGTGTGTGTGTGTGTGTGTGTGTGTGTGTTTTCATGTAATATTAGCCGTCTCGCTACACCTACAAGGAAAGACTTTTCGGAGTTCACTGACTAATCTGCCGGTGTTTTTTTCGGTTGAAATTTGTAAAGCTTTCTTTTAAAATACTTTTTTTTCTTAGGAAAACAGGTTTCTTGATTTCAGTAACTGTTCTCGCTCTTTCCAGTACTGATAAGGGTTTCCTTCATAGCCTTTTGCTCAAAGTAGTGTGGAATTTCAACATCATGATTATGTCAATATTATTTCCTCTTAGAGTTATAGATATTATTTTTGACCGAAAATTAACTGCAAAAAAAAAAAAAAATGGGCATAGTTACTGGAGACACAAACGATGCAGAATTATTAATTTTTATATTCAATTGTGAAGAGCGAACATGCGAGCTTGTGTATGTGAATAAACACTGTGATCGGGACATAGTATTACTTAAGGTTTTCCAGAACATGTATTTAGTATGAAAAACTGTGTTGGATAAGACAGGAAATAACTGACTATCGACCATCCTAACATAACAACAGCGACGACAGCGTTAGATTGATATAATTATTCGTAAGAGAGCGTAGGTTCATTTTGTGTATATTAACAAAATTTACCGCAAATAAACAGGCCGGTAGAAATAAAGATATTGTTTGATTAAAAGCAGAATATCTACTCAAATATGAGTATCGATTAAAAATAATGTTCAAAACAAATAATTTCAATATGTCGGTTGTTAAAACTATTTCGTTAATCTTCGGGATTTTTCCGTAACATTGTTTGCATTTGTTGACATTACGATACATTTCAAAGCAGAGGTGGTTATTTGCGTAGAATCGAAAATTGTGTTATATAGACTTGATTTGACTTCGTTTAGATTATGATATCATTCGTGGTCGAGTGTTTTAAGACGCACCAGGTCAATTAGTGGCTTCCCATATGCTGATAGGGGTCGAATGACGGGTTCGAATCTTGCCTAATGACACACATTTTCGTAACAAAATTTATCGTAAATAATCAGGCCGGTAGAAATAAATATACTGTTTGATTTAAAATAGAATATCTACTCAAATACGAGTATCGATTAAAAATAATATTCAAAACAAATAATTTCATATATATATATATATATATATATATATATATATATATATATATATAATGTTCATAAATCAATGTCAGGACTAATTGAATAATTGAAAAAAGTCTTTCTAGACGATACCAACGAAGAAATCGTAATCCATAACAATCTCATATCAACTTCAAAGAAGTCATACTAGCTCATGAGTGAACTTCCATATATATATATATATATATATATATATTCCATTTGTAAACGAGTTATTACGCGACCCAGGTTTCTACCATGAGTGGTGTCTTTAAGCAATTTTGAATTAAAAAAAAGGTTGTTAAAAATCACCTGAAGACACCACTCACAGTAGAAACCTGGGTCGCGTAATAGCTCGTTTACAAATGGAAAATATTAAAAAGTTCTACAATATAATTGTATTGAACACTTTTTAATAAAAATGTGCACTGGTCTAATTTTCTTATGACCAAAAACTAAGTAATTAAACAATATATATATATATATATATATATATATATATATATATGCGCGCGCTCGCACGCGCTCGCGCGCGCGCGCGCGTGTGTGTGTGTACGTGCGTGTGTGTGTAATATGATATAGTTTTAAGCTATGTAAACATAAAAGTGGACATTAAAGTCAACATACACCGGCGATAGCCCGTTTCATGCTTTAATGAAATCTTTAGGCCATGTTTCGTTTTATTGTTTTGTTTCAACTATGTATATATGTTGGTCAATTGTGCATTATGGATGAGTCCATTTTATTATTCTAACGGTTATGGAGTGTGCGGTAGAGGTTATGTTTAAAATGATTCTAGGTGACATTGGGTGGAAATAGTTGGATATCCGAATGTCATTCTGTGGCTAGTGTACTTTGTTAAAACTTTACTTATTGTTTATATATTTATTCATTAATATATATATATATATATATATATATATATATATATATATACAAGACTCCATTTGGACATCCTGGAGTTTCTAAACGTCAATTTACAACGTCCTGCCCAGTGCAGACAGAGGGAGTTAAAATTTAAATTGGAGCTTTTTGGGAATATTACCACACAACATAGGTAATGTATTTTTTTTTAACTCTGTGTCTTAACCTAGGATGTTGTTAAAATTTTTTCTTGGCAGCTTCTGTCTTTTAATTGCCGACTATTCTTTTCTGACGAAGTGTCAACCGAAACGTGTCTTAATAATTTTTCCCCTCTTGTTTTATATTTTCCCTTTTTAAATGAGATACTATTGTAGGTGTCTTAATAAAATGATCCTTGGTAAAACAATTTTTAAAACAACTGTATTTTGGGCTGGTATAATGTATGAAGGCCAAGTAGACAATTTATGAAAATATTCTATACGAAAAAAATGCCTGCTACCCGTAAAGTAATGGCCAAAAGCCGCACTACATTCCCTTTCAAAATGCTATTCAGCTATTCAATTTCCCAAAACCTTCGGATAGTATATTGGATGTAATAATATGAACACACATGCCTACAAACAGATACAAACACATCCACACACTCAATTAAACACCCCGCGTCTGCACACATATATAGATGATTGTATATGTGTATATATATATTATATATACATATTATATATTAATGTATAGTATATCATATTATATATATATATATATATCATATATATACACACCCACCCACATACACACATATATATTTGTATGTATGTATATATTATATATATATATATATATTATATATTAATATATATTATATTATATATATATATATATTATACACGCACACACACACACACATATATATATATATATATATATGTGTGTGTGTGTGTGTGTGTGCGTGTGTGCGTGCGTGTGTGTATCCTTTTCGTAATGCTTATTTATTGTTGCCGTTAAAATAGAAGCAGAGTTAAGCTGTGCATACGAAATAGACATACGTGCACACACATTCGCATATACACACAGACACGCCAGCGCGCGAATCCTTATCCCCCATCAAACGGATAAAATGCAACCGTGTAAATTTTCTCACGGGGACAAAATACGGTACATGGGAACCCACATGCCTCTTTATGTCGTTTGAATCAAGTACAGCCGTATTTCGTCGGCCGTCTGTCGCAAGCGTCATTATGTGGCCACTAACCTGACCTTGTCTGGTTTGTCCGGGAGGCTGATTTCGAGCAGCCAGACAATTGCACCCTGTAAGTGTGTAATTTACGGGGGCGTCTACAATGAGGTAATTGTTATCACGCTCCTCCCCCAGATAATATCGCAATATGCTAGATTCAGTCCTTACTCTTTATGCAACTACCATGGACATGTGCCCAATTTAAGTAGACTTAATATAGGTGGTCAGTGGGGTAGGTTGCAAATTTACAGTCGTTGTCATTGATAGACGTTCGAACTCAAGTATAAGTCATGATTTTCAATGCGCGTTTTCGAAGTATGGAAGCACTTAATCAACATGAGCGCTTCTATGCTTCGAATAGGAGCAAAATGATCTTCCCCTAAGTTTTTTCTCTTCTGTACCTGCCATATACACAGCGAATTCGAACGGCTAGAGATAAATACATGCGACCATTTATTTCTTAATTCTTATCCTTCAGTTCATGCGAAATGCTGTTTTCAACCGCGTTTGTTTTAGACTGATTTAGTCTGCGCAATATCACTATCTTATATCCTTCCAGGGATTCCGGCAAAAAAAAACCCAAAAAACACATTCAGTCAGTTAAAAGTGCCATACGCGAAACACGCTTGGGCGATCACGTCTCGAAAGAGACATGAGTGACTGGGCAGAAGATTATCCCGAAGTAGGTTGCCATTGCTTTCTGCGGTAGACTGGTTGCCGACCAAGGTTAAAGAACCCAATCTGTCCTATTATTTAACCCATAACTGGAGGGAAGAGACGGATTAATACCTTTCCCAATGGTATTTTCGCGTAAGTGGATGCAATGAATTCAACTGGAATTTGAACTCGGCTCCCCGATTTCTCGTTCCGAGCCGATATCCACTGCACCACAACGCACATCCGTTAAAAACACATTACGTGAGCATATTAAATTACACACGCCACGGCACGTAACGGGCATTTTCTTAAATATAACTGTTCTTTTTCCATAATGTACAACGTACGAGAATTTAATTCTCGAAAGAAACAGTTCGGGTCGCTGACGTAGTAAGTTAGGCAAACATTTGAACTCGGGCACGTTCGGACATGTTCGAAATTAGGCTTTTTAAAACGTAGACCAGATGTGAGATTCGCTACCGAGTAGTAGAGGAAGTTGTACGTGTTCATGTTGCGGACTGACTTCAACTTTTTGTGAAGAATAAATAAAAGTACTAGTGAAACATTAACTCCATTAACATAAACATTTATTTATTCGGTCGAGCTATCTGCGACATTCATGAGTCGATCACATCAACCATGACGGTCATGCATGAAGATCGGGAGATCATTATATCATAACATAGCTCGTACATGTAGATGATTTCTAAGCGACAGGCTAAATTTTTGCCATGACAAGATGCCCATGGCAGTAGATCCCTCGTAAGTTCTTGTTTTGCTCGCTAGTAGTATCCTGCAAAATGCATTCTGCGTTCGTGTAAGATTGTAGAAATATCTACGATGAGACTATAGAGCAGTGATTTATTTCAATGTTGTCTCTAAGAGATGTTAAATATAGCACCCGAGATTAGGTTCCATCAAGATTGGACTTTGGGGTTTTAGTTAGTGTCCAAACAAGGAAACCCATACATTAAAACTTTCTTCAGAATGAGACGCAACCCTAAGAAGTGTTTTTTCCATCTTGCAATTCATTTAAAAAAATATTAATCTAATAAAGCTCCACACATACCCCCCCCATATATATATATATATATATATATATATATATATATATATATATATATATTCTCAGATAGAATGTATCTGTAAAAGGGACAAATAAAATAAAGACAAAATGAAAAACTACAGTTTTTCTTATTTCTTATACATACATATATATATATATATATATATATATATATATATATATATATAATTAACAATGCTTATATATATATATATATATATATATATATATATATATATATATAATTAGTTAGTTTTGGGTCATAATAAAATTAGACCAGTACACAGTAGTACTAAAAGTACAACTCTATTATACAATTATACAATACAATTATATTATAGAACTTTTCAATATTTTTCATTTGGAAATGAGATATTTCCCAATCTAGGTTTCTTTGTTTCGGTGTCTTCAGGGGATTTACAATAACTGATTTTACCGTTTCAAAAAAGGTGACGTAACAGGGATCTTTAAATAACTCATTTCCAAATTATATATATATATATATATATATATATATATCAGTTTGCCTATAAGGTTCTTGATGATGCAATATACTATAAACGGTAATTTCTAATTTCCGAGATGACCTCTCTGATATGCTATCTAAGTGTAGTTTTATACTTTCATAGCGTTTTTTTTTATGGTTCACTATTTGCCCATAGCCGGGCCTCTAACCGGTGTCATCATACCTCGGAACAACACTAATTAAGAGGTGGTTCCATGCTTCTCAAAAACTTCGATCTTCCATTCAGAGGGCTTGCTGCCGGATGAATTGTTTTCGTCATGAAAACAATTACTCGGCTATAACTTTACAACTATTAAGAAGATACAAAAGTATTATGTTTCAAATCACAATTAAAATCTAGTCATTCACATGTTTCACAAAAAATATACATTCCGTAACGTAGAACAACACACGCTCTTCATAAAATACTTCTTAATACATTCAAATGCACACGACGGCACACCACGTGGCAATAGTGAAAGACAACTTCCGTCAAGTATAATCATCTAATTTACAACGCATGTAAACTGTTCCGTCATGAGAAAAAGCAAGCGATTCATTTACATACTCGTATATATGCGTAAAAAGCTACACAGTATTATGTACTTATATAGACGTAACTGATGAAAATAATTCAGGGAGGGAGAAACATACAATTAAAAAAGTAATAAAAAAGAAAAAAGGAAAATACTTCGTTGTATAAGGTGCCAGTGTAGACAGCGAGGACAATCATCCTCTGCGCAAAGTGACACCAGAACGAGGCTGATTACATGGAGCCTGCTAATTTCTTCATATCGTTATATTACCGACGGATGATGCTCCAATTCCTCGTATAGTACATAATAAATAGATAAATGAAACGGAAGAGTAGATATGCTGAAAGCGAGAGATAGACGAACAATTTCCCTAATGCTATCTCCTTCTCCCATATCCAGCAATAAACGATGTCTTCAGCAAAGTTCCAATGACCCATTTGCTAGAAAACCATAGATCCAGCTAGAGTAAAAAAAAATGCACTGGAAAATTGAAGCAATAGAGATGTTCCTGCATATGTTCACTTTCACGAATATAACTGCTAAGATACCGTCTATTTTAACAATGGAACTGTGTTAATAATTTTTAGCACTTATAGCCACTTTGTACGGAGAGAATATTTCAATCTTCAGATAGCATCATATTCCGAGTAAGCTTTTTGATATATTCCGTCATTTAGTCTTTTTTTACGTCGTAGCAAGCAAAATATCATGTTAACATTTTAGACCACTCTTTCCTTAGACCACTTTCTCACTCTTGCAATGTAATCTATTTTCTTATATATATATATATATATATATATATATATAATTAATTAGTTTTGGGTCATAATAAAATTAGACCAGTACACAGTAGTACTAAAAGTACAACTCTATTATACAATTATACAATACAATATAATATTATAGAACTTTTATGTGCCGTAACCCTTGAGGACGTAACGATCATGGCACGCCATATCTTCCTTGCTGCTCATAATATAATGTGTCTTGATATTTCTCCCAAATTCTGCTCTTCATTTGCATGAGCCCATCAAGCATGTCACGCGCTGTTTACCCCTCTCTTATACCCTCTATCCGTCTTGTGAGTATCAGATTCTCTAACCCTTCCTTCTTTATTACGTGTCCCAGAAACTTCAGCTGTCTACTTCTGATCTTAAGTATAAGCCTCCTTTCGTTTCTATTCTTTCCAAAGCCTCGTCGTTGCTTACATGTTCGGTTCATGCTATCCTCATCATCCTTCTGTAGAACTATATTTCAGTTGCTTCAAGTCTCTCCTTCATCTTTGAGAAGATTGTCCTGCATTCACTGTCATATAGAAAGAGATATATTGCATAACAATCTAGTACTCTTTTCTTTGTTTCCAACGAAGTTTTCCTGTCTCTCGATGTTCTACCCAACTTTTGAAATGCGTCCTTGGCTATGCCAATACGCCCCTAGATCTCAGTGTCGCACTTTCCGCCCTCTGTTGGAACACTTCCCAGGTATTTAAATATTTTCTATGTAACGCCTATGAGGACAACATTTTTTTATGATTTTTAACACATACTCTCGGCGACGTGTATCCCTGAAAAGTAATCTACTTATTGGTAATTATTAAGCACAAAATTTAAAATAATATATCTTTGTTTTTTTAAAAAAATTTAACGCATTATTTATTTCGAACAAACAAAGAGAACTCTACAGAAAACAATAAATAAGATGAGCTTTTTGAAGAATTGAAGGGAATCATTTGTTTACATCACGGCAACGCATGGCCTCATATCAATCAACAAACGATACAAAACATTGATATTGATTTTCTAAGTGAGTACCCAGTGAGGAATCGTGACGCAATACTGATAAACGTACCTGTTGAATCCTGAATCTACAAGAGTTACAACTTGATAGGCACTTAACTGACAGACTGAATAAAGACATCATTCAGCGGAATTATAAACTCTCCCCTCTCACCCACTTTCTAAAATTCTCAAGATCTTAGAGCATAGAATTGGCAATCGTAAACCTGAGTTCCAATTCAAGTCGGGTTCCTTATGCGCAAACACATTTAGGAAAAGGCATGAATCCATCTCACCTGAAATCAGTTTGGGCTTACTTACTAGAACTTGTATTAGTAAATCATTATCGCTAACAAATTCTTACAACCTAAAATCAAAACAGGTTTTCTGGCTTTAAATAACCAGTAAAGAGTTGATAAGCCGTAAAATACAAATCAATCAATTAAAAAAATGACTATTGCTCAAACGTGAATAATTCCACAAGTTTTAATCAGTATTCATTCTATTCCAATTCATAATATTTATATTAATCCGTCCCTTCCCTCCAGTTATGGGTTAAATAATATGATAGACTGGGTTCTATAGCCTTGGCTGGCGACCAGTCTACCACAGAAAGCAATGGCAACCTACTGCGGGTTTAATCTTCTGTCCAGTCAGTCTTGTCTCTTTCGAGACATGATCGCCCAAAGCGTGTATCACGCATGGCACTCAACTGACTGACTGATTAGATTGATAATTAGTATCACCCTTTTACTCTTGAATTAGATATATGTAAACGTAAGTTCTATTCAATGGATGTGAGTTGTGGTGCAGTGGAACGACAAATCGGGGAGCCGAGTTCGAATTCTCGTTGAATTCGTTGCATTCACTTACGCTCAAATACCCTTGGGAAAGGTATTAATCCGTCACTTCTCTCCAGTTATGTGTTTATTAACAGGACAGATTGGGTTCTATAGCTTCGGCTGGCAGATAGCAATGGTAACTTACTGCGGGTTAATCTTCTGCCCAGTCAGTCATGTCTCTTTCGAGACATGACCGGCCCAAGCGTGTATCACGTATGGTACTTAACTGACTGAATTTCTATTCTAATAGTTTTTTTTCTCCCTGTGTTGAACTCTCTTCCGACTTTTCGCTTCATTCCACCTACAATTTGCAAAAACATTAAACATCGCAATATCTGTCTTTTGTCTTCCGTTCTTTTATTAACCTTTCTCTTCCATTTACTTGATTAAAGTCTTCTCATTCTCTTTCACTTCCAGTAACCCGATGCGTCGTAACGGCATTATCACCTTGCTCGGGGTGATAATGATTGAAAGAAAAAGTCAAAATAAAACCCGCTTTTACTTTCCTCGACTATCTAGTTTAATAAATCTTTCAGTTTTTCTAAGGGATCAGTTGTCAACACGGTTCGCCTTCTTAACGTTTGTTGTCAGGATTAGCGTACCAATAATCATTTCCGGGAGCAAAAAGATCCTTGTCACACTGCTCGTTTTGTTTTGGTGTTCCCACTTAAGTAATTCTCTATCCGTCTAAAATCCGTTTGCTCTTAATAGAATTTACTGATTTTGCAGTCATTTTTCTTTTTACATTTATTGAATACTTTTGGGAATTCTCTGAAACACAGGTATAGGTCTTCCTAAATTCGTATAAACGTATCTTCTTGCGGATAATACAATTTGAGTATAATACGACCCCGTATTTTTTAACCTAAAACATAGAATAAATTATATATTTTAATACGACTGTGTAGTACAGCTGTTCCTGTGTAATTAAAAAACAGAGCTATACCAGATTAGACATTAAAATCTTAATGTCGTACTTATATTTCGTTAAAATATGTAATATTTCACAATATTAAATAAATTTAGACGTTGCTGGTCTCTTCTCCCCTGTTTTTCAGTTTCACAACTTAAACTCGAATTTTCGGGAAAAAAAAGGTGCTCTGTCGTAACAATAGACGTTGCAGGTCTCTTCTCCCCGTTTTTCATTTTCACAATCTTATACTCGAATCTTCATGAAAAAAGGTGTTTTGTTGTAACAATAGACGTTGTGGGTCTCTTCTCCACCGGTTTTCAGTTTCACAACTTCTACTCGAATTTTCTGGGAAAATGTTGCTTTGTCATAAAAGTAGACAAAAGGTGTTTTGTCGTAACAATAGAGATTGTGGGTCTCTTCTACCCCTTTTTTTAATTTCACAACTTATACTCGAATTTTCGGGAAAAATCTGCTTTGTCGTAACAATAATGATTGCGGGTCTCTTTTCCCCCGTTTTTCAGTTTCACAACATCCTCGAATTTTCGTAAAAAAAGGTGCTTTGTCGTAACTGTAATGGTATAAAAACATGACATATCCTGTATATTTCTATTATTTATTTTCACAAATTATTTTTAGTAAATTGCCTGTCTTTGAGACAAAAGAAAGATTTACTGATGCAAATCCTACTATTTAACCCATAGCGGGAAGGAAAATAAGTAAATTAATACCCTTTTTAAGAGTATTTGTGTTTAAATTAATATAACGAACTAAATTGGAATTAGAATTTTCGACTTCCAAATCTGAGCAGTTATCACATTTTGGATATCATAATCATTTGGTGATATAAGTCTTACTAATTAACTCATAGGTAGGAGAAATGGGTGATTCCTACCTTTCCAAGGCTATTTGCGCGTTAGTAAATATAACTTACACCAAAAATGGGAATGCGTCTTTCCCAATTAATATCCACGTGCCGTTATCCCTTACACCACCCGAACATCCAAACTTACAGCACCTTGTATCCCCAAGCGCTCAATTATCCAGGTACAGACCAGGCTCGACTTTGACTATATTTTGTCATCGTACGGGTACCGGCACTTCAACGCTATATGGTCGTAAGCCATTTTGTAAACCATTGTTATCAAGACTTGCTTACTTTATCTATTGTTGTAATTGAGTGTATTTGCAACCTTGCCGTTTCAAGTAAGACGGTTTTTAAGAAGGACTTATACCTGTGCTTCATTGATTATGTGAAGGCCTTTGACAAAATACGCCACAAAGAATTGATGGAGATGCTCAACATTCTCGATATATTTGGGAAAGATTTAAGAGTAATCAAGAATCTTTACTGACAGCAAACCGCTTGTGTACGGACAGGCAACGAATTTAGCAGATATACAAAGATAGAAAGGGGCGTAAGAAAGGATGTGTCTTTTCACCGGATCTGTTCAACTTGTAAAGTGAGAATATTTTGAAGACTCTAGAAGTTATGCCTGGATTCGTCATCGGAGGCTACAATTTAAACAAACTAAGGTTGCAACCTAAGGTCAGCAGATGATACAGTGCTGATAGCAGACACAGAAAGGAAACTACTAGACATCCTACAGAAGGTAGCTGAAGAGAGTGATAAGAAAAGACTACAAATAAACTGCAAGAAAACCGAATGTATGGTCATCAGTAAAAAGGGTAGCCCAATGTGCCAAAATACAGGTCGGGGATACTAGAATCAAGCAGGTACAAAAAATTAGAAACAATTGAAATGTGGTTCTACAGAAAGATGCTGCGAATATCATGGATCGAGCATGTGATCAATGATGAGGTCTTGGAAATGATGGAAACAAAAAGGGAATTAATATTGAGCATCAGGAAGAAATAGCTGAAGTTCCTGGGACATGCAATGAGGAAAGCGGGCTTGGAGAACCTGATAGTAACAGGCCAGATAGAGAGAAAAAGAGACAGGAGAAAACAGCGGATAACATATTTGAAGGACCTAATCAGTTGGATGACTGAATGAAGGGCCACATGGTGCAAAAGAAGAAGGCGTGCTAAGAGCCACCAGGGACAGGGAAACGTGGAAGGCCATGATCGCCTACGTCCTGAAAGAACAGGGTAGATAGAAGAAGAAGAAAAATTTCTGAAATTTCTACTCATGTGCTTATACGATCACATTTTTTGTTTTGCTTTTAATTTTCGTTCAAATTTTCTCGTATTATCCACAAGGAAATACAGTAGATTTTGGACAATATTAGCATTGCTTTTCTTTTTCTAGTGTATTAAATGAAACCTTGTAATTCTTCGTCGATTTCCGATCCAATTATGCTAAGTACGATGTGAAGCCATATTATATAAAATTTCATAATTTTGAGTTAACTGCTGTAAAATAAGATTTAATATAATTGCCTTCTTAAAAGTAACTTGTATATTTGAAAAGGTACCTATGAGGATGTGCTGTTAAAAAATAAAAAGCATGACAACTCGTACCTTACCTTTTTGAATATGTATATGGAGACTTTAACTCAAGAGCTCAAATCATTTTCTTAAATAGCCTCGCCAGATCTAGACACTCATAAAGATATCCTGCATGGCCTCTCAGAAATGTCAACCATTTGTCTAAAGACCATTTTCTTACCTCAGTCTGTGTATAAAATTCTGTGACTTTCGTTAGTCCGCCAGTCACACCCTCTAAAATAGGCATACACTGACCGATCGAAATCAGATTTTGGTCTAAACTGCTAAGTGGGTACAAAGTACTGTTGGTTTTACATCGATTGGTTTGGGATGTTGGACAATACATTGGGTGTAAATATTCGATAAAAATGTCAGCTATAACTTCAACAATAATGTAAGGATTTCAACATGCGTCAGCGTGATGCGAAACAAATAGTTATTAAAACGGCTTCGTGTGAATGAAACTCGAAGGTTTCAGAGAGGACCATGATTTATCTATTATTTGGCAAAGATCTTTGAAAGTGATTATATACCGCCAGTCTATGTAGACTGGCGCCACAGAATCACATTCATAGATCTTTTTTATAATCATATCCCCCCAAGCAAGGCAGTTTACTGTCACTGGTGCACAGAGGGTTACATAGGAGGACAGTTTTGAGAAAGAGTGAAACAGGTTATACGGGGTATCAGGAAGTGAGTATGAGAAGGATGAGAATACTGTATGGAGTAGACGGAGAAAGGAGCATGAGAAAGAGGATACAGGTTAGTGGGATAGGAGATGACTATTGACTTTATATTTAAATCATTAGAGATTGTCGCTGCTGGAGAAGCCAGTAAACGGGAAGTGCGAGAAAATTTGCGTTTATATTTTATTGGTTTCACATTAAAAGGATTGGACTTAGTTGCTAATCTTGTGGCTCGAGTAAATTAATATATAGGGAGCACCAGGGAGCTAAGTTTATCGGAGAAGAAGCCGTGAAAGTATTTGTAGAAGAGACTCAGGAAAGCCACATTGGGCCGGTGAGAAAGTGACTGTATCTGAGCTGCCAAGTCGTGATCGATCACATTACAGATTCTTCGTTGGATTTTGTCAAGGATATCTAAGTGGATAGCATGTGCACCGAAGCAGATATGACAACAGTGTTCAATGCACGGGCGGATGGTAGATTTATATATGTGTATGATGGTTTCAGAAAGGAAAAACTTCCTGCCCCGACATAGTGAACCGACCTTTGATAAATAACAAATACGATATCCCTTAAAGTCTTTCAACAACCACAGCAAAATGGAGAGCGCATGTGACTAGAAAAGAAAAAAATATTGTTATAATCAATATGTTGACTTTCCACCCTAATCTAAAACGCAGTTTTAATAAGCCAATCTTCATGAATTCTAGAAAGTGCGATAACAGTAAAAGCTATTCTAATAATAAAAAATGAACTTTCTATTAGAAAGATTTAATAAATTTCAACCGACTCTAACGCTAACTGCTCCCACAATGAATTCTGAATTTTTTCCTTCATCTCAATTTTATCATTACAATAGACACCATGAGTCGCTCTTTTTGTTCCTTTCTTTGAAAATTGGTCAGATTTCAGAAATGTGATATTTAAGAAATCAATATATGAAAATCTGCGTCTTCAGTTAGTCCGTCTGTCCGCCAATCTATATGCCCGTTCTTCTTCTTCTATGTGCCTTGTCCCTTCAGGACGTAAGCGATCATGGCTTTCCACGTTTCTCTATCCCTGGGGGCTCTGAGCACGCCTTTCTCCTGTTACACCGTGCAATCCTCATTCCGTCAGCCACCTGATTAGGTCCTTCAAATATGTTATCCGTTGCTTTCCCCTGTCTCTTTTTCCCTCTATCTGGCCTGATAGTATCAGATTCTCCAAGCCTTTCTTCCTCATTGCATGTCCCAGGAACTTCAGCTGTCTCTTTCTGATGCTCAGTATTAATTTCATTTTTGTTTCCATCATTTCCAAGACCTCATCATTGATCACATGCTCGATCCATGATATTCGCAGTATCTTTCTGTAGAACCACATTTCAGTTGCTTCAAGCTTTTCCTTCATCTTTGATGATATTGTCCAGTATTCACTGCCATATTGAAGGACGGACAGCACGTAGCAATTCAGTACTCTCTACCTTGTTTCCAGCAAAATTGTCCTGTTTCTTAATACTTTACTCAATGCTTCCTTCGCCATGCCAATTCGCCTTCAGATCTCTGTCACACTTTCCGTCTTCTGTTATAACACTTCCCAGGTATTTAAATTTTTGTACCTACTTGATTCTAGAACCTCCGACCTGTATTTGGCATATTGGGCTACCCTTTTTACTGATGACCATGCATTCGGTTTTCTTGCAGTTTATTTGTAGTCCTTTTCTTGTTACTTTCTTCAGCTACCTTCTGTAGGGGGTCTTGTAGTTTCCTTTCTGCGTCTGCTATCAGCACTGTATCATCTGCTGACCTTAGGTTGTTTAAATTGTGGCCTCCGATTACGAATCCAGGCCTGACTTCTCGGGTCCTTAAAATATTTTCGCTGTACAAGTTGGACAGATCCGGTGATATGCCCGTTACACCCTTCCGAAATAGCCATTGACAGATCGAAACCAAATATTTGGCAACAGTGCAAACAGATAAGTGAGTACAAAGTAAAGTTAGTTTCATTTGGGTGCGTAGGTTAGTAAAATAAATTTTCATTAATTTTAGGAAAAATTAAGCTTCATTATTTAGTATAAAAAATGTTCCAATCATTTTACAAACAATTTAATGATTAAAATAACAAATACTTATTTAATAAAAATGCAATATTGATTTTGTATATATTTTCTTTAAATTTGTATATACAATAATCACATTTCCAGTTCGCTTTGTGAGAACTTTAAAGAAATCACAAGTTCAAACGCTTCAACAAGTTTGAATTTGACTCCAGAAAGAAATATTTACGAATGGTAAGTTGTATGTTGCATGCGCAAGTGTAAAAAAGTCTTAACATTTTGAATATGTATATGGAGACTTTAACTCAAAAGCTCAAATCATGTTCTTAAATAAACTTGCCGGATCTTAACACCCAATAAAGATATCATGTATGGCCGCTCAGAAATGTCTATCAGCTGTATAAAGACCATTTTCTTAGCTCAACCTGTGTATAAAATTTTGGGACTTCGCTGCTAAAAAGGAAAAAATATAAATTTTCATGAAATACAATGTTTACTATGAAGTCCTATAAAATTAAATTAAATTGAAGAAATTATTAAAATGCGTAACAGGAATTTTATCAAAGTATTTTCCCAGCCGAATCAGTTTATACAAATTTCATTGATTGATTTGAGAAATTGAACGAAACATATAGTTTCTAAATATCGACAAAAATATTAGCGATAACTTCAAGAAAACTAAATAATGAGGGGATTTCAACATATATCAGCGTGTTGCAAAATATTCTGGTAAGTAAAAATGCTTGAATATAAATAGAATCTAGAATCAACAGCTGGATGCTTCTGCAATTCGCAGAAAAGGGAAACTTAAATAGTTGATAGACTGGAAAGTGAGTTAAATCATTATTTTTTTCCTACAGAAATAAAGTTGTACAGAAAAAGGTCCGAAAGACAACGAAATTTTAATTATCATTTTTCTATGTTTTAACCAATGTGAACATTCGAAAAATGGCACATTTCCTTGAAAATGATTTTTGAAGGATCAAATTCCTTGAAAATCTCAGTGTCTTTTTTCATTAGAATTGTTAAGTAAAAAATAAGGAAATATATTTTCAACCAATGATCAGTTCGAAGTAATCTTATTATTAGGCCTAGTTTTTAGTTTGTTATTTTCTTTAAATGATATTCAGTTTTTGGTAAAAACGTTATACGTTCCGCTACTTTACCAATTACTCACTGCGGACATTGTTCAGCCTTTGGTGGCGCCTGTAAGTGTCTAACATTTTATTCCCTAGTTTTTTACAGTGAGGGTTCTTTTAAATCTAAACTTATTTATAAATGGAACTTTGTCTGTGTGTGTGTGTGTGTGTGTGTGTGTGCGCGCGCACGCGCGTTACCTATAGACCCCGAAACGGCTGAACCGATTTTCTTGAAAATTTACACAGTTGTACTATAAGCGTCTGCGAGTGTTCTTAGCTAGGTTTTGTGTCGCGGTACCCCCGATAAATATCGAAAATCGATAATCGAAAAAATCGGGTTATAGAAGGAGTGGTCCGATTTTAATCAAATGTGATACACTCATAGACAAAGACATAAGAAACGATATTCAGAAGTTTCAAGGTTGCAGTTTTTACAATAGTGCAGAAAATCGATAATATATATATATATATATATATATAAGGCAAGATATTTGTGTGTGTGTCTGTTTATCTGCCTGTATGTCATTTATACAAGTCCACAATTTTTATCCGATTCTCACCAAATTTCACACAAATATTCTTTAGGCTGAGTCTGAGCTCCAGGACCATGGATTAGTTTTAAAGCTTTCATTACACCCGAGCAACACTGGACTATACTGCTAGTAATATATACTTTTCAGTCGTATTAACCTATTTCTGTATCATTAGTGTTACTCCTCCTCCTCTTCCTCCTCCTCATACTACTACTACTACTAATACTATTACTGCTACTGCTGATGCAAATACGATTTAACTATAAACATGAGTTTACAACCGCATCAAATTCATATATCGGTTCCAATACGATCACCGAAGTTAAGCAACGTCGAGCCTGGTCAGTGACCTAGATGTGTGACCGCTTAGGAGCAGCAGGTCCTGGTAGTGTAATAGGTAGTAATTGTCATCCATTGTCACCTCTTTAACTTTAACTTCACATAGAGTGTCGGCTGTTTGGTTCTTCGACATGTCAATTCTTGCTGAGTCATTTAATTTTGGATTTTGTATGCGGTACATAGTGAGGATCGAACTCACTACTCCACAGTTATAGCCAATCAGACTGGCCTCGTTAATCTTTACTCTACATCGAGATTTGGATGATTGTTTTTTAAACGTCAAATAATGTTTTGAATTTAGTGTGTGGCACTCAGTGAGGTGCAAACTTAGTAGTAATGAACAAACAGGTTAACCATAAAACGAAGCCGCGTTGCACCAGTCGAGTAAAACTCATGATGAAAGTTAAAATGCTATTTAGGGTTAGTCTAAAACACCTATATAGATATATTAGATTGGTATATTTTACGAAATACTTTGCTAGGCTATTTTATTTGGGCCACACAATGCTGATCGGCCTCCTCAGTGGGTAGTTAACGTAGTACTCCACTCCGGGTCTTTCCTGGCCGAATAAAGTATATTTTTCTAACCCACAGACTTCAAGTGGAACTCATCTATACGATCCGTTGTTAAAGATGCTGGAGCAATGGTCGGCTTCTCGTACCGCTCTAGTAATTATCTTTTACACTCTGCATTTCTCTATATTTCCAAGAGTCAGATCAGGCAAAAAAAAAAAAATGACGTGTTGATGTCATATCTAGGCTGGAACTCTCCAGTTGATGTCATATCTAGGCTAGAACTGTCCAGTTATCAATTAACTGTCTTCTCCAAAAACGTCTACATGACCTTATCTGCGTTGAATTATTTTCCAACCTACTTTTGGTGCAGTAGATATCGACTCGGAACGACAAATCGGGGAGCCGAGTTCGAATTCCAGTTGAATTCCTTGCATTCACTTACGCACAAATACCATTGGGAAAGGTATTAATCCGTCTCTTCCCTCCAGTTATGAGTTAAATAATAGGACAGATTGGGTTCTATAGCCTTGGTCGGCAACCATTCTACCGCAGAAAGTAATGGCAACCTACTGTGAGATAATCTTCTGCCCAGTTAGTCATGGTCATGTCTCTCTCAAGACATAATCGCCCAAAGCGTGTATCACGTATGACACCTAACTGATTGACCTTTTTCCCCACAGACGAAACATCGCAAGCTCCTCGCTACTCTATCACTATTACCATGGCATATGTTCTGATGAGATACATTCCTTCGTTTCACAAGGTCTATTCTTTGCAATAACCCGCCATGATACGCACACATCAATCAATCATCCTCACTTCGTTGTTATACCATAAGTAAGTCCGGTTATCTCTTTTCCAATCTTTTCACTCTTTTCTTTCTTTTATTTTTTTCTTTCAATTGGAGTAGATAAACTAAACTATCGCCCGGTTCACACTCCACCCACGTCTATTGAACAGGTGAAGAGGCTCATCCCTTGTTTCTTGTTTAGGATGCGGCTTCCGGTTTTCTCTTTTCCAATCTTTTCACTCTTTCCTTTTCTTTATTTTTTCAATTGGAGTAGATAGTCTAAACTATCGCCCGGTTCACACTCCACCCACGTCTATTGAACAGGTGAAGAGGCTTATACCTTGTTTCCTGTTTAGGATGCGGTTTCCGGTTTTCTCTTTTCCAATCATTTTACTCTTACGTAGCCCCCTGCGCATCAGTGGCGTTATCGCCTTGCTTGGGGTGATATGATCAAAAAAAAAAAAAAAAAGAAGGGAGTTCGCCTCAGACAGCTTCTTCCCAATAATATAAAGTCAGAAATGATTAAAAAAAATGCTACTTCCGAGAGGATGTTTTCTTGATCTCTACAATCATAAACCATTCAAGTCTAGGTTTAACCGTTCTCTTACAGAATCTCCTAAACAGCACTTCTTACCTCCCCTTCTTGCTTTCATACAATGATATCCTCTAATAGCCCACTGCTTTGACTGGCTCTTGAGTCTTGTATTAGGTAAACATTAGCAAAATAAAATGCAATAAAATCACTTGGGTTACGTTTATATGAATGATAAACTATAATTAGCATTAGGGACAGACTTAGAAATTCGCTTCTCAAATTGTATTAATTTCAGTTGTATCTTAGGGAAATACGTGTATATTTCAATTGTATTTGATTGAAATACAAGAATATCGTTTTCTGCAAGTGAACATACGCGTCTAATGGTATACGTTTCTGCGAATTATGTAATCGCCCGTGTGTGTTTCTGTATTTGCCATGACGTATAAGTAACGTTTAATATAATACAATTCAAATTTTTTATTTCTTTATTATTTTAAAGAAATTGTCAAAATTAGTCTCAATTTATGCAAGGTAAAAATCATGCGGGCCAACAATATTAAATTCAACACGTAAAATGCAGCCGCAGTTGTTTATTTTTTAAAATTTGCATGCATTAAAATGTCAGTTTATTCTCGAAATAAAAAAAAATATTTTTTAAAAAAAAATGGTAACAAAGTGAACAGCACAATTTGTGCGGAAGATTATTTTTTCAACTTGCTTCAAACATTCAAGACGCTGAATTCACCACAAACTTATATATATATATATATATATATATAGTTATAATATAGGCTTTTCTAAAATCATTTCTGTAAACATCCAAAGGCATTTGACAACTGAAATTTGGGCATATATTACACCTTATATCAAATGCTGCTACAAAAATGCTAGGTGGTTTTACGCATTATAAATGATTTTTAACTAAATTCCTTATAGTACTGAGTATAAAGGACAGTTAGGGCAAAAAGTCAATCAACTCACTAAAGATTTAATTGCCTATGGTTAAATTAAAATAAATAAAAACTTGAAGAAAACTTATCTTATCTAACGCATTTGGTCCTCTGATAAACTTTATCATAACAAAGTAAAACCAGACTGCAATTAACTAAAGTTATATCCCAAAATTCAAATCAGTTTAATTCATCCCCGAGCTGCTTTGAATGTACACCGATCGCGATGAACGGATATGCCGTTAAGGAGACTCCGTGTCTTGAGCGTCTATTGGGACTTAAATTCAACCCAGACCTTAAGTTCGATTCGTACATCAATAGTCAAAGATACTGGAGAATTGTCGGTTCTCGGTACCCTTCTAATAAGTTCCTGACTCCGCCTAATATCCTCTACCTTTATAAGAGCCGGTAAAATGGAGTTTTGCTTTCATATACAGGATACGATGGATAAATTGTCACCGTTTTATATTTTGAATTTCGCGTACGAGTGTTGTCTGTTTTAGTCGACTGTACGGTATATTAAGGTTAGTTGGGCACCGTCTGTGAGAAAAAGAAAAACCATGACGCTATTCGTTCTGCCAGAAATTTAAGAACTGCATGCTGTATTGTTAGAATTCGCAGTAGAAGCTCCAGTACGTACATTTCAGTGTTTGGATGTTAATTTGAGAGCATTGGAGAGGATTTGAAAAGTGTTGGATGAGTCTCTGATTGTTCAGATGAGAAAAGAACTCCCGAATTAGATGGTGATGGCCTCAGACTCAGCAAGAAGGCCTACATCAAGTACTTTGAGGAGGTAGTGCTGCCCTGGGTCATGAGGGTGGCTGCTGGAAGACCCTGTGTCTGGCGACTGAGCTCTGCAACATGCCACTCAATTAGGATAACCCAGTCATGGTTGTCAGACAATTTCTGTGACCACTTACATCTGACTACCTAACAACACGCTAGATTATTATTAGTGTGGGTGCAGTTGAATGTGAGACCAACAAAACTCTTTGTATCACCCAAGATTATCTGAAGACAAAGAGTATTGGAGCATTCACCAACTTAAACAAGGAGATCGCCCAGAAGAGATGCAGAAGATTCTGAAGTAGTCTGAAGGCTGTGGCTGAAACCAATGGTGGTATTATTCAATAAATTTACACTTTAGTATTGCAAGATATCTTTGTGCAATTTTGGGAAATAAATCTGTTGAAATGAGATGTCGGTGTTATTTTCATTTTAGGGGCATTCAGATGACAATCTATCCATCGCGCCCTATATGGACAGGAACTGCCCAGCTGTCACTTTGCAGTTTCGATGGAGTCCAAAAGCGTTTTCGTGTGTCCTTGTGTGGACGAATTCATTTCCACCCTAGAACCCGTTTCTCGACTCAGAGATGCAGCATTAGGAGACTAACGCTAATCTATCACTGTGTTTCAGACGAACTACATCCCATAGTTCCACTAGTTCTAATTTTCACGGCAAAGACCCACCATACCACACCCATTGTAGAGAACCACTCTCAATTCCCTCTTATTCAATTGGTCACTAAATGAGTTTAGGGTGAAATATTGAAATTTACTCGATCAGGGCACCTCGGTGTTAAGCAATGTGTTATCTACTTAGTTGTCGGTTCGATCCTTACTTTGTGGCCTACACAAAATTCGATTATATTTAAAAATCAACTAAATTAATATATCCGTTTAGGCGCCTCCTTGTGGGGGTAATAGTGAGGATATGTCTGGTTGACTATCACTGCTACTGTGTAATGAGATCAATCAGCGCCGTGTGGATCATATAAAAATGAAATAAAATAAATTAAAATAACCCAGCAGGGGTTTATATATTGTGAAATTCTTCTTCTTTTATGTGCCTTGTCCCTTCAGAACGTAAGCGATCATGGCTTTCCACGTTTCCCTATCCATAGTGGCTCTGAGCACGCCTTCTCCTGTTACATCATGCAATACTTGTTCCGTCATCCACCTGATTAGGTCCTTCAAATATGTTATCCGTTGCTTTCCCCTGTCTCTTTTTCCCTCTATCTGGCCTGTTAATATCCAAGCCCTCTTTCCTCATTGTTTGTCTCAGGAACTTCAGCTGTCTCTTCCTGATGCTCAGTATTAATTTCATTTTTGTTTCCATCATTTCGAAGACCTCAACATTGCTCACATGCTCGATCCATGATATTTGAAGCATCCTTCTGTAGAAGCACATTTCAGTTGCTTCAAGTTTTTCCTTCACTGCCATATTGCGGACAGCACGTAGCAATCCAGTACTCTCTTTCTTGTTTCTAGCGAAATTAACCAATCTAAAATATCTGTTTAGGTGGCTTTTTCCCCAAAATGCATCTTACCTTTTATTATGCATTTTACTCGAGAAGCTTCTTGTGAGTAACTGCCTTATGGTACTAACTCCCAAGAGGACGCTTCCCTGGTTACTACAATCTTAAACTGTTGAAGTCCAGAATCAGTCGTTATCTTCTTTACATGCTTCCATAAACTGTTTCTCTTACGTGCTACTTTGGAGTGGCTGTTGGACTTTGTAGAGAGTAAGAATCATTGTAAAATAACAAAAAAAGAAGAAAAGAATCAGATTTGTCGTTATCTGCATTAAAAGCTCCAATAAATATAACGTTTGAAGGTGAATTAAAACCTTTTGCTTTTAATTAGTTCAAGTAAGACCCAAAATAACCATACGAACGTGGCCCATTTTAGCAAAAAAAAAAAATGCTTCAGACTTTTACAGACAGGTGTTCAATTCTTATAACGATTATTACATCATATAGTCTCTTTTTATGAGTAAAAATTTTCAGAAAGTATGAAATCATGGCTCTCTAAAACTTTTTGTCTTTTTTGCTCTAAGTAACACTTGATACTTTATTACCCTCCCTCTTTTGTCTCTATTCTACTGTCTATTCACACAGACCCGTTAGGCTATTTGCTGTTTTCTCATGCCCCTCAATATGTCTTGTGAGTGTTTCCAATTGCCTTCAGGAGATCTTGTGAGCATCAAATTCTCCAATCCTTCTTTCCTTATTACGTGTCCCATACCTTTCAGTTTTTTCGTTATGATTCTAAGTTTAATTTTACTTTTATTTCCTATTTTCCTTAAAACGTCGTTGCTCAACGTTTTTTTTAACCGCATTTTCGGAGTGAAAATTTGCTCACACCTCACCATTTTTTTTCATAAAAAGTACATTTCCAAATTGTAAAAAAGACAAACAGAAAGAAATATAAAGTTAGATAACCGTGAATTCGAAGACAAGACATTACCATTGATAACTCTCTCCTCCAGTTTACGGACCCTAGTTACTATATTCTTAATAAGTGATATAATGCAAAATATCACAATGATGAAATTGGTCAATAATTATTTATACTGGTACTCATGCATGCTATTACAAGTAGTCCATAATAATATTCAAAATTTTGAAATCATATTTATTTTTTCAACTGTTTTTAAATATTTGATTGTCTTTCAATCATTCGCCCTCAGCTGCTTTCCTCTTCCGCTGCACTTATTAGGTGTGCCACATTGTTTTGGGGCCACTGGTCTATAGTATTATTACCACTGGGCACCTCGGCGTGGTGTAACGGTTAGCGAACTTGTCTTGCCAGAACCTATTACAAATGAGTAATAAGATCGATCCTCACCTTCGGCCTCATGCCACACCTAAGCGGGGCTTAGAAAATCAACAATCTATCTCTTTGGGCAACTCAGCCTGGTGTAATGGCTAGTAAGCCTCTGTTACTAGAACCTGTTACAACTGAGTAGTGAGTTTGATCCTCACTGAGTACCCCATTCTTTCAGCTTTGTGCCATATATAACTGGTGCTTAGATAAACAACTATAGTATTATTAATATCATCTTTTGAATTCCATATCAGTCTCTTCACTTATCCTCTTGATCTGTGAGAAAATGTCCGGTGTTCACCGCAAATAAAAGAGCCATCAGAGATAGAGAGACGTAGAGGGCCCTGATTACCTACGTCCTGAAGGTACCTGGCACATAGAAGAAGTAAAGTCATTTCAACTATTGTCCTCATCTTTGTTATTTTTGTCAAAACGTTTCAGGCTTCATCAGGTTATTCTGAACCGAAACATTTATTTAATCTACAGGTGTAGACTGTTCTCATTCCACTGCCAATATCTAGGGATATGTCGTTTAGTTCTTATTTTTAGTACTGCCCAGTTATTGCTCGCACTGTTTGCACTGAGTCAAACAACACACTGACCGGCCCGGGGATTGAACTCAATGCTTTAACCCCCAGGCTATTGTCTCATATTCATTTGATTATTCTCTACAGAAAGCATGAACTATGCGTAAATTTTGAAGAAAAATAGATCTACAATAATATGATACTTACAATTTGAAAGAGACGGGGAAAATTTCCGGGTCTCACTTTGTGAAAAGATATCTTGGTGAACGAGTATGTGTAAATCAGTAGCGTTGTGGATTCCGGATGAGGAACCGCACAAAATAATAAATAACAAAAGAGATAGAAAAGTAAGTTATATTGGACGTAATATACAAACTGGAATGCTGGTTAATCGATTCAGGAATACTATTAGTAGAAATAAATATATACAAGTCTTAAAGTGAAAAACTATGTCCGGGTAACTTATTCTAGCTGAGTGGAGCTCAGAGCTAGTCTGGTCTCTGGGTAACTTCGGTATCTGTCGGAACTCTTCGATAACTGTAACGGATCTCTACGATTACTCTCCACTGTGTACTGGCACTACAACTGTGATTCCAGATCATGAGATTCACTGTTCTTTTTATGGCAGGATGATCTGTACACTCCGTTGAGTCCAGTATCATATGCAAAAGAGGGGTCCCCCAGCAAGTAACACGAAAGACACTGGAATGGCATCTGGTCTACCGCAGTAATTACTGACAACTTTATAGGGGAAAATCTTCTGCTTAGTCAGTCATGTTTCTTTCCGAGACTTGCTCACCCAAGCGTGTATCACGTATGGCACTTAACTGACTGACTGAGAAGGCTTACCAGGATATTTCTATCGGCAAGCGTGGTTGGCTGGTTATAATGTTATGGTTTGAACAGTTTTCGAATAACAACATTTTCGTTTTGTTAAAAAGTTGACTCCTTGATAATACCGGCCTGGTGTGACAATCTGATTCTTGGAAACCATACCACGGTTTGACCAACGCCTTTTAAATGTAACCGGGCAGAGAAGTTCTTCGGAAGTGGTTGATGCTTGTGCTAGCACGAAATCATCGACACCGATGTTCAACGAGACGAAAACGGTAAGGTCTGCTTAGCGTAGTTTCAGTATATAAACGAAGTTTTGCTCTGCGGAAATTAAAGAAGAGCTAATCTTCCCGAGTGTGTTTCTCCACCAGGATTCATCTAATCCTTCTCGTAGGTTGGTGTCAGTGAGTCAGTTAAGTGCCATACGTGATACACGCTTGGGCGATCATGTCTCGGAAGACACAAGACTGATTGGACAGAACATTTTCCCGTAACAGGTTGCTATTACTTTCTGCAGTAGACTGATTTCTTACCAAGGCTATAGAATCCAATCTGTTCTGTTATTTAATCCAAAACTGTAGGGAAAAATGACGGATTAATACCTTTACGCGCAAGTGAATGCAACGAATTCAACTGGAATTCGAACTCAGCTCCCCGGTCTCTCCGTACCTCAATGCACATACCAGGTTGTTTTGCTCTTTTGAATTTAGAGTTTTACTGGTTCTTACTTCAAGGAAGAAAGTCTAGACAGTTCATAGCTGGGAAGAGAAGGTATGGATTCAAAACTTTATTTGGAGAACTTGTGTGTAAATGAATGTGACTAACCCGAAAACGAATAACCAGATTCTGTTACAGAAACACTTGTATTGAAAATGTGAAATTTAAAAGGACAAAAATAACAATAGAAATATAATGTGTCCCGACTTCTTTGCTTCATCTTACGACGGCCCTTTTAAGCATTCGGAGTTCAAAATGTCAGTGATTAAGCTAATTAATGCGAAATAAATATACCATTGACCTAATGACCGTTAGGTAATCAATAGATGATTTTATTAATTAGTATTTCACAGGCTGCGAGTTCATTTTGCACATTACTGCCTAGCAAGTCATTTTGCTTATTACTACACCACATATGAATTTACTCAGGCTTAGGTGAATGGACGTTGTTTCTGCGTTAGAAATTTTGATGGAATGGAATCACTTAGAGGAATGTCTTGTGTTTGAATGAGTAAGACCAATATTCAGCCAAAAATAAAGTTATATTTTGGACAATTTCTATTTAACTTTGGAGATTCAAAAGATTTACGATTAAAACAAGCAGAAAAAAGAAAAACAATATAGATACACTAACATTTGTTTCACGCCAAAAATGTTTGTCCCCTAAATTATGAAACTTGATATCTATGCAATAATAACTTTTGTCGCACCTCCTGAAAGCTGAGAAGTTTCAATTTATATTTGCCGCTGCCTGTTCCGTTCATTAAATATTTAACAAAGAAAATTTCTATTTTCAAGAAACTCAGTTCAGGAAATTATCCTCTCTGTTACAATATAGATTGTTGTATATATATATATATATATATATATATATATATATATATATATATATATCCATCCCATCACACTCATGAAAAGAGAGAGACAACAGCGAGGCAGCGTCGGCTCAGTTCATCCCCTTTACTACCAGTTATTAAACTTTACTACTAATTATGAAACTCTTTCCGCGTGTTTGCTCTTTAACAGTGTCCTGTTATTTGATTATTTTTCAAAATTAGGTAGTCGAGAAATGAAGAATCTATATATCCTCTCTAGTATATTAAAGACCGCTGTGTATTGATTAGTATATATATATATATATATGTTATTTCATTTCTTAGTTTTTGGTCATAATTAGACCAGTACACAGTTGTATTAAAAAGTGTGGTAGAACACTTTTGAATATTCTTCATTTGTAAACCAGTTATTAAGTGACCTAGGTTTCTACCATGTAGTGTCTTCAGGCAATTTGCAATAACTGATTTTACCGTTTTTTTAAGAACTCTCACGTAACGGGGATTTTTTTTTAACTCTCACGTAACGGGGATTTTTTGAACGCTCACGTAACGAAAAACATCCTCTAAGCGTTAACCTGTGAAGAAACAGCTAATCACTTTTTGAAATAATTTGCCGTCATTTTTGACGCCAGAGGTACACTCGTCAATAAATATTTCACTACTCACGGTTTTTTTTCATCGCTAAGATAATTCAGAATGCGGGCAATCATAGCTCTCTAGAGCTTCCAGTTATAGTTGTTGTTCTAAGCCATAATTATTTATGATTTTCTGCTTTGTAGTACTTCTTCCTTCATCAAATTTCTCAAACATGTGAAGATGGTTAATTGTTGCTTTCCCTTTCAAAGAGGAATCAACAAGAGACAAATATAACAAAGAGTATAAAATAGAGAGAGAGAGAGAGAGATGAAACTGTAGACATATATAATTATCGATGGGCACCTTGAGGTAGTGTAATGGTTAGCAAGCTTGTCTTGGTAGTATCATTGCAATTGAGTAGTGAGTTCGATTCTCACTGGGTGACCCATACTTTCGGCCTTGTGCGACATCTAAGATGCGCTTAGAAAATCGGCATATATAATTATCGATGTCTTGTAGTCCGGGACATTACAATAAGCTACATCCGGCAGCAAGACCTCTGATTGCAGTTTGGAAGTTTCAGGGGTAATTAGCTCCACCTTAATTGCTGTTGTTCCCAGGTTCAACCCCACCTAGAGTAGTACCACCTGTTAGGCTTCAAGCAGTTGGTAAACAGTAAAGCCCAAGGCAAAAGGAAACACTACGAAAGTGTAGAAATTCGTTTTTGTAATAGTGGTTTGAGGTAGAAATGTATTTTTGCATAAAAAATTACTAACAATGCATATTTGTAGTAGAATTTCTAATCATAGCCAAATGACCAACTATATATTTTATCTGTATTTGAAGCCATGGTCCTCCAGGTTTGGGGGTTGGGTACAGAGCTAACAACCCTGCCCCGTAAAAAACAATTTGTTGCAGAAACAGCAACAAAAAGTTGCCGCCCCATGCACCATCAGGGTGTGATGGATAAATGATGATGATGATTTGAAGCCATAAAGTTGTGTTCGAAATATTTAGATCTCGGCATTAAGCAATAGAGGTTGATATAAACAAAATCAACCAACACCGATGTCTTGAAGGAACATGGTATATAGAAAATGACTGTAAACTAGTATGATAACAGCTTCGAAGCGGACAGTGGATACTACTTACTGAGATAGTTCTTTCATTGTCAGAGTCTATATAATACGGGCGTGGTCGAATGTTAGGAATACTGGTGGATCTGCCATATAATCGATCCTGACTTTGCAGCCAACCTTCGGCCTCTTTCTTACCGACGTAATGTGGCTTTCATCTATATCCTTTACAAGTATTTTCATAGAAACCGCTCTAACATGATTATTTTTTTCTCGGTACACCGAACCCATGTATTTACTCGTGATACTAGTTTGGCATCTATACCCCACCATTTTACTCTAGAAATAGTTAAATGTAACTAGCTCTTCTACTTTAATAGTTTCTTTACTCGCAATCTCAAAAAGTTTAAATGCAACGTCAATTGCCATCTTTTATCTACTTGATTCCCATCCATTATCTTTTCTTTGACATCCTCTATATCTTTTTATTTTCTCACGGTAACCCCCTAAACTGCAAGAAAACCGAATGCATTGTCATCAGTAAAAAGGGTAGCCCAAAATGCCAAATACAGGTCTGGGATACCGGAATCAAGCAGGTCCAAAAATTATTTATCTGGGAAGCGTTATAACAGAAGACGGAAAGTGCGACACAGAGATCCGAAGGCAAGTTGGCATGGTGGAAGAAGCATTCCAGAAGTTGAGTAAGGTATTAAGAAACAGGACAATTTCACTAGAAACTAGGAAGAGAGTACTGGATTGCTACGTGATGTCCGTCTTTCAATATGGTAGTGAATGCTGGATAATATCATCAAAGATGAAGGAAAAACTTGAAGCAACTTAAATGTGGTTCTACAGAAGGATGCTGCGAATCTCATGGATTGAGCATGTGAGCAATGATGAGGTCTCGGAAATGATGGAAACAAAAAGGAAATTAATACTGAGCATCAGGAAGAGACAGCTGAGGTTCATGGAACATGCAATGAGGAAGGAGGGCTTGGAGAACCTGATACTAACAGGCCAGATAGAGGGAAAGAGAGACAGGGGAAAGCAACGGATAACCTATTTGAAGGACCTAATCATGTGGATGACAGAACGAGGATTGCACAGTGTAACAGGAGAAGGCGTGCACAGGGATAGGGAGACGTGGAAAGCCATGATCGACTACGTCCTGAAGGAACAAGGTACATAGAAGAAGAAGAAGAAGAAGAAGAAGAAGAAGAAGAAGAAGAAGAACCCCCTGCACATCAGTGGCATTTCTAATTTGCTTAGAGTGAAATGATTGTAATTTCAATTCTGAGACATTAGTTCGAATATAATCATGACCTATTTTTCGAAAGAGTTGACTTTTAGATAATGTCAGAACAATATTCTTATTGTAATCATAAGTGGTTTCAGTTGTCTTGAAATATATTGGATATATTGAAGGAAAAAGTGTCAGACGGAAGCAGCGAGCAAGCTACCTAATTGGTTTGTATAAATAGATGGCCGAGTAGAGACAAAGAAAGAAGGTAAAAGGTCAAAGGTTGCTTAGAGCTTCAAGGGACAGGAAGTGATTGATATCAATGATTACTCACTTCTTGAAATTACACGGCGCAGTAGTTTTGTAGTTATATATTAAGAATTTTCATTTTGTGTTCATATTTTTACATGTCTATCAATCCTTCACCTTCGTCATCATTATCATCAATCCCATGACGGGTATATTCGTATGGTCACCCCGCAGCTGAACATATGACCAATTTCTTCTAATATCTGGGTAGAAAGTTGAAGAGATATTCATATATTCATTCAGTTTCGGACAAGTCAACCTGGCGAAGCCTAGCCCACTCAATTTTTTTTCCGTTTTATGTTTAATAAACTATTTCTTCTTTGTTTCCCCTACCTAGACTTTCGTTTTTTTTTTTTTGTTTTTTTTTGACACTCTAACTACGACTTAATTCTCGACTATTTTAAACAAGCACAACATTACAACAATGGAGAAATAGAATTTACATTTTTCAAAATCATTTTATCCCAAGCAAGGTGGTAAATCTACTAAGATACAAAGGATTACAGAAAGCGAATGGTCACCCCGTAGCTGAACATGTAACCAGTTCTTTCACATATCTGTGTGGAAAGTTGAAAAGATATTCATTCAGTCAACATGGGAAGGATTATAGAAAGCGAACGGAATTTAAAGAACGCCGAGGAAAGAGACGACAATAAAAGAACAGGATTCAAGGAGACAGAAGATAACGATTGATGTTGAATTTAAACTTTTGAAAGTCGTACGTGGCAGGAAAGCAAAAAATCAGAAGAGATTTCCACAAGCGAATATTGTAAGAAAAGAATCTTTTAGCATAGAAATTACGGCTACATCTAGCAATTTCAACAGTATACACACTTGGGCTATCATATCTCTTTCGATTCCTAATTGACTAGGCAGAAGCTTTTCCTGTACTAGGTTACTATTTCTTTCTGGTATATTGGTTAGCAACCAAGGCTATATAACCCAATCTGTCCTGCTAAATAGCAGGACAGATTGGGTTATATAGCCTTGGTTATATCCTCAGCTAGAGGGATAGAGACTGATTCATACCTTTCCCAAGAAAGTGACCGCAATGAACTCAATTGGGATTCGAACTCGGCTCTCCGATTTATCACTCCCAGCCGATACAATGCTAATCAAAGACTGCGTTTCAATTGGGGAAGACAAAGTACCACAAAGGAAAGCTTATTAGAACAATTAAGATGATAGCAGTTATAAAAAATAGCACATCTTACTGCCACTTTTGTGCAGGGGGTTACATAAAAGGAAAGTTATGAGAAAGTGTGAGAGGTTACAGGGGTGTCAGGAAATGGGTAAGAGAAGGATGGGAATACTGATGAGAGTAGAGTAAACGGAGAAAGGAGCATGATAAAGAGAATGCAAGTTAGTGAGATATGAGATGACTATTGACTTTACATTTAAATTCTTGGAGATTGTAGCTGTTGGAGAAGTGCGAGAAAAGAAGATGATGGAATAGAAGTTGCATTTACATTTTATTGGTTTCACAGTAAAAAGTTGGGACCTAATTGCTAATTCAGTGGCTAGAGTAAATTGATATATAGGGGGCACCAGTGAGCTAAGTTCATCGGAGCAGAAGCCATGAAAGTATTTGTAGAAGAGACACAGGGAAGCCACATTGCACCAGTGAAAAAGTGACTGTATCCGGGCTGCCAAGTTGGGATTGATCATGTTACAGATTCTTCGGATTTTGTCAAGGACACCTAGGTGGATAGGAGGAGCATCCAAGCAGATATGGCAGCAGTATTCAATGCATGATTAAAAATGAAATGTTACTAGTTTAGAGCAGAAGCATATGGCGCAATGTTCGATGCAGGGACGAATTATAGACGTATAAATGTGCGTGCTAGATTCTGGCAAGAAAAACCGTCCAGCATAAAACATTGAAGCAGTTTTCTTAGTAGCAGTCCTAGCAATTTATTCAATATAATGGTTTCACTTTAAAATAGTAAAGATTTTTTTTTCAAATACTTCACCATATGAACATACAGAGTTTATTTTGACATCAGAAAGTAAACATTTTTGGAAAACGTACCCTGGATGTGCGCTGTAGTGTTGTAGATATTGGCTTGAAACGAGAAATTGGAGAGCCGAGTTCGAATTTCCGTTGAATTCGTTGCATTCACTTATGCGTAAATTCCTTTGGGAAAGTTTTTAATCCGTCTTTCCTTTCCAGCTATATGTTAAATAGCAGGACAGATTGGGTTCTATAGCCTTGGTAGGTAACCAATCTACCGCAGAAATTAATAGCAAGCTATTGAAAGAGACATGATCGCCCAAACGTTTATCACGTATGGCACTTAACTAACGGTCCATTGATATGCAACCTCAAGCTAATACAGGGATGTAACTATCTGGGAATCATGTTAACAGACAATGGAAAATGGGACACAGAAATCCAAAGGTGCATTGATATAGCAAAACATGCCTTTCAAAATCTTTTCCACATATTCAGAAATAGAAAAATTTCGTTAGAAATAAATGATTACTGAACAGCTATGTAATACTAGCAGTATAGTCCGGCGTTGCCCGGGTGTAATGAAAGCTTTAAAACTAACCCATCGTCCTGGAGCTCAGACGCTTTGGACGTTGGCACGAAAGACTAAAAAGCAATAGTTGTTTCCAGTTAAAGCGAAACCGTAGACTGAAAGAAAAATGAATGGATGTAAGTCAAATTTTGATTTCCTGGTATCGATATCAAATAAGATTGTTCATCGCAAACTGAATTTTGAAGGCTAAATAAGTCCTCTGAGTAAATGGTATCATGGCTGAGACTAAGATCTACAATTATACCTACTTAGAGCCAAACATGAAGCAAAAACTAAAATAAAAAAGCTGAAAAATACAGATATATAGGCAGATAAACAGACACACACACAAACATCTTGCTTTTATATATATATTATCGATTTTCTGCACTATTGTAAGAACTGCAACCTTGAAACTTCTGAATATCGTTTCTTATGTCTTTGTCTATGAGTGTATCAAATTTGATTAAATCGGATCACTCCTTCTATAACCCGATTTTTTCGATTATCGATTTTCGATATTTATCGGGAGTACTTCGACACAAAACCTAGCTAAGAACACTCACAGACGCTTATAGTACAACTGTGTAAATTTTCAAGAAAATCGGTTCCGCCGTTTCAGAGTCTATAGGTAACGGACACACACACGCACAGATGCACACACACATACACACACAGACAGACAACGTTCCATTTATAAATAGGTTTAGATAAATCCTCTTGTGAATGATGAATGCTAACAAATACCTGCATAACTGAAGGAACTCTTTGGAAACAGAGATGTTGCTCTACTGAAGAATACTGACAATAAACAGAACACAACTTATCAATAACGAGGAAGTTTTAAAAAATATAAAATAAAACGGATATTTACACCGTTGTGGTGCAGTGGATATCGGCTCGGAACGACAAATCTGGGAGCCGAGTTCGAATTCCAATTGAATTCCTTGCATTCGCTTACGCATAAATACCCTTGCGAAAGAGGGATTCATGCCTTTTCCCAAATGTGTTTGCGCATAAAGAACCGGACTTGAATTGGAATTTAGGTTGCCGATTGCCAATTCTATGCTGTAAGATCTTGAGATTCTTAGAAAGTGGGTGAGAGGGGAGAGTTTAAAATTCTGCTGAATGCTGTCTTTATTCAGTCAGTCAGTAAAGTGCCATACGTGATACACGCTTTGGGCGATCATGTCTCGAAAGAGACATGAATGACTGGGCAGAAGATTATCCTGCAGTATGTTTCCATTGCTTTCTGCGGTAGAATGGTTACCGACCAAGGCTATAGAACTCAATCTGTCCTGTTATTTAACCCATAACTGGAGGGAGGAGACGGATCAATACCTTTCCTAAGGATATTTGCGCGTAAGTGAATGCAAGGAATTCAACTGGAATTCGAACTGGAAGCCCCAATTGTACCGCTACCATAATCTCCGTTGATCAGTTGCCACACTTTCGCTAATCTTTTTTCACCAGCATGAATATTCGACAAAATTCAAAGAGAAAATATGTCCTCCGCCAAGAAACGAACCTAAGACTATATTTGGAGAAACCGTTGTTTGAGCCGACGTGCTAGCTCTGATTCCCGAAACTAAACAAATCACTTTCTAAAGAACTAATGTATTTTTATTTATTAATCCGACATATTTTTAATACAAATTCGTATTTTTTCAAATTTTAAACGGTATTTATTTTCGTTTTTCAGTCTGAATATTCGAGAAATCTTGTTAAATAAAAAGCATGCCCTTCGGCAAGGTATTCAAGCCGGAAGACGAAAGTAAATACGTTTTGAAATAATAAATGGAGTGTCTACTCAATTATGGGCATCCATTAAAAATAACGTTTAATGTGATAAAAGTATGGATGTATGTATATTTGAGAATGGAAAGGAAATAAATACTTTTTCTTACACTTTGTGCATTACTCGGACTATTGTCCTCATCTTGTTGCCATTTGTCCGACGTTTTGGCCGTTGCACGATCCAGCCTTCTTCAGATACACTTGAAGAAGCCCGGAGCCTACAAAGGTCGAATAAAATTGGCAACAAAAATGAAGACAATAGTCCGAATAACGTAAATAGTGTAAATACTTCCTCATCTCAGAAATATAGACAAATACTTTTTTGTCTCTTAATTTATATATTTAATTTCCTTTCATTATCGATCACAAAATCACATCTATTCGGCAAAGTATTTATCTTCTAGGTATAAAATTCTTCTGGTTTCGATGAAAGACAAATCAATATTAGTTTTAAACTCTTCACGATTAATGAGCAGCTTTCTGTGTAAAGGTTGTTCTCATTCTAAAAATGATAAGAGAATATGGAGTAAAGTAAGGAGCGTAAGGAGGATGAGGCATAAACTTCATATTTCGTGTCCTTATCTTTTTTTTAATGACTCAGTCAATATGTGGTCTTACATTATCGCGCAAGAAAATTACTCCTTTATTATTAAACAGTGATAGCCGATTTCTATAGTTTTCTGCGCAATGCTCCCGACTGACAAAAATACTTGACAGCATTAACTTTCATTTTGATTCAGCACTTCATGAAAGACAGCCCAATCCAAATCTCACCACCGACAGGAACTTATTTTTTTAGTGTATTCACGATTACATGATTATCCTTTTCGTTATTTTCGGTGAATATGGTTGTGAGAATTCATTTTTTATCACTGGTAATAATCCTATTCAAGAAAGAATGTATAGTAGGTTTCCTTTTCAATGACGAGCGGAGGACAGCAGTGGATTGCTGCCCAAATACACTATCTATCTATCTATCTATCTATCTATCTATCTATCTATCTATCTATCTATCTCTGTTTGGTTTCTTTCTTTCTTGGTCTGGTTTATATCTTTTTATCTATCTGCCTCTCTTACTTTCTCTATCTTTGTAAGCCTTTTTCTATCTATCTACCTATCTACCTATCTATCTATCTATCTATCTATCTATCTATCTATCTATCTATCTCAGTTTGGTTTCTTTCTTTCTTGGTCTGGTTTATATCTTTTTATCTATCTGCCTCTCTTACTCTCTATATCTTTGTAAGCCTTTTTCTATCTATCTATCTATCTATCTATCTATCTATCTATCTATCTATCTATCTAAGTTTGGTTTCTTTCTTTCTTGGTCTGGTTTATATCTTTTTATCTATCTCTCTTACTTTTTCTGTCTCTATAAGCCTTTATATATCTATCTATCTATCTATCTATCTATCTATCTATCTATCTATCTATCTATCTATCTATCTATCTCAGTTTGGTTTCTTTCTTTCTTGGTCTGGTTTATATCTTTTTATCTATCTCTCTTACTTTTTCTGTCTCTGTAAGCCTTTTTCTATCTATCTATCTATCTATCTATCTATCGATCTATCTATCTATCTATCTATCTATCTATCTATCTATCTATCTATCTAAGTTTGGTTTCTTTCTTTCTTGGTCTGGTTTATATCTTTTTATCTATCTCTCTTACTTTTTCTGTCTCTGTAAGCCTTTTTCTATCTATCTATCTATCTATCTATCTATCTATCTCAGTTTGGTTTCTTTCTTTCTTGGTCTGGTTTATATCTTTTTATCTATCTGCCTCTCTTACTTTCTCTATCTATCTATCTATCTATCTATCTATCTATCTGGTGGACCCAGTTAAGAGTCTAGCAAGAAATAATACAACAACAAGAAATAATACAACAACAACCAAAATAGGAAATAACGAATATATATTAACACAGCAAAATACAAATACTTGGAACTCTGTTAGTAGAACGATAAATACGGGTTAGTTCGTAATACCAGAACTGGGACTCGCAATGGTGGTACGGTAGCAGTGTTGGCTATCTCACTCTATCTCTGCCTATCGCTGCTCTTCTGCTTCCACCTCTTGTGAGGAGAAGTATATGTAGTGGTTGGAAGAGTTCAATCCACTTAATTGGTGATGCCACCATGACAATATATATATTTATATATAAATGAATAGGGTATATTTAGGCAGCAAGTATCCACCCAAAGAAGTTTGATAAAAAAGAACAGAGAATGTCTGTTTCATTTTTTTTTATTCAATTTTTCCAATTTTCGGATGTTGTTGAGTATTGTGCTCGTGTTGTGGATAAACTGCACGAAATATATATTTTCTTATTTTTGTTCAAGTACTTTCGACTTTTGCAGTCATTATCAGGAACCAATGTGATGTATGTGTGGTTACTGGATTTGTGTGCAACCTGGTATTCTTTGGGAAGCTGAACGTTTGAAATAGTCTATCGTGATGATATGTGTACCGGCTATTGGGAACGAGGCTGCAGCAAATATTTTTTATGAGTTTAATTAATTTTTAATTAATAAAAATAAAAATAATTTAATAAATATAATTTAATTAATTATTTCTATTTTTATTTTTATTTAATTTAATATTCTTTATGTATTTATTTATTTATTAAGCCATTTCATCAAAAGCAAGGCAGGACCGCCACTAGTGCGCAGGGGGCTACAATAAGAGAAAAAACAAGGTACAAGGGATGTTAAAGAAAGGATAAGAGATGGATGAGAATCAAGAAGATATAGGATGGCGATTGACATTGCATATAAACTTTTGGAGATTTTAACTATTGAGGAAGCAAATAAACTGAAGGGAGCTTCACAAACGGTAAGTTCGAGAAAAGAAATTGTTAATGTAGAAGAGGAGGTTACATTTAATTATTTTGACAGTAAAAGGGTGGGACCGAGATGCTAATCGAGTAGCACGCGTATATACACGTGGTCAGGGAACCAGGGTTAAACGCCCGTCGTTATTACACTGGTCAACACTAAATGCATTGTCTCAGTTTTTTTTAGCTTATTTATGACAATTTTGATATGCCGAATCCAAAAATAACACTGACATTGCTCAATCATGTTAACTTTCTGAAGTAAGCTACACGTTACTTTTAACGTTTTTGCTAAGATGTGACCGTATTTTCGCTTTATCTAAACTTATTTATAAATGGAACTTTGTGTGTGTGTGTGTGTGTCTGTTACCTATAGACTCCGAGACGGCTGAACCGATTTTCTTGAAAGTTTACGCAGTTGTACTATAAGCATCTGCGAGTGTTCTTAGCTAGGTTTTGTGTCGAGGTACCCCCGATAAATATCGAAAATCAATAATTGAAAAAATTGGGTTAAAGAATTTTAATCAAATTTGATACACTCATAGACAAAGACATAAAAAACGATATTCAGAAGTTTGAAGGTTGCAGTTCTTATAATAGTGCAGAAAATCGACAATATATATATATATATATATATATATATATATATATATATATAAGGCAAGATATCTGTGTGTGTGTGTGTGTGCGTGTTTATCTGCCTGTATGACTGTATTTTTTTCAGCCCTTTTATTTTAGTTTTTGCTTCAGGTTTGCTTCAGGTTTCTAAGTAGGTATAATTGTAGTTCTTAGTCTCAGCCATGATACCATTTACCCTGAAGACTTATTTAGCCTTTAAAATTCAGTTTATGAAGAAAAAACTTATTTGATATCGATACCAGGAAATCAAAATTTGACTTACATCCGTTCATTTTTCTTTCAGTCTACGGTTTCGCTTTAACTGGTAACAACTATTGCTTTTTAGCCTTTCGTGCCGACGTCTAAAGAGTCTGAACTCCAGGACTATGGATTAGTTTTAAAGCTTTCATTACACCCGAGCAACGCCAGGTTATACTGCTAATATGATACAAAATTCGTTTTCATATCTTGAAAGTTCCGACATTTCTGCTACATTTTGCGGCGAATACACCATTGTTTGTAACAAGAACCTATTCACATGTTTTATAAGGCGTGCTAACCATGCTTATTTTGGTATTAAACTTAATGATCAGGATAAAGTTTGGGCGCCACACATGGTATGCAAGGTATGCACTATGTATCTGCGTCAATGGACCAAAGACAAGAAGTGTTCTTTGAATCTTGGGATTCATATGGTTTGGAGGGAGCCAACAAATATTACTGACTGGTACTTCTGCACTATCGACTGGACTAGGTTCAACAGAAAGAACCAGAGCCTTGAATCAGCACGTCGTCCTGTAGTTTAGTGTGATAAAATTCCAGTAACTGTGTTTAGGAAATTTCCTGACATTAGTCACTAAGATTCCTCCAGAATTCGAGAAAATGAAGAATAAGTGGTTCTTAACGATGTGCTCCGCATTCTTTTTTCCACAAAGGAGCTAAATGATCTCGTTCGTGATCCCATCTTGTCAAAGGTCTCTGTCGAACTGTTGGCATCCAAACTGAAGAAAACAATTTCTTCTCTGGCAGTTCTTCCATCACCTTTTACCGTAACAGGCGTCAAGAGTACCTTCATTTCTTTTTTCTTTGAAGATAAAGATTTGGTGTACTGTACAGATATTGCTCAGCTTCTTTACAAGCTTAAAATGCCACAGTTAAAATTCAAAAATTGGAAACTGGTAAACATTTAACTATTTCAACGGTAAAAGGGTGGGAACTAGATGCCAATCTAGTAGCATGCTTAAAGTCATGTTGTCGGGGCTTCAGGGATAAAAGCTTGTCAGTGTAATTGCCATGAGAATAGTTGTAGAAAAGACAGAGAGAAGCCACATCGATGAGAAAGTGACTGAAGTCGAGATGCCAAGTCAGGATCAATTATATTGCAGATATCCTTCTTTGGATTTTGTCGAGAACCTCGAGATGAAGAGCAGGAGGATCCTGACCAGATATGACAACAGTATCAAATGTTTAGTGAAGTCTTATTTTATTACATTAAGAATAATGTCCTTACATATGTAGACACAGGTAGCGGATTGAAATTGAAGGAAGTGTTAAGTTAGAAATTCTATGAAGTCTATCCATATTAGCAGACATCCGAAACGTTCGAAACGCGATGGTCTTAACATCAATCTTCAGAACATGAGTCGGACCGTAACTAATGTAAATAGTTTACGCATAATTAGATGTTTTTTTAATATCGATTTCTACTTATATATATATATATATATATATATATATATATATATACACATGGCTTAACGATAATGGTTTTAAAATAATTTATAAAATGTATTTAAAGTTTTAAACAATCAGAAAACAACAACTACCTCTTATATTCGAACCAGTTGCCTGATCAGGGAAGAGACGAAAATCGATTTTGATTTGTGAAAAAAGACATTTAGTTTTAATTAGACATTGCACGTTGTACTGTATTATTTGCTTTCAATTAAAAGAAACCACGATAAATAAGCAACCTTAACAAATAATTTAGCAAATACAATATGGAAAATATTTTATTTACATGTTTTGTTCATATATTTGGAACGAATGACTGAAATTTATTTTTTTAAACATTTGTTTTGGAAAATGGAGTATTCTCAAAGTTTGAAGAAGAAGCGGCCTCATTGGACAGAAATACTCACAAGTAACTCTGAATTATAGCAAAAAATCTTACAATGACCACTACGAGCACGTTGTGTATTAAACAGTGATCAAAAGCAAACGCTTTAACACAGTTTTAAAAATCTGACTTGCAGGTTATTAAAAAATCACAAGAGACGGACACTTCTACATACAAAAATCACAATACACTGTCTGGTGGCAAAAGCTGCTGGTGGCTATCATATTTCTCCAGGTGGGTAGCTGACAATCTTCGAGATAACGCACATTTGTAGAAAAAATAATGTGTAAAAGGAAGGAAGAGCAGAAGAAATGGAAACGATTACGAAGGAAGGCAAGTTTGACCGCAAGGTTGTTGCAGCTGTTGAAAAGGCAACATTAGATTTAAGGTTCCTGATTCTAACATCACGGTTGTTAACTGGCATAATATTCTAGAGTAGTAATTCCCAATTTCTTTTGGTCCTGAGTATGACCGTAAACTGCATCCAGCAGCAAGGCCTCTGATTGAGAGGTTGTGAGGAGTATGGAACCACCCCTTTGTTGCTTTTGTTCTCAGGTCCACCCTGACCCTGGGTGTTAGCACTCGTTATGGCCCCAGCTAGGGGTAAATAGTTAACCACCAAACTGGGGTCGAAACACTATGAAAGTATAAAAATAGACTTTTATAGAAAAATGTACAGTTTTGTAGAAAAAAAATGTTACCATAGCACATTTTTGAAGGAAAAAAATTATTAGCAGCAATACATTTTTAATATAAAACTAGAAAACATTTTCAGTTTCTAAAACAAAAAAATTCAAAATCTGACTAAATCAAACTGCTTACTGCAACTGAACATGAAAAAAATAACTTAAAACCCTACCTTTTTGGCATTAAATAACCCACAGAGGTTGATATACAGTTAAACAAAACTCAAACACAAACTCAAATGAAAACTCTATTAGGTTTCTGCCACTTTGCGTATCAAAACACAACCGTAACATCTCCTTCCACTTGATTGGATATTTTGCTGCAATTATTGCATGTCAAATGAATATCTTAGTATATCCCATAATAACTGTTATATAAATGAGACAAACTCTAAAGTGAAGGCAACATACACATCAAGTACAATGTGCGTGTGGTGTATGTTACAGTTCGGATGCAATAACGTCACTCTCTGTCTGCCCATTCCGGTTAGGAATCACTGGCATAGAGGATTAAATTCTTGTAGTGTTTATTTTTACTACTGATTATGTATAGTTGATTAGTTTTTATTATTTAGCATTTAAACAATTATTCTAACAGCCGGAACGACAACAGCAATAAAAATAATAATAGGTTTTATAAATATTTTATGATTATTTCTATTTTATACTCTATTAATAATAGAAGTCCTGGGCATAACGATAAACTCATCTAGGAGCAAGGTCTCTCATCAGAAAATTTTGAGTTTTGAGGATCGTGGAACCATCTCTTAACTGCTATTGTTCTCAGTTCCACCCTGTAATGGAGTGGTAGCACCAGTTAGAGTCCTAGTTATGGGCAAATATTGAACCCCAAAACAAAATCAAAATACTATAAAAGTATAAAAGTATATTTTCATATTAAAAATGGCACGAAATACCTATTCATAGTAAAATTATCAACAGTGCCTATTTATAAGAAAATTCCCCATAATTACTTATTGTAAAATTTCCAACAATACGTATTTATAGTAACATTATGAACAATATTTTCTAGTAGACTTACCAGTAATACACTTTACTGTAAAATGACCAACAATACAGTTTATCTATACTTGAAGGCAAATAAATTCTTTCGAAATGTATTTTGTTGAAACCAAAAAATTACGTTCAAAATATTTATAATTTCGCATTAAATAACCCATAGAGCGAAACAAAATCAACCAATGAACATCTGCTATTAAATATAATTCATTTTTATTACTTTCTCTTACTTATGTTTTAAAGAGTTAAAATAATAATAATAATAATAATAATAATAATAATAATAATAATAATAATAATAATAAAATGATATTAAAAACTGAATTAAATTCACAGAATAGAGTTATGGCCATTAATAGCCTTGCAATCCCAGTTGTCCAATATAGCTTCAACATCTTAAACTGGACTCTAAACGACATCAGGCGAATGGATGCTAAAACAAGAAAGCTTCTTTCTAAGCATAGGATGCATCACCCAAAGGCTGATGTAGACCGTCTATACATACCCCGTAAAGAAGGTGGAAGGGGTCTTATTCAGCTGGAATTGTCATACAAGACAACAACTATTGGCTTACTAACATACATAGAAACAACAAAGGATTGGATGATACAATTAGTAAGGCAACATGAAGAAAGAAAGAAAAAATATTCAATAATAAAAGAAGGCAGTAAATACAAACAAGAATTACAGTTAGTAGATTCTGTAGAAAAGCAAAACAGTAGCCAAGAACCAACTATTGCGGCAAAAAATATGAAAATGAAAGCCAAAGATAAAGCTCTTGAAAAGATGAAACAGCGCTGGCAAGACAAACCTCTGCATGGCCAATATCCAGTACGTGCCAATAAATCCAATGTTGACAAAGTTAATACTCATCGATGGTTACGTGCATCTGGATTAAAGTCTGAAACTGAAGGATTTATACTTGCAGCACAAGACCAAAGTCTTTTCACGAGAAACTTTCAGGCAAATATTATGCATAATAATATGGATCCAAAATGCAGGTTTTGTGATAAACACCAAGAAACAATAGACCACCTAATCTCAGGCTGTTCTGTGCTTGCCCCAAACGAATATAAAAATCGCCACGATAGAGTTGGGCAATATTTACATTGGGCAATGTGCAAACATTATGGAAAAGCTGTAAACAAACACTGGTATGAACATCATCCAGCACCGGTTACAGAAATAGAAGATGTAACCATTCTATGGGATTACACCATCTACACAGACAGAAAAATTGAAGCAAACAGGCCAGACATTATTGTTAAAAACCAGAAGGAGAAAACTTGTCTATTAATTGATATGGCTTGTCCAGCGGATTGTAACATAGCAATCAAGGAATTTGAAAAACTGTCAAAATATAAAGACCTGGAAATTGAAATAGAAAAAATGTGGAAATTGAAAACAAGAGTTGTGCCAGTGATAGTAGGTGCACTTGGAATGATAAAAAATGGAACAAAACAACACATTGAAAGAATCCCTGGAAACCCCAGCTTAAGAGATATACAAAAAATTGTATTATTAAGTACAGCCCACACACTAAGGAAAACGTTATCTATGTAATGCTGGGGATGATAGGGAGGATAGAAAAACATGAAATGGAGTCATAACAACACGCCACTACCTGCCTTAGGTCTCCCCGCAGACTTGGTTGGTAGTGAGACCAATGCAGAAATCTAAATATGATGAAAAATGACATAATAATAATATAAATGGAACCTATAAATCTGATGAAATAAACATCAAAAGAGGTATATTTCAAGGTGATTCTTTATCTCCCTTACTATTCTGCATATCATTAATAGCACTAACCAGTCAACTTAATAAGACAGAATGTGGTTATAAAATAGGCCAAAAGAAAATAAGCCATCTATTTTACATGGATGACTTAAAGTTATATGCTAAGAATGATAATGAGCTGGAAGGTCTTCTGCAAACTGTAAAATGCTTCAGCGAAGACATTGGAATGAAATTTAATTTGAATAAATGTGCTAAAGCTACAGTTTTACGTGGATCAATACAAGAAACATCCTCAATTAGCCTAGACCCTGCTGTAACAATAAAAGAATTGAAATCAGAAGAAGCTTATAAATACCTAGGTGTAAATGAGAGCGAAAACATTCACCATAAAAAAATGAAAGAAATAGTGCGTAAAGAGTACTATAGAAGGCTACGAATGATATTAAAAACTGAATTAAATTCACAGAACAGTCATGGCCATTAATAGCCTTGCAATCCCAGTTGTCCAATATAGCTTTAACATCTTAAACTGGACTCTAAACGACATCAGGCGAATGGATGCTAAAACAAGAAAGCTTCTTTCTAAGCATAAGATGCATCATCCAAAGGCTGATGTAGACCGTCTATACATACCCCGTAAAGAAGGTGGAAGGGGTCTTATTCAGCTGGAATTGTCATACAAGACAACAACTATTGGCTTACTAACATACATAGAAACAACAAAGGATTGGATGATACAATTAGTAAGGCAACATGAAGAAAGAAAGAAAAAATATTCAATAATAAAAGAAGGCAGTAAATACAAACAAGATTTACAGTTAGTAGATTCTGTAGAAAAGCAAAACAGAAGCCAAGAACCAACTATTGCGGCAAAAAATATGAAAATGAAAGCCAAAGATAAAGCTCTTGAACAGATGAAACAGCACTGGCAAGACAAACCTCTGCATGGCCAATATCCAGTACGTGCCAATAAATCCAATGTTGACAAAGTTAATACTCATCGATGGTTACGTGCATCTGGATTAAAGTCTGAAACTGAAGGCTTTATTCTTGACCAAAGTCTTTTCACGAAAAAAATTTCAGGCAAATATTATGCATAATAATATGGATCCAAAATGCAGGTTTTGTGATAAACACCAAGAAACAATAGACCACCTAATCTCAGGCTGTTCTGTGCTTGCCCCAAATGAATATAAAAATCGCCACGATACAGTTGGGCAATATTTACATTGGACAATGTGCAAACATTATGGAAAAACTGTAAACAAACACTGGTATGAACATCATCCAGCACCGGTTACAGAAATAGAAGATGTAACCATTCTATGGGATTACACCATCTACACAGACAGAAAAATTGAAGCAAACAGGCCAGACATTATTGTTAAAAACCAGAAGGAGAAAACTTGTCTATTAATTGATATGGCTTGTCCAGCGGATTGTAACATAGCAATCAAGGAATTCGAAAAACTGTCAAAATACAAAGACCTGGAAATTGAAATAGAAAAAAATGTGGAAATTGAAAACAAGAGTTGTGCCAGTGATAGTAGGTGCACTTGGAATGATAAAAAATGGAACAAAACAACACATTGAAAGAATCCCTGGAAACCCCAGCTTAAGAGATATACAAAACATTGTCTTGTTAAATGCAGTCCACACACTACGGAGAACTTTGTCTATGTCACACTAAGTAACGAATGATAAAAAATAGAACAAAACAACACATTGAAAGAATCCCTGGAAACCCAAGCTTAAGAGATATAAAAAAATTGTCTTGTTAAGTACAACCCACACACTAAAGAGAACTGTTTATTTAACGCTAGGGATGTTAGGGGAGATTTAAAAAAAAACAAGAAATGGAACTATAACACACCCACTCGGACCTGCCTTAGGTCTTCCCGCAGACCTGGTAGGTAGTGCAACCATAACAGAAATAGAAAATAATGAAAAATGACAAAATAATAATAATAATAATAATAATAATAATAATAATAATAATAATAATAATAATAATAATAAAGAAGCAAATGGGCGGACATTATTGTTAAAAACTAAAAAGAAAAAACTTGATTATTAATTAATATGGTTTGTCCAGCGGATTGTAACGTAGCAACCAAGGAATTTGAAAAACTGTCAAAATATAAAGCAATGGAAATTGAAATAGAAAAATGTGGAAATTGAAAACAAGTATCGAATAGTGATAGTAGATGCACTTGGAATGATAAAAAATGGAACAAAAAACCCATTGAAAGAATCCCTGGAAACCCTAGCTTATGAGATATACAAAAAATTGTTTTGTTAAGTACAACCCACACACTAAAGAGAACTTTGTCTATGTAACGCTAGGGATGTTAGGGAGATGAAAAAAATGAAATTCAGTCATAACAACACACCACTACCTGCCTTAGGTCTTCCTGCAGACTTGGTAGGTAGTGCGGCCATAGTAGAAATCGATTTATAATGAAAAATGACGTAAAATAATAATTGCTACATTTGACGATAATCTTCACTGGCAATCTCTAATTCATGAGCTGTGTCTGTTTTTCCCCTCTTTTCTGAAATGTGACATAACCATTTTGTCAGAAAACTGTCTGAATTGACGTTAGAACTTTCTTTTAATGTAAGTAATTTCAAGGTATTTTTCTCTTCTTTCTTCCCTTCTGTCTCTTTGATATTTAGTTTTCCCCAAGTATTCTAATTTCTCTGTTTTAATACTATATTTTTTAGATGAACGTCTGTCCACACCTGGATATAAATCTTGATAGACCTTTCTTGTCTGCAACGACTTGATATTTCTACCATTCACTCTTCGTGTTTGCTGACGAAGCTCTCCCACGTTAGCCAGCTTAATTTTGTTTAGGGTAGTTTAGATAAAATTTTTATTTGGCTCGATTCGTTTTTACCGACTTGACTTACCAAAAATAATTTAATGTTCAAATAGAATGGAATAACTTCACTTTCCTGGTAACTCATTAATACTGAGCAGCTGTTTTGTTTGTTTTCTTTTTTTAATCAGGGGAATCTTCTGAGATATACTAAGTTAAAGCTTAATGTTTTTCAGTTGGAGTAGATAGGACGTCCTTTCGCCCAGTTAAAATACCTCCCTTCTCTTGAACAGGGCAAGAGGCTCATCTCTTGTTTCCTGTTTAGTAAGTGATTCCCGGTTCTTTTCCTCACCCCATGTCTTAATAGTGATGCTCTCGCAAATTTTCCATGTTGTCTGTAAACGGTGGCAACGTATTTTTATACTGAGAGTACCAGGCCGGCAGTTTTCTGGTTGCTGCTTTGACAAGTAGTTAGGAGCCATAGTTCTTGCCTAGCAACTAGAACGGTTGCTTTGATCAACAGTTGCATAATAACGGGGTACTTGCAGTGATATGACACGCATGAATGATTATCCCTGCAATTGTTTCCCGAATCCACACTATGCTGCAGTCTCCAACAGTTCCCTTTTTACACATGTCGCAATCGATGACCATCTGCTACCACTACTCTATGCCTCTCTTTACCAAAATAATCCAAAATAAATATTCAAAATCAAATATATAAAACTAAATCAGCCGAACAAAAATCACAAACACATCAACTTCTCTTTTTCGAACAATCGTAGTGTACGTACCAACTTTTGCTCCACGAAAGGTTCCCAGATATCCTAGTTCTCTGCAAAACTAACCTTAAACATACAATCCCCTCCTCCGATTTCTCAATTCCTGGCTACCTTCCTCACTTTAAAAAGGAATCAAATGTGTACATGCATGGCCTGGGAGTTATGTCTACGACAATCTCCCTCTGGCTTGGGTGGTTTCTTTTGAATCTCCAGTTCACTCTTATGTGCCTCCGTATCTCTCTACTAAACTCAGCTATCTTTTCTTTCTCCATCGTTTTGCTTCTTTTTCTCACTGTTTCAGTATTTCGGATAATATAGAATATGGCCATTTTTACCCCGTTCGCTAATATATTTGTGTCAGGTAGCTTCAATGCCCCTCCATGCTAAGTGGCTAAACAACTCTAGTTACTAATCTTGCTTACCTTGAACTTCTCAATCACTCAATCCCTCACGCAAGTGATGGATTTCCCCACTCGCTTCCCCAGTATCCATGGAGAACATGTATTCCTTCTAAATCACTGCTTCACCTTTATCCTTGACTCTTACCATGCCATACAGGTTTATGCCTCTGCAACTCTGATCATACTGTAGTTTCCGTTATTATGTTGCCACTCCCGTCACACAGGAATTTCCTACTAGCAGAATATCTTAATGTCCTCAAAGTGTTGTTCCATGATTTTCTTTAGGATGTTCCCTGGAACAAAGTGTTTAGTCTCCCTGTTGAAGACTGCGTCTCTGAGGACTCCTCCTGGGTGAAAGCTGGCGTCGATTCTTTTATCCCAACCAGGAAGGTTCAACTTAAACCTCATTCAACACCTTGTTTCTCTCCTGATTGCTCAGTCACGAATGACTACAGGAATCACTTCTGGCTTTACCGGAGTGACACGTGTGACCACAATAGACGTCTTTTTGTCTCTGTTCGTAATGACTGCAAGCGGATACTAAATGATGCTAAGCTGTTGTTTGCTGATAGAATGAAATAGCGTATAGTATATTGTACGTTTCATCCCGAAGATTACTGGTGACTCCATAAAAATGTGTTAAACAAAACAAAACCTGGGATCCCTCCTTTACTCAATAATTTTGTTGCTGTCACAGCTACAGCGAACCAGGTTGAGTGCTTTGCTCGCAAATTCTCCTCCAACTCCACATCTGACTAGTATGGAGCACTCACATCCAACTTTCCACCTAGAACTGAGGCTCAACTTAGTGACGTATACATAGTCCCCTCTATGGTCCGTAACATAATTTCCAAATTGACTCTAATAAAACAAGCGCTGTTGACAGAATTCCAGTCATCGTTTCAAAGGAATGTCCCTCTGAACTTTCCTTTGTCCTCTCCAATTTTTACAACTACTACATCTCTGTCTCTTGCTTTCCTGTTTGCTGGAAATCTTTCTCTGTAGTTCCTGTCTATAAAAACTCCGGCGAGCTCTCTGACCACTCTAATTATCACCCTATAAGCCATTACCAAATTTTGGCAAAGTATTCGAGGCTATCATCCATGCTGGTTCATAATCTCACATCCCAGAACTTTTTCTCTGACAAACAGTATGACTTCCGCTTCGCCAAGTCTACTGCTGATATGTTAACAACCATCAGTGAATATATATACCAGTCTTTTGATAAGAACAACGAAGCTCGAGCTGAATATCACCAAAAGCGTTCGACAGGGTTTGGCATGCTGGTCTTATTCGTAAGCTACGGGGTTATGTTATAATTAGACATTTGTTCGATTTAAGCAATCGTTCATATCAAATCGCGTAATGAAGGTCGTATTGAACGAACTTGCTTCAAGATTCTATCATATAAACGCGGGTGTCTGTCAGGGCTCTATCCTAGGACCTACGTTTTTCCTGATCTTATTCAATAGTGTTCTTAATGTAATCATTTCCCAAGTAGGCATCTATGCAGATGACACCACTATTTACTCCTGTGTCAATAAAAAAATCTGTTCTTGAAAAAGACCTTTATTGGAGTAAGAAATGGCTTGTAAACTTGAATGATCCCAAAACAAAGCTCCCCTCCTTTAATCACTATATGTCCTACCTTCCGTTAGTATCAATGAAACTAGACTTCCAGAAAGCTATACACTGCTAACCTCTGGCCTCACTCTCAGCCAACCTCAAGTGGAGTGACAACATCGAATCAATAGTTTAGTTACATCTACTACTAGGATCACTGTGTCTGGCCAGGAAATATGTGTGCATCAATCAGTTGTGCCATACGTGATACACTCTTGAGCGATCATATCTCGAAAGAGACATGATTGACTGAGCAGAAGATTATCCCGCAGCACTGAGCATGCAAGCTAAGATGAGGTGTTGGAAAGAATAGCAACAAAAAGGAAATTAATACTGAGCATCAGGAAGAGACAACTGAAGTTCCTGGGACACGCAATGAGAAAGGAGAGCTTGGAGAACCTGATACTGACTGGCCAGATAAAAGGAAAGAGAGACAGAGGAAGGCAGCGGATAACATATTTGCAGGGCCTGATCAGGTGGATGTCGGAACGGGGATTGCCAGGAGTAACAAGAGCAAACATACTAAGAGCCACAAGGGATAGGGAGACGTGGAGAACCATGATCACCTACGTCTTGAAGGGACAGGGCACATAGAAGAAGAAGAAGAAGAAGAAGAAGAAGAAGAAGAAGAAGAAGAAGGTTGTCATTACTTTCTGTAGTAGACTGGTTGCCAGCCAAGGCTATATAATCCAATCTGTCCTGATATTTAACCCATAACTGGAGGATAGAGACTGATTAATACCTTTCTCAAGGGTATTTGAGCGTAAGTGAATGCAAGGAATTCAACTGGAATTCGAACTCGGCTCTTCGATTTTTATTTCCAAGCCGATATCCCCTGCACTACAAAAGCACATTCATTTGTGCGTATGTATATAAATATGGAATTAATAGATTATTGTTATAAATATTTTCTAGGCGTAGCTTAAATGTGGCGCAAGGTCGAAAATATGGAGCCCTAAGTGAGGTTCGAACTTAGTATTTAGTCGTAACTGAATGTCTTATATTTATAATCTAACAGCATCATCCTAAACGCTATATTTAGTAGATATCTGTCGTGAACTAAACATCTTTTTATTTTTATTTTTTGACTTCATATTTAATTTTTTTTTTAAACGGTTTACATTTAATGCATTTTATTTAACTTTGACTGTGAAAGTATTCTAACCCTGAGCAGCATAAAATCATGCCGAATTTAGCGGTAGTTTCCTCACCTGCAAGGCGGTCGCAGTTTTGTACCCTGCTGGAAGGTACGGTTTTTTTAAAGTTCTCGAATACACACATCCGGAAACGTAAATTTACACTATTAAAAAAAAAACGGGATATTTATTCAAACACATGGTATTCACTAAATATGTCGTTTAAAGTAATAAGAATATATATATATATATATATATATATATATATATGTGTGTGTGTGTGTGTGTGTGTGTGTGTGTGTGTGTGTGTTGTAAATATGTTTTGTACTTGTTTTGTTTCTTAAAATACTGTCAGTGCTTTTTTCAGACGAGATGTAGGAAAAATAATGTTACAGAAATAACATCAAATGATTCTGAAATAAGAAAAAGTAGCCTGAAGCAGACGTGACAAGCATATAACGTTTAACAAATTTGATAAATTGGTATCTGTGTGAGAAAATGTTTCTTTTTACTCTTCGTTTCTAAGAAATAAAAAAAGGATGTTTTATAGACATGCGCAACTATCAATGACACTGGCTTTAAAGTCAATACTTTCACCAGTCTATTTTAGACGACCTTTGATATCAGGAGACAGACTGAGATAGCAGAAATAAATAAATACATAAATGAATGAATGAATGAATAAATAAATAAATAAATAAATAAATAAATGCGAATCTCTTCCATAATACTGTAATATTAAATATAAATGTTTCGTCGTACGGTAAGATGTTTGTAAATGTCCAAAGGAATTATCATTTCTAGCGACGTTTATTTGCCGCTTCCGCTGCCACCACCGCCATATTAATATTATTGTTTCATTTTTATCATAGTTTTATTTCTACTATGGTCTCACTACCTACCAAGTCTTCAGGGAGATCTAAGACAGTGTCAGTGTGTTGTTATGACTGCATTTCATGTTTTTTCACATCTCCCTAAAATCCCGAGCGTTACAAAGACAAAGTTCTCCTTAGTGTGTGGGCTGTACATAACAAGAAATGTTTTTGCATATCTCTTCAGTTGGGTTTTCTAGGGAGTCTTTAATGTGTTGTTTTGTCTCATTTCTTATCATTCCAAGTGCACCTACTATCACTGGTACTATTCTTGTTTTCAATTTCCACATTTTTTCTATTTCAATTTTCAGGTCTTTACATTTTGATAGTTTTTCGAATTCCTGGTTGCTATGTTACAATCCGCTGGACAAGCCATATCAATTCGTAGGCGAGTTTTCTCTTTTTGGTTTTTAACAACAATATCCGGCCTATGTGCTTCAATTTTCTTTTCTGTGTAGGTGGTGTAATCCCATAGAATGGTGACATATTCTATTTCTGAAACCGGTACTAGGTGATCTTCATACGAGTATTTGTTTACATATTATTATTATTATTATTATTATTATTATTATTATTATTATTATTATTATTATTATTATTATCTTCTTTGTTTTCTTCATCTCTGTCTTTTTGTTCTTTTTTGAAATCCCTGTTTTGCCACCCATTTACAAAAGCTCGTTATTTCCGTTTTTTACTGCTTTCCCCTGTCGCGCTTGCAGTCCACGTGTCCCATGAGTGTCAAATTCTTCAAGTGATTTAATAAAAAAGAAAAGTCACGATGTTTGACAGTGTTTAACAATATTCCGACAGTGTCTGCTTTCTTTAAGTTGTATTTAAAAAATATCAAGAATAAAAAAAATAAAATCTATAAAAAAAATTATAATTTTTTATTCAAACGTTGTTTGTCTTATAATGAAAATCCGTTGCACTGTTAATTACATGACAAACAATTTTTGTACAAAAACTTATAAGTATTGTAAAATTATGTATTTTAATACTTGAAAAGTTTATTTGGTTTGTTTGTTTAAGGGCATATCAACTTTTTATGGGTCATTTAATGTCAAAATTTAGTTTTCTTGGCAGACTTTGTGTATAAAAATATAATGTTACTTTGTTTTCACAATAGAATACATGTTAATTAGCACTCATCTGTTATGCATATACATGTTTGTGTAGATATTACTAGAAGCATTGACATGTGAGTTTTATGTTGTAGTTTTATTGAAGTTATATTTTGGAATACAGTTTAATTTCTTTCAGAAATTGTAGAATATTATATGGATTAGTGTTATGAAAGAGTTTTCATGATGAATGATGTATTGTTGGTAATTTTATTCTAAAATGTAATATTCATATTTTTATATAAAAATAAATTGCTGCTATTTTTAATATAAAAATGTATTGTTGATAATTTTATTTTAAAATCTATAGCTGATAATTTTTATAAAAATGTATTGCTGCTATTTTTATTATAATATGTAATTGATATTTTTTCTAAAATGTATTGTTGATAATTTTAGACTAAAATTTATTGTTGATAATTTTTATATAAAATATATTGTTGATAATTTTTAATATAAAATGTATTGCTGCTATTTATTATAAAAATGTATTATTGCTAAATTTATTCTAAAATGTATTGTTGATAATTTTTAATATAAAATGTACTGCTGCTATTTTTATTATAAAAATGTATTATTGCTAATTTTATTCTAAAATGTATTGTTGTTAATTTTTAATATAAAATGTATTGCTGCTGTTTTTATAAGAAAATGTACTTTTATTCTTTCATATTATTTTGTGAGGGGTTCTCCATTTGCCCATAGCTGGTACCCTAACAGGTGCTACCGCCTCCAGTCAGGGTAAACCTGTGAACAAAATAAACTTCCATTTTCCCGATCAGAGGCCTTGCTGCCGTTTGTAGTTTATCATAATACCCAGGACAATACTTGGAAAAAATAATTAAAATATCATTTTTGGTAGACAGAGAGACTGTCGAAATATTGTTGGACATTGTTAAAAACTGTATATTTTCTTTTCTATTAAAAAATCGAGCTCTTCTCGGAAGTGTTAAAAATACTGATAGGGTTCCGCCAATCATTTTGTTTAATAATAATAATAATAATAATAATAATAATATTTTTTAATTAATCATTTCACCTTAAGCGAGGTGTGACTGTCATGAGTGCGCAGAGGGTTACAGAGAGAGAAAAGACGATACAGTGAAGTATTGACGAAAGGAGAGAAGGTAAATGGGGTTCAAAAAGATAAAAGATGACCATTAACGCTGCATTTAAGTTTTTGTAGATTGTAGCTACCAGGGAAGAAAGTAAACGGAAGGGAGTTCCACGAGTGGGAAGTGCGAGAAAAACTTTTTGAGAATACGTGGCGGTTGCATTTAACTATTTCATTTAAACGGTAAAAGGGTGGGTCCTAGATGTCAATCTAGTAGTACGCGTAAATTCACGTAAATAGACACCAGGAAAAAAAGCTCATTAGAGCAGTTGCCATGAAAATATTTGTAGAAAAGACAGAGGGAAGCCCTCATAAAATCGGTGAGAAAGTAACTGAAGTCGAGATAACGAGTCAAGACCGATTAGTTTGAAACATCTTCTTTCGATTTTTTTGGAGAATCTCTAGATGAATAGCAGGAGCCCCCGACCACATATGGTTAAAGTACTCAATGCATGGACGAATGGTAGATTTATAAAATATGCAAGATGGATTCTGACGAGAAAAACTTTTTGGTTCGACACAGAAACTCTACCTTGCTGGCAGCAGATACAGTTATAGATCCAATATATTCGTTCCACCCCTGGTCAGTTGAAAAAGTGAGGCCAAGGAGGCAAAGCGTGTTGCCTCTCAAGGAAACTTGCATCAGCCATGCTGATTACTGGCAATAAAGTTTCTCTCCAGTGGTTAATTGTGAGCAGTTTTTCTTTTTTTGGAGACATGGAAATTTACAAGCCATTTCCTGCCCTCGTTAACCACTGATCGAGAGTCCGTTTCAAGAGTAGTAGTCATGTTTACTCTGTCATCATTGGAAGATTTTTTATTGAGACGGGAGTAAATGGTGGTATCGTCTGTGCAGATGTCTACTTGGTAACTGATGACACCAGCAAGATCATTGATGAAGACCAAAAATGGCTTAGAACCTAGGTTAGAGTCTTGAGAGACACCCGTTTTCGTGTGAAAGGATCTGGAAGCCTACTTGTTCAAAACGATCTTCATTTCACCATTCGATAAGAACAATTGAATTAAACCAAACACTCGTTCAGCAATACCGAAGTCCTGGAGCCTTCATAGAAGACTAACATGCCAAACCCTGTCAAATGTTTTCGAGATATCTAGGGCAACAGCTCGAGTATTGCCATTATTATCAAGAGCCTGGTATACATATTCAGTAATGACTATCAGCACCTTAGAGCTAGATCTGGCAAAACGAAAGCCATATTTGTCAGAGAGTAGATCTTGAGAGATGACATGCTTATCTATTTAAGCATTGATTAGAGCCTCGAATACATTACCGAAAAACGATAAGAGCTTAATAGGATGATAGTTAGAGAGGTCAGAGTGTTCACCAGAGTTCTTTAAAGCAGTAATTACAGATGGTGACTTCCAACAAGCAAGAAGCATAAAGATAATAGTCCTATAGTTTGGAATGGACAGGAAGCAGCTCAAAGGCCAGGACGATGACTACCATCCTATCACCTTCATTTGCCTTATGGGAGTCTAATTTAAAAAGGGTGTCCGAGACCAGAGACAAGGTTATGCATATATCACTCAGTTGAGCTTCTGTTCTAGGTGGGAAAACAGGTGTAGTTACTCCAGACGAGTCAAGTGTGAAGTTGGAAGAGAATTTGCGAGTAAAGCATTCAACATTGTCGCTGTAGATGCGAGGACTTCAGATCGAAGAGTTTGAGGGTTTGTTGTTGTTCAACGCACTCTTATAAAAACGTTAATAATCTCTAGAGCCTAACTTGCGAAATTGTTTCGCTCTATCAGCAAACAATAACTTTTAGGACACACTTGCATGCATTATGAGAAGTGACAAAGAGACACCTATTGTAATCGGGCTTGTCACTCATGCACAGCGGGAAGAACTTATTCTGGTGATCAATAGCAACCGAGGATGCAGGTAAGAAGGAAAGAGATGAACGAGATTTAACCTTGAATTTTCTTGCTGGAATGAAAGCATCGATACTGCCTTTCACCCACGAGTAGACCTCAGAGGCACAGTCTTGAACAGGTAAACTAAAACAGTTGTTATAAGGGACGTCACGAAGGAAATCACGGAACTAGTTCTAATCCACACGCTGATAAAAGAAAGATATTTTGTTTGTAGTAGTTTTTTTGCTGGTGGTCGAGTAGAAAGAGATGTTTACAGACACCAGCGCATGATCAGTGTTGCTAAGAGAGTAGAGCTTCATGGTAAGAGTTAGGGATAGAACTAATGAAGAGACCTAGAAGAGAGGCGTGTCTTTCAGTGTTATTGGGTAAACGTGTGGCGGAATCCACTACCTGCGTGAGAGACTGAAGGATTGAGAAGTTCAGGGTATGGGCGCCAGCAAGATCGGTGACACAGTGTTTAAGCCTCTTGGCATGATGGGCATTAACGTCACCGAACACGAATACATTTGTAAAGAAAGTGACCCTTTCTGTATTGTCACAAATACTATCGAGTCCCGCAACAGTCATGAGAAGTACAGAAGTGGAGTACAGGGGGAAAAAACAAAAAAAGATATCTGACTGAGTTTAATAGATAGAGACAGAGACATATATAAGAATAATCTGGACATTCAAGTGAGATTTTCCGAGCCAGAGAGAGATGTTTGCGGACATAAACCCCCAGGCTATGAATATGGACATTAGTCAGTCAGTTAAGTGCCATACTTGATACACGCAGTAGGTTGCCATTACTTTCTGCGGTAGATTGGTTGCCGGCTAAGGCTATAGAACCCAATCTGTCCTGTAATTTAACCCATAAATGGAGGGAAGATATATCTTAATACCTTTTCCCAAATGGTATTTGCGCGTAAGTTAATTAAAGGAATTTAACTCGAATTCAAACTCGTCTTCCCGATTTCCCGTTCCGAGCCGATATTCACTGCACCCCAATGCCCAGCCATATGGACATTAGAGTCCTTCCTAAGAAGAGTAACGTAACCAGGAATTGAGAAATCAAAGTAGGAAACTGCAGAGTTAGTTTCACAAAAAGCTAGTATGACTTGGGAGTTTATGAAGAGGAACAATTCTACGCTGAAATGTTTTGGGCAAAGTTAGTGAAAGAAATGACGAGGTATTTAGGTGATTTTTGTTTGCCTAGTTTTGTTTTATATATTTTATGATTTATGGTCGTGCTTTAGACTCATTGGTAAGGAGAGGCCTAGAGCAGTAATAGCAGTCATTCGTCAAATGCAACATGCGTTAGATGAACTGGCGCAGACTGTAGGGGTTGTCTACCAGAGTTGCGTGCATGATCACCCATCCATTCACGACATAGCACTGCAAAGACTCCGATAGCATTCAACTGTTGATCAGAGCAGCCTCTTAAGACGCTATGCAACGTTTCGGTTTCCTAAGTTATCAGTGAATAACAAATCGGGGAGCCGAGTTCGAATTTCAGTTGAATTCTTTGCATTCACTTACGCACAAATACCTTTGGGAAAGGTATTAATCCGTCTTTTCCCTCCAGTTATGGGTTAAATAATTGGCAAGATTGGGTTCTATAGCCTTGGCTGGCAACCAGTCTACCGTAGAAAGCAATAGCAACCTAGTGCGGGATAATCTTCAGCACAGTCAGACATGTTCCGAAAGAGACCTGATCGCGCCAAAGCGTGTATCACGTATGACAATTAACTGACTGAATTTACCAGTCGGAGGGCAGCAAACAGAAAACTGCCAACCGGGTATGAAGGGACATTGCTATCACCCACAGATATAACAACAAAAATAAAAACAAAACTAGTGACAGTATCACTATTAAGACCTGAGAAGAGGGGAAAAAAAAAAACGGAAATTCTTCCCTAAACAGTATTGCTTTTTTGTTTTTGAGGCTTAACGACCTATCAATCTTTATGGGATCATTTTAAGGTCATAACCAGTGATTTTGGGTAAGGTTATTTTATTTTTACAACGTTTTTCTTTTCACGATTCATTGGGATTTGTTTTTAAGAGCAGGGTCCCCAAGTCCCACCCTTGTTATTTAACCCATAACTGGAGGCAATGGGCGGATTAATACCTTTCCCAAGGGTACCAGTGCTTATGTGAATGCAGGGTATTCAATTGGAATTCGAACTCGGCTCACCGATTTCTCTTTCCGAGCCGATATCCACTGCACCACAACGCACATCTGTCACTATACGCTTACAGCACCCGGCATTCCCAAGCGGTCACCCATCTAAGTACTGACCAGGCTCAACGTTGCTTAACTTCGGTTATCGAGCGGGAACCGGTGTATTCAACGTGATAGGCCGTAAGCCTTCCCTAAACAGTAAACAAGGGATGAGCATCTATTCCTGTTCGAACGAAGTGGGATGAGTATGGACTGGGAGACAGCAAAGTCTATCTAATTGAATATATTTTTAAATTGAAAAAAATATTAAGTTTTAACTTAGGGTGAATCAGAAAAACTAAAAGGATAAAAAAGACAGGTAAAGCGATAACTTTGAAAACTCAGAAAATATATAAAAACATATAGAGCGATACCTTTCATAATATTTTTTTTATAATCGTTTCACCCCGAACACTTTCCCCCCTATGTAACCCCCTGCCACTATTGCGCAGGGGGTTACATAGGGGGGAAAATGATGAGAAAGGATGGTTAGATATAGGAAATGTCAGAAGGAGGGTGATAGGCGGGTAAGGATACCGAGAATGAGGGTTTGGGTAGATAGTGAGAGTGTAGGGAGAATAGATGCAAGTTAGTGTGCTAGGAGGTATCTATTGACCTTACATTTAAACTCCTGGAGATTGTAGCTGTCGGAAAAGCAGACATATGGAAGGGAATTCCACAGGCGGGAAGCGCGAGAAAAGAAGCTGTTGGACTAGAAATTACGGTTACATCTTATCTGTTTCACTGTAAAAGGGTGGGACCTAGTTGCTAATCTAGTATCTCGTGTAAATTCGTACCTAGGCAGCACCAATGATCTTAGTTCATCGGGGCAGAAGCCGTGAAAGTATTTATAGAAGAGGCACATGGAAGCCACGTCACTTAACTGACTGACTGATAACAGTCATAAATCTCAGCTTCTGACTGCAGCTAAAGACAAAAATATCCTTAGAAGATAAATTCTTGCAATTTTTATTATTATTATTGACTTCCCACCAATGAACTTGGGAAAAGGTATGTTTTCATCTATGCGTTAAATAATTGAGCAGACTGGAATCTCTCTTCCTAGCCATTCTAAAAGGAAGGAAAATCTTAATTCAAATCAAGCTCCGGCATATCGCAAGAATGAAAATTCTGTCATCGTGGATTGGTATATCCGTTCACCAAAGCTAATCCTACCCCAGATGTACTGAATCACACTTTGCCGCTAGATCCCGGTAAGAACGTCGAAAGATTAGATCCCGACCTACAAGAACCTTTACTCACTAAGACATCTACTCGCGCACTCGTCGTTTCGTTGAAAGGAAATATTATCTTTCTCTATGATGGATTGCGGCCATATTATTATTATTAGTTATAAATCAAGTGTTAAGATCACCCGGTACTCTTTGATACGTATTCCTTCTTGCATAAATTGAGTGTATAATCCTACTTAGAAATTCTGTGATGTTATGCTTTCAAAAGAGAAATTATTGGAGAAAAGCTTTTAAGGTAAAATGCTACAATTAACTGAAAGTCCTTTATACATTCCACCGAAATGATTTCTCGACTATATAGTGAATTTCAAATCGACTTTTTTTAATGGGGAAAAGTCCGACCGAGATTTAGCCTTCTAAATGTCAAAGAACAATTCTTCTTTTATGTGTCGCGTCCCTTCAAGACATGGCTCTCTAAAACTTCCCATCTCTTAACAGTAATTTTTTCTTCTTTTGTCATCTTTGCCTTAATATACCCCGTGAGGATTAAGTTTTCCAGACCACCATATGTATCTGAAGAATTTAAATTCTCTCATTCTAACTCCGAGCATTTAATTTTTGCCATTTTTTAAAGTATGCCTCGTTACGTAATATGTTCGTCCCTGAAATTCTCAGTATTCTTCTGTAGAACCATATTTCTTTTGTCTCATTTTAATCTCACCTGTAGGGAGGTTGTCCAGAATTCATTGCCATATAAGATGATGGCTCTCAGATAGCAATCCATCACTGTTTTCTTTGTTTTGAGTGAAATAGTTATGTTTTTCACATAACCAGCTTAGCTTTTGAGGTGCTTTGTTACTAGTGGTGGATCGCGTTGCCGATCATGTCTCGAAAGAGACATGACTGACTAGACAGAAGATTATCCCGCAGTAGGTTGACATTGCTTTCTGCGGTAGATTTCAGAGGTAGAATCACCGACTGACGCCAAATCGGTCGGGTTTCAATCCTGGGTAAAATCAATCGGATGTCTAATGGTACTGATGCGCTGTGATACAACGAAACAGATTTGTCAGCTGATGACTATATATATATATATATATATATCTATATATATATATATATATATATATATATATATATATAATAACTCATTCAGTAAAATGAATTGGAGCACCTAGCTATTGGGCGCGTAATATGATATGCGCTAAAAAAGACTGCCTTCTTCCACCGAACGCCCCGTGGCCCAGGGGTAGAGTCGCCGACTGACGCCAATTCGGTCGGGTTTCGAGCCTGGGTTAAGGAGCAATCGTAGTCTAACCGTACTGATGAGCTGTGATACAGCGACAACGCGACAACAGATGGCAACAAAAATATAGATGGAGGGTAGCAAAAGACCGTCCTCAAAAGCACTAAGCAAAAATGTGCTCAATACTATCTTGAGGAAATAGAGCAAAATTACATGCATGCATGTATTTATGGAGTATTGCATATATACATATATAAACATATACTATATATTACAAATATATATTGTGTATTTAGATAACAATCGCTTTTTATGCAAGTTTCGTGAAAAATCTTAAACGATAATATTGTAATAGTCTAAATGGAAAAATGACAAGTTTAGAATAGCCTTTAATGAAAAACTGCAGTTTATCAGAGCCTAAATAGGAAAACAGCAACTTTTTAATAGCCTAAATAGATGAACAAGTTTACAATAACTTAATTAGAAAAACGACAACTTTATAATAACCTCAATAGGAAAACGATAATTTAATTAACCTAAATAGACAAAACTTGCGTGAGAAGGGTGTGTTTCTTTAATCTCAAAAGTAGCTGTGGCCTAGATGAATTCCTCAAAAATGAAATAAAATAAAAAATAAAACTCTGCTGTAATTCCTGGGTTCGAACAGAAACCGTAAACATCGATAGGAAAAACACAGCTATATCATTCACTAAGCAAGCACTACCTTCTTTAAAAATAATAAATATTGACTTAAATAAGTTGGCGCAATTTCAAACTGGGGAAAATGGGGCTGCTTTGAAAAAGATGAGCTGCGCCTATCTTAATATTGGTATTAAAAAACCTGTTTTTATTTTCTTTCCCATGTATGCTTACCGGCTAATAGCGCCGATGGGAATATTCCACTATCTCGACCACTAAGCGGTTCATGCTATCGCTTCAGGTAGTACCTGACTCCTGAAATCATACCTTTTCTTTAGAGGAGTTAGATTAGACTAAAAATGTAGTATTGCATCCTGTGTCTGGGATGGAACTGTTAAATCCTCCCTTTCCAGCGTTGATTGGAATTCAAAACCGTTTACGTGGTCTTGTGGAGAATAGCATAGTTTTCACTCTACAATCTCTGTTTCTTTCTTTTTATTTAATCATTTCACCCCAAGCAAGGCAATACTACCACTGGTGCAAAAGCGGTTACATGAAAGGCGAATGGGAGAAAGAGGATCAATCTACAGGTGGGTGTCAGAGAAAGGGAAGGAAAAGATTAGAATACTGGTGCAAAGGGCGTTACGTGAGGGTAGAGCGATTAGGAAGAAGTGCAGTATACAGTTGGATGGCGGGGAATACATAAGAGAAAGATAGGAATCAGGGAGATAAAGATGGTAACTGACGTTGCACTTAAACTCTTGGAGATTGTAGCTATTAGGGAAGCAAGTATACAGAAGGGAGTTTCATAGGCTGGAAATGCAGGAACAAATGAGTAGAAGTGACGGTTAAATTTGACTGTAAAAGGGTGGGACCTACTTAACAATCTAGTAGCCCTAGTAATTCATATAAAGGGACACCAGGGAGATAAGTATGTCGAGAACCTCGAGATGAAAAGCATGAGCACTCGACCAGATATGGCAACAGTATTCAATGCATGGGCGAATGGTAGATTTTACAAATGTCCAAGATGGATTCTGATGAGAAAAACCGCCCGACCTTACTGCAGTAGCTGTAGCTATTGATTAGATGTAGTCATTCCACTTGAGGTCGGCTAAAAGAGTGAGACTGAGGAAGTGCAGTGTATTGCTTTCTGGGAGACTAATGAGGACAAAACTGGAAGCGGCCGAAATGTGGTTCTACAGAAGGATGCTACGGATATCGTGGACTGAGCATACAAGCAACGACGAGGTATTAGAAAGAATGGCAACGAAAAGGAAATTGATGCTGAGCATCAGGAAGAGACAACTGAAGTTCCTGGGATATGCAATGAGGAAGGAGAGCCTGGAGAACCTGATACAGACTGGACAGATAGAAGGAAGGAGAGACAGAGGAAGGCAGCGGATAACATATTTGCAGGGACTGATCAGGTGGATGACGGAACGGGGGTTGCCAGGAGCAACAGGAGCAAACATACTAAGAGCCACAAGGGATAGGGAGACGTGGAGATCCATGAACGCCTACGTCCTGAAGGGACAGGGCACATAGAAGAAGAAGAAGAAGTGTGATCCATACTGACGGTGGAAATATATTTAAATAAAAAGAAGACTGCCGACACGAACAAGGACGTATGAACACTTGGAAACGCGATATCTGGATATCTGGAAGTGAAGAAGCCGACACAGAAAGAAACCCCCAAAGCCTTTGATAATGGCTGAGGATGTTCAGGTGTTCGCAGACAGTAGATATTTTATATTTTAAGATGTATAGAAACTAGATTGAATCGATGTATAGTTAAATATAATCTTTAGCAAATAACATTCGTTTGTCCTTAAACAAGTGGATTTTTAACGGCATCTCAAAGGTCTTTTTCCTTTTTTTTTAATCGTATCACCCCGAACAAGGCGGTAACGTCACTGATGTGCAGGGGGCTACATAAGAGTAAAAAGATTAGGGGGCTACATGAGAGTAAAAAGATTAAATAGGAGGAGGGTGAAGAGAAAGACGAACCAGTTAGAAAGGATCAAGAGAAGAGTGGAAATGCAGGTGTGATGTCAGTTGCAAAGGTGGAAAGAAAGAAAAGCATATACCGGGTGGTGTAGAAAGAACTAGAGTCAAGTGGTTAAGAGATGAGTATTGACATTGCATTTAAATTCCCGGAGGTTGTAGCTTTCAGGAGAGCCGCAGGAGTAGAATTGTCGCCAACATTTGGTTGATCTAACTGTGGAGATCTTAACGCCCATCATGCTGATTGGCTTAAAGACTCTGTTACTTATTCAGCTGGCATCGACGCCAGGAACTTTGCCATTTCCCAATCCCTTGCGTTTAGAGTCATTTTAAGCCCAAACTGATTTATTCTTCTTCTGTGCCTTGTGTCTTCGTATTTTTAATATTTAAAAGCTTAAATCTTTATTTTTTTGTTTAAATATTTTTAGCACTTTTTAGTACATTATGCTGGTCTAATTTGACTGTAACCTGTAACTGTTTAATAAATGTGTATATATATAGTGTTGAGTTATTATAATGTTTTGCGCATAGATTGTTGATTTTCTGTAGTTTTACTAATAAAAAGTATTTTGGTAAGCAGGTTTTTATCGTAAAGTGCTCAATATTGGGGTAGAAATAGAACATTGATAGCTTTAGCGTAAAGGAATTATCAGTTAAGGAATCATAATTTGTGTCCTCATGAAACTTCGAAGTCGGCATGAACCTGCTCAGTTATAGTGACAAATACTGTGCGCTAAAACTATATCTCTCTCTCTCTCTCTCTCTCTCTCTCTCTCTATATATATATATATATATATATATATATATATATATATAAAGTGAAAGAGAGAGAAAGAAAGAGAGGGAGAGAAAAATTGATTACTCCCATAAAAACGGAATCAGTCAGTTAAATGCTATACGTGACACACGCTTTGACGATCATGTCTCGCAAGAGACATGACTGACTGGACAGTAGATTATCCTGCAGTAGGTTGCCATTATTTTCTGCAGTAGACTGGTTGCCAGCCAAGGCTATAGAACCCAATCTATCCTGTTATTTAACCCACAACTGAAAGGTAGAGACGGGTTAATACCTTTCGCAAGGGTATTTGCGCGTAAGTGAATGCAATGAATTCAACTAGGAATTCGAACTCGACTCCCCGATTTCTCGTTCCGAGCCGATATCCACTGCACCACAACGTACATCCCGTAAAAAAAGAAATACTCAGTTTAAAAACAATATATTTTTTTTAAAAAAAGCTAAACATTCTAATCTGTCGCATTCAATAATACACATATAAACGATAAAAGAATGGGTGCGCCGACGAATGATGCTAGGAACAGAAATGTCCTTCATTCTCTTGTTGTTATTTTTATTTTATAGCTCTTCAGCGTATCTTTTCTTCTTCGCCATCAGTTCTTTAGCAATATTAAACGTTCACAAGCCGCCAGTGCGCATAGTACTCATTAAGATTAATTATTCGGGACTATTTCTTCTTTTGGCTAAATTATAAGCTGAACATATGCAATGCTTCGCGTGCGAGAAAAAAACATGATCTCCTTCCCTAAATGATAGGACGAAAACTTCCAGCGTAGCAACTAAATATAACCACCATCAAATTGTTATGGAAACTTTTCAGTGATGGCCACTGTTATCTGTTACAAAAACTTCCTCTAAATAGAAAAAAAATAAAAAGAAAAGAAAATAAAAGAAAGAAAAATGACCAGATCAAACCAGTCTAGACCATCAATATACTGATCTCTATTATCTTATTTACTGCTTGGACGTCTCATAAAACGTCTGTTGTTTTTTGTTCTTTTTTTTGTTTTGTTTTTTTTTTTTGCTTTCTGTGACTTCGTTTTTTTTTTGTTTTTGTTGTTTTTTTTTTTCATCTTTCTTTGTAATGTTCCTACCAGATTATTTCTCTTTTTGTATCACTATTCTTCAGTACTGACCTGGCACCTTTTTTCTCCTGATTTCTCCTCTGTCGTTCGATATGATCATTCAATCAGGTTTTCTTTCTTTCTTTTTTCATATCTTACAACGATTCCCAGTAACGTTTTATCTTTTCATTTCATTTATCTTTCTTCGGTTGCTTACAATCTCATGACCTGTCCAACATATTAACCCTGCAAATATCTTTTTTAGTTTCCTATTTAGCTAAATTTACTTTTATTTTAACCGACATTTCTTGTAATGTAAAGTAGTAAACGCCACTCCGAATAGACACACACGCATACAAACACTCACACACGCACACAATGTGGTGCTTTGCTTATATATAATATATGTACACACACACACACACACACACACACACACACACACACACATATATATATATATATATAAGTAGAAGTCTTATATATATATATATATATTTGTGTGTGTGTGTGTGTGTGTGCGTGTATATGTGTGCATGTGTGTGTGCGTGCATAGGACAAATATTGTTTCCGTAAAAAAAAAAAAAAAACAAACCCCAAAAATGTCACAAAGGATATTTCTGTAAAATAACGCTTATAAGACAAGCAGTCTTTGTAATTAAATGGCTGAATATCAAAAGATCAGTGAGAGTAACAATAATATTAAATGTTCATTTATCTACCTGTACTCGAGGTTTTGCATAGATTGTCTCAACTGGTTAGAGGAGCTTCATAGTAAAACAACCCAGTATTCCTATGAAAGCCCCTGATGATTCGATGCAATCTACGTAAAACTCATTTACAGAAATCCTATTTTTCTTAGAAAAGACCATTTAAGAAAATACAACTTTTATGAAAGGATTTATTTTAAGAAAAAACATATTTAAATTTTTTCAATAAATTCAGTTTTACTATCAAGTCAACTGACGAGTGGATACAGTGTTCGTGAAAGAACAGGCACATATAAGTGAACATTTTATCATATTTGTTACTCTCTCTGTCTGTCTTTCCTTATATATATATTTGCTTGACAAAAAAACAACATAGTTTAAAAATTCAAGTGCCCTTTGGGAGATTGTATCTCTCAACGAGATAAATAATATTTATGTTGGTCACACGACAAACTAGATTTCACGACGCTTGACACTACATTTGAACAATAATTCTAATATTTTTAGGCATTTAGAACAACATGCCTGCTCACATACACAATTCCGGAAAACCCTATTTGACACAACTATACTTAAACATGAAAACAATAAACAAAAACTAAAAACTCTCAAAGCTATATACATAAAACAGTTGAAACCTAACCTGAACAAGATAAACTATGAAATCTCCACAAATTCCTTAAATGCCAATAATTAATAATAGAAGCGATTGGTTTATTCCAATGGTTTCTCATACTTAATATTTCTTGTTTTCACTCTCGCTTGGTCATGTGCGACGTCATGAGCTGTGATGCGACATTCGCTTCCAGCGTCTTAAATGCACGAGTTTGTTGTTGCTTGGAAATTTTTAATGTAAACATAAACTGTTTGTCGTTATGGTTTGTCCGTGTTTAAATATATAATGTAATTTGACATCTTTGAAAATGGCTTATGTAAGCCAAAATCTTAGATTGGATTATTAAAAAAATCATGTATGAATATTGTAATTTTCTTTCTTCATTTAATGCTAACGCTATTAATCTTATCAGAGAATATGAACACATTTATATAAAATAAATAGACAAAACTTGTCTATATTATGTAATGAAACATGCATTAATAAAAAATGCTGCCTAAATACACACAGTATATATATATATATATATATATATATATATATATATATATATATTGTGTGTGTGTGTGTAGTGTGTGTGTGTGTATGCGTGTTACGGAAAGTTCTGAAGATTAACGAAATGCTTTTAACAACCGACATTTTTAATTTATTTTTTTTTAACATTATTTTTAATCGATACTCGTATTTCAGTAGATATTCTGCTTTAACCAAAGAGTATATTTATGTGTTTATTTCTACCTGCCTAATTATTTCCGATGAACTTTGTTACGAAAATGTGCGTCATTTTGTAACAAAATTTATCGTAAATAAAGTTTGAAACTGCGTTTTTACGGAAATGTTATCCCCTTTATTCGATTCGAAATAAAGAGGGCAAAGTTAGATCTTGGTTGGAAGATTGAAGGTATTTTTATGAGAGACCTACTCTAACAATTTTCAGCCAGGATTCTGGGGTTGAAAAAGGAACATTATAGATTATGGTGCGAATATAGGATTCTCAAGATATTTGGATTTGGTTCATTAGCGAGATTGTGATAAATTATCAACTAAGATTGAAGCCAAATTGAAATTCTTAGTACATAAAAAAATATAGATGCACAATTGAACCAAATGTAAATAACATTGTTAATTTATCATCTTATGAACTGACAGAGCTTGAAACTTTTGTTCTTGCGTATGGTTTATATTTCTGTATCTCACCATCTATGCTTGACAAGGGAATCTTTTTTGTGTTTGGGGCATTGTTTGCTGAGTTGACAATACTATCTTACTTACTATTTTACTGATGCAGTTGGTGAATTGAAAAGCCCAGTTGAATTATTGTGAACACATGTTTGCTAGTTCTTCAATGGCTTTAGCTGAATCGAAATGGAGAGCTGAACATGAACGTATTATTAAAGCCCTGAAGAATAATCATGATTCAGTGAACTCCAAAGCGGATAGGGGTGCTAGGGTGGTTCTTATAGACTGTACAGTGTATGTAAGTAAGATGATGTCGATTTTGTTTTGGAAGACATCTAAATTTGTGAAGCGCGGCTCTGTTGATACATGTGATGCTACTACCTCAAGCAAAATAAAATTTCAGAAACAACTCTTGAGGTGGGTAAAAAGCGGGGTTCTTTCTCGGGAAATTTTAGATGATTTTCGACCGTCCGGGTCAAGTCGACCCCGTTTATATGGACTACCGTAAATCCACAAGGATGGGGTACCGTTAAGACCCATTCTTTTAATGATAGGATCAGCCTAATACAAGGTCGCCAAATGGCTTCCTTTACTTTTGGAACCTGTGTTGCAGCTCTTAAGTGAATTTTGCATCAAGGATTTATTTTCCTTTGTTGACCGTATCCGAAGTTGGTCTTCTTCTGGCAAGTTCTTGTGTTCTTATGATGTGTGTTCCCTATTTACTTGTGTCTCTCCTTTAGAGACAATTAATATTTGTCCTGACTTACTTTATCACAGTTCCTTGTCCCCCACCCAGTATTCCTGAATCAGTGTTTGTTGAATTGATGAAATTTACTACGTTGTCTGTTGAATGACTTTTGATAATTACTGCCGACAGATTGACGGGGTGGCTACGGAATTTCCTTTGGGTCAAGCACTGGCTAATATTTTTGTGGGCTTTCATGAAGAGAGAATACGTTGTATTGCGCTTCGTCCCCAGCGCAATACAACGTTGTACTTTGTCGATACGTTGACGATGTTATCTGTTTAGCAACGAAGTTGAGGCTGATCAGTTTCTCTCTTTTCTTGATGGTCTTCATCCAGCCCTGAGGTTCAAGGTCGAGAAAGAGTCTAATTCTGAACTGGCTTTTTTGGATATCCTGGTACATCGGACAACAACTACTTTTCTTACATCAGTATACAGGAAACCTACATTTGCGAGATGTGCGTTGTGGGGCATTGGATATCGGCTCGGCACGAGAAATCGGGGAGTCGAGTTCGAATTCCAGCTGAATTCATTGCATTTACTTACGCACAAATACCCTTGGGAAAGGTATTAATCCGTCTCTTCCTTCCAGTTATGGGTTAAATAACAGGACAGATTGGGTTCTATAGCCTTGGTCGGCAACCAGTTTACCGCAGAAAGCAATGGCAACCTTCTGCGGAATAATATTCTGGCCAGTCAGTCATGTCTCGAGAGAGACATGATCACCCAAGCGTGCATCACGTATGGCGCTTAACTGACTAACTGACTGACATTTGCGGGGTTATATACTCGTAGGGATCATGCATGTGTATTCGGTTCTAAGAACTGAGTTGTTGCATACTCATTCATCGTAAACAGTGAAGTCAACCATTATGTGTGCATGCATGTGCGTGTGCGTGTGGATGTTCAGTATCATTGAACAGTGTGTGTTTTGTGTGGATGTTCAGTAGCACTGAACACTGGTGTGTCAAATTTGCTTACTTTTTCCCTAATTAGTATGAACTGCGTTTAGCTAGACATGTGATACATAACGGCCAATCTGTGACGTCTTAATCTGGATAGCGAGCGATTAGAGATACACACCAAAATAGCTGATGCCTAGCTGGTACATGAGAAAAACACCACCGCTTCTAACAAGGCGCGCTGAATTTGTAACATGAATGATTTCTGATAATATGTGCTAGGTTTTCTTTTTCTCACTCCAAGAAATGGTATCGTCATACATTTTTTTAGATGTTCACTTTATATAAAATTTAAGCAAGTGCTTTCATTTACGTTCTTCTACCTAACAGTTCTTTCTTTATTTTGTTTCAAATATTTGGGTAAAATATCTCTACATACAGCAGGTAGTACGAAGTCTGACCACACATATATATGGTAACTTCAGAAACACTTGCCATATTGTCATTTAACTTGTGTTTAGTATCTATTTTAATGAAAAACATAGCCTCTTGCTCAGTAGCTCTGCATTCATTCTCTTCTCTTCTCTCTCTCTCTCTCTCTCTCTCTCTAGGCACGGTGGAATAATGAAATCGAGGAATAGAACTGAGTTTGAATTCCAGTCGAGTTCATTACTTTTTAGGAATAGTGATCAAATGCCACGTCGTAATTTCTTGGATTTTCTCGGCATTTTGAAATCTTGTTCTTTTTACATGGGATTAGATTTTGGTAAAGGAAAATAGTCGAAAGAGGTGAGATCTGGAGAATATGGGTGATTTTCGAATCTGGGAAATACACTTCTTGGCCTAAAACTGTTGGACAAACCATAGTCACTGATGAAATCCGTAAGGTGTAGTGAGACGACCACACTCTACACACTTTCCTTCCAAGAACTGATATAAACAATAGAAGTGTTAACATTCAAGGCCAGTCTGTGCTAATCTTCGTTAGCGCATGATTATTTTTTGAGCAAACCTCGTATGTGATATTGCGTTAATCAAATGTCTTTCCTTGATTTTATTTTGAATTTGTTTAAAAATATTTATATGCATGTATTTATAAATTAAAACTCGTGATATCTTGCTACATATAAAAATTAAATGAAAAGATCGATTCCATTTTTGATTCGATAAATTCTTCGTAGAGATTTTTGATGTCTTGAAAGTAATGGAACCAAGGAATTAGTTATATGGAACGGTAAACAGTGATTATTTGATTTTAACAAGCTTATAAAATCAACAGATTTACCAGTGACATTATTGGTCGCTACATTTTAGTCACCATTTCTTCTTCTTCTTCTTCTTCTTCTTCTTCTTCTTCTTCTTCTTCTTCTTCTTCGTGCAGTGCCCATTCAGGATTTAGGCGTACATGGCTCTCCGCACTTTTCTGTTCTTTGTAACTCTTTATTTTTTTTTATCTCTCCTAATCCCTGTTCCACTATCCATTTACTCATGTTCACTAGGTACGTTATGCGTCGTTTCTTGTTTCTCTTGCCTTCAATCTGTCCCATGAGTATCAAATTTTTAAAGGACTCTTTTCTCTTTATGGGCCCTATAAATGTCAAAAAACTTTCCCTTTCTGATATTATGTATAAGTGTCCTTTTTTTTCCATTTTCTATAAAACTTCTTTGGTGTTCAAATGTTCGGTTCATGATAAGAAAAGTAATTGATTTTCTTTGGCTCAACATGGGTCTTTTCTGTTTCAGTATGTCATTTATAAGAGTCAGTTGTACTTTTATGCCGTCAGTATAAACAATTTGTCCAGGTTCTGGCACTTCGGAAAGAAGTATTCTTTTGGGATCACACACACACACACACACACACACACACACACACACACACACACACACACACACACACAGATATTTTAATGGTTATGTAGTTTATCTGTTTTTTTGTGTCACCTCCCGGGCTTCTCCATGTCCATAGACGTCGTGGGTGTTCTTGAAACCAGGTGTTAGTTATTACCTGGTCATTTGCTATGCACCATTGCGCCCATTTTTCTCCTCGTTCGTTGCTTATTCCTAAACCAAAGTTTCCAGTTGTCATACCTTCCCTCTCCTTGCTTACTTTGGCATTCAAACCTCCCATGATGATCCTGATTTGTTGGCTTTTACATTGAGCCTTGGCCTTCTCTAGAATGGAGTAAAAAGATTCTATTTCTTCCTCGGTGTTTTGTGTTGTTGGTGCATATATAACTACAATTGCTATGCTGAACGGTCTAACATATTCCGTTTAAGCTGTGGTGATAGTTGCTATTTAAGATTAAAGTTTTTTAGAAATAACACTTTTTTTTATTTTTCTCGCTTGTAGGTAATTATTTTTTTCTTTGTGGAGCAATCAGTTGCGTTATACACACTTTGGCAATTATGTCTCGAAATAATTCGAACTCGAATCTCCAATTTCTCATTCCGAGCCGATAACCATTGCGCCACAACCCACATCTTTGTAGAGTAATAAAAAAATGAAAAATGATCAAAAATGATTGTTGTTGCTTTCCACAAATTAATGTGAAGCTTTAGCTTCTGATTGTGCCCCTGCGGATTGTAAACGACCTGTTCCGGTTGACTGATTTTACAAGCGATAAAGAGCTAAGTAAACCCCAAATACATTTTCTGAACATTGTGCAAGGGAAGGCATTGGAAACGGATGCACCTATGATCAAATACTTTTTTGGGGGGATTATATAGGAGTAAATGTTCGGTTGGGTTAATGATTAGCAGCTCGTAAAATGTAATCGGTTCGCCGATTTCAAATTCCGCTCACATATGCTAGGTTCACTTTGTGCTAATGCACTTGAAAAAGGCATAACTACATTTTTCTCCCCGATAGTTATTGGTGAATAGGAGAGCAGACTCCAACCAGACCAGAGGAAACAGTCTAAGCGAAGAAAACTCGACATTTGGAACACCACTATATCTCCTAAGAAGTTAAAGGAAAGGAAACCGTGGAGAGTCATACCCACCTACATTCCAAAGTTGTATGATATTTAAAACATACGTAGATATATTATTTTCCGCGTACATACTAACTCTGTAGATTATAGGGCTTCTCGGCGTAGTTTAATGGTTAGCAAGCTAAGTAGTGAGTAGTGAGTTCGATCCTCACTGGGTACAACTGAGTTGTGAGTTCGATCCTCACTGGGTACCATATACTTTCGGTCTTGTGCCACATCTAAGCGGTGCTTAGAAAATCAACTATCTTGGTAGATTATATTTATTTAAAAAATTTTTTAACATATGTATCCGAAGCTCTAAAATTGCGTACAAAATATTTAGATTTCGACATTAAATAACCCATAGAGATTTTGATATGCCGCTAAACAAAATCAACCAACCAACAAACTCACTTCATACAATCTAATTCATAATGATGGAATTCAATTTAGAAGTATTTTACAAAACGATTTTTTTCATTTTAACATAATCTAAAGAATATTATATTTAAGAAATTGAAAACTTTTTATTACATTATTCCCATGTTCGAATTGCTATATTACTTGCATGAATAGGGATTTACTAATTAAAGCTTATATGTTGCAGGATTCTTGATGATGAAAACCTATCAGAAGATAGCAACCGCGAGAAAACTTATAGTCGGCACGAGATAACTCGTACTCAGCGTGAATGTTAATAATAATAATAGAGTGGAATCATAGACAATCTCTAGATGCTTAGATGAAATATGCTTATGAATAACGAACATTAACAAACATTATTTTGAACATTAAAATGAATAACGAACATTATCGAACATAATGTTGATAGTTCGAAACCAATAATTATTACTTTTAAAGTATGTTTGGAATCTAAATATTCTAGTTTTGCTTACCTAGGGTCTAATTTTGGGCGTAAAAAAGAAAGACTTTAGAAATATACATAGAACTTGTGATATAGTAATTTTTTTTTATAATCGTGTCGCCCCAAGCAAGGCATTTTACTGCCACCGTTGTGTAGGGGGTTACATAGGAGGAATGTTGAGGAGTGAGAGGTTGCAATGGGTGTCAGGAAGAGAGTAGGAGAGGGAAGAGAGTACTGATGAGAGTGGGGTGGACGAGGAGGAATGTTATGAGGAATGAGGGGTTTCAGGGTGTGTCAGGAAGAGAGTAGGAGAGGGAAGAGAGTACTGATGAGAGTGGGGTGGACGAGGAGGAATGTTATGAGGAATGAGGGGTTTCAGGGTGTGTCAGGAAGAGTGTAGGAGAGGGAAGAGAGTACTGATGAGAGTGGGGTGGACGAGGAGGAATGTTATGAGGAATGAGGGGTTTCAGGGTGTCTCAGGGAGAGAGTAGGAGAGGGAAGAGAGTACTGATGAGAGTGGGGTGAACGAGGAGGAATGTTATGAGGAATGAGGGGTTTCAGGGTGTGTCAGGAAGAGTGTAGGAGAGGGAAGAGAGTACTGATGAGAGTGGGGTGGACGAGGAGGAATGTTATGAGGAATGAGGGGTTTCAGGGTGTGTCAGGAAGAGAGTAGGAGAGGGAAGAGAGTACTGATGAGAGTGGGGTGGACGAGGAGGAATGTTATGAGGAATGAGGGGTTTCAGTGTGTGTCAGGGAGAGAGTAGGAGAGGGAAGAGAGTACTGATGAGAGTGGGGTGGATGTAGAAAAGCATGAGAGAGAGGATGTATGTTAGTGAGACAGGAGATGACTATTGACTTTACATTTGAATTCCTGGAGATTCTAACTGTCAGGAAAGCAAGTATGAGGAAGAGAATTCCACAGGCGGGAAGTGCGAGAAAAGAAGCTGATGGAGTAGAATTTGCTTGACAATTTATTGGTTTCACAGTAAAAGGATAGAACCTAGTTGCTAATCTTGTGGCTTGAGAAAATTCGTATATAGGAGGTACCAGTGAGCTAAGTTCATCGGAGAAGAAGCCGTGAAAGTATTTGTAGAAGAGACACAGGGAAGCCACTCTGCGTCGGTGAGAAAGCGACTGTATCGTAGCTGCCATGTCGGGATCGATCACATTACAGATTCTCCATTGGATTCGGTCTAGGACGCCTAACGGGATAGCAGGAGTACCAGACCAGATACGGCAGCAATATTCAATGCACGGGTGGATGGTAGACTTGTATATGTGCAGGATTGTTTGGGACGGGGAAAAACTTCCTGGCCCTACAAAGAGAACCGACTTTCTTAGCAGCGGATTTAGCTATGGATTCTATATAGTTATTCCACTTGAGGTCTGGTGTGAGAGTTAACCCGAGTAGGCGCAGTGTTTCGCTTTCAAGGAGAGAAGCCTGATTTTTGTTAATGGGCGGGTGGAACGATTGTCTGTGGTGGTTATTAGATAGCAGCTTCGTTTTGAAAGCATTAAAATTTACGAGCCATTTCTTGTCCAGGTCCACCACGGATTGGAGGTCCTTTTCAAGCTACCGTAAGGCCTACAGAGTTATCGACAGGTTTCTCCTTTACATCATGCGCTACGCAGCTAATGCAGTGTTGATTTGTGATTTCATTAAAGAACTATTGGATCTGTATTCATAAGCAAATCTTTGGGTCAAGTCATTGAATTGAACCAACACTATTCGCCGGGTCATGTGTTCTTGTGGTTTGATTTTTCGGATTTATAAACCCAATGTCTCGGTAACAATTTTTTTTACCAGAAAATTAATTTATTATACGTTCTAACTTTTTGGAAAGTACTAGTGGCTTCTATAAATCAAATCAAATTTAATCTAATAAACCCTGAATTGGTTAAGCATCTCACATTGCAGAATCTTCTTTCAGATAAGCAATATGGCTTTCGCTTCTCTAGGTCAACTGCTGATGTGTTAACTATCATCGCTGAAAGCGTCTCTCACGCTTTAGGCAAGAGTGGTGAACCCCGGGCCGTTCCTTTAGACAATTCAAAAGGGTTTCACGAGGTTTGACATGCCGGTTTTCTTCACGAGTTGAATTGTTTTGGTTCTTCAAGACAGATTTTTGAACTGAATCAATCTTTATTATGAAATCGTGAAATGAAGTTTGTCTTCAACAGCCATTGATTCTACATCTTTTAGAATTAATGCATGTGTCTCTCAGAGCTGTATCATTTCATCAATGATTTTCCTGACTTCATCAGTTCTAAACTCGGTATCAATACTGAGAACACAAACTTGATAGGAAGTCTGAGCGGTTCGATAAGTTCAAATTAGCAGCTAATCTAAAGAAAATTATCGAAATTCTGTCGTTAACTGGGGCAAAGTATAGCTTTTTATTTAATTTTAACACCTTTAAAATGAAACTGCTCTGTATCAACCATCTGATAGACTCCTCTCTGCATTCCATCGGCATGGCTTAAGCTCACCTCCAGGAGAGCGACTCGTTGCGTCTGCTAACATTTTCCACTGACATGAGGTGGAACGATTATACTAAACAAAATGTTAGGTCTGCTGAAAGTTGGTTCCTTGTATCGTGCTACACCATCTTTATCTCAAGAATCTATCATATAAGATGCGCGTTGTAGTGTAGTGGATAACGAGAAATCGGACAACCAAATATCAAAATTTACTTGAATTCTTTGCATTCACTTACGCGCAAATATCTTTATGATAGATATTAATCCGTCTCTTCCCCCTCCAGTTATGGGTAAAATAACAGGACAGATTGGGTTTTATAGCCTTGGTTGTCAACCAGTGTACCGCAGAAAGTAATAGCAACCTACTGTGGGAAAATATTCTACCCAGTCAGTCATGTCTCAAAAGAGACATGATCGCCCAAGCCTGAATCACGTATGGGGCTTCACTAATATTTATAAGTCTACTATTCTTCTATGCTTTGAATATTGCTGAGACATATGGTTTAGTGCTTCTGCGATATATTTAGAGATTCTTGATTAAGTTCAAAGAAGAATCTGCAATGTTATTGGTTCTTCACTAGCATCTCGGCTTCAGTCATTTTCCTACTGCCGTAATGTAGGTTCCTTGTGCCATTTATATAAACACTTTTATGGTAACTGTTCTGATGAATTTATAATCCATGGTACCTAGACTTTATGAATTTATGCACAGTACTGGATTAGCGGCAAAGTTTCATCATTTTTTGAAATTTGAAATGGCTAGTTGTAACCGTAATTTAGACGCTAATAGTTTCTTCAATAACACTTCGCATTTTGTGAGGCTCTCTTCCGTATCCGTGCTTCCCAGTTTATCTTCAAAAATTTTAATGCAAAGTCACCCGCTATCTTCTGTCTTCTTAATTCTGTTATTGTTTTATTGTTCTCTCTCTTTAAGAATATTTTTCTCGTATTATCTAACAGTCAATAAATCCTCACGTAAAAGAGGCTTTATCGCCTTGCTTTGCGAGGATTTTTTTAGAAAGAAGAAGAAAATAATCAATATTTTTTAATATTACAACAATTTAAGTACTTTGGTACCTTAAGAAATGAATGAAAATAACATCTGTCAACGTTATTGCTCATTTCTGACATCTTTTGATTGTAATACGCGAAAAATTATCCGTGAGTATGAACAGATTTTATTAAAAATAAGCAAACATGGTGTTTGCAATATATTTAATCTGACATATTTAAAACAATTTAAATGTATATTAATTGATAAACGTTGCTAAAATTTGCTGAATTTATTTGTTGAAAATTTTTATACTAATCCCTTTTAGGGATTATTAAAGATTTTTTACACTAATCTCTTTTATAATGGTGAAATCATACAAATACAAGAATATATGACCAATATATGACCAAACAAATTTAGATCAGTTTAAACTTATAACATTTTAGTTTATATTTAAATGTTATGACATAACGTTTTTAATATAGAACAGACATAAAATTTACTTTTTTAAGTAAATTTTAAGTAAATTTTGAGTCAATGATTATCATGATTTATGTAAATTACATATAAATATGATATCTGGTAATGAATACAACGTGATATGCTTACAGCATACATGTCAGTTAGGTGTCATTTGTGATACACGCTTGGGTGATCATACCACTTTCGATATATGACTGTCTTGCTGCAATGGTTTGCTATTACTTTTGCTATTACTTTCTGTGGTAGACTGGTTGCCATCCAAGGCTCTAGAACCCAATATATACTCCTGTTTAGCTGGAGAGAAAATCAACGGATTAATACTTTTCCCAAGGTTATTTGCGTGTAAGTGAATGCAACAAATTCAATTGGAATTCGAACTCGGCTCTCCGATTTGTTGTACCGACTCTATATCCACTTCCCCAAAACGCACATCCATATTCAGTAATTTATTTTACTTTTTAACTGACTATTGAATTAATAAAATAAAGCATACTTCAATAAACAAGGCATTCAATACAAGGCCAGCGTATTGTAGTTAAATAAACAATATTCTGTATATGAAAACAAGAAAAAATAAAACATTCTCTATCACTAAAACAGTGAACTCCACCCCACTTCGGCTCTGTGAATCCAAGCGATTATAGAATACAAATCCTATATCACTCATCAACTAACTTAAACGAAAAAAGTAAAATTACACACCCGCAAAATCGGATCCAAACGACAAAAACGTTTTGGAAAAACCCAGACCAAAGCAAATTTCACAAGTCAGTGTGAAAAGTAAAATCTTGGATGCTGATTGGATATGAAATAGCAAATTAATCCATAATGCCAATCATTTTTTTATCACACCTAAAGAAAACAAAATACCTGCTGAAGCCGGTCACATGACTAAAATCCACTACTTAACCACGTTCCGTGACCGGTCAAAATCAGTCAGAATGGGAGCGGTATCCGATAGCATCTCGTCGTAATGTAAGGAAAAAACTTCAAGCCGAGGTCATGTCGCGTTGACATATATTCATTTGACCTTTACTTTCAATTTTCCTTTCTTCATCTTTACCCAAACGCCGTCAAAGAAAACAACAAGAAGATATTTCAACGGACTCCGATAAGTACAATCTCTTTTATTGCTTGACTTTCATCTTCCCTTTTTTTCCGGCCATAAAAAGGAAAAGAACACAGACTTCATTAGTTAAGTAGACTGATTAATATTTTTACACACGCGCAATCTACTACTATTTTACTATTGGAACATTTCACTCATACAACATAATTAACTACATGCATTTTCTATTCGAGTATTTTACTACAATTTACAAATCTGTTATAGTGTTCAGTGAACAAAATTCCACTTATTTTTTAGACAACCTGATGATATCCAAGCTATGTGGGAATTGTCGGCTGTGTTTTTTGACACCATTACACGATACACTGATACTAATAAGTTGCGTTTTTTACGGAAGTAATCATTTTATAGTTACTATGCTTGGTTAGCAAGCTTGTCTCGTTAAAACTTGTTAAGATAGACTCGTGAGTTTGATTCTCATTGGCTACGCACATACTTAAGACCTTGTTCACCATTTAACCAGCGCTTAGAAAATCCACAAGGCTGTCAGTTTTGTTATTATATGTTTTATTAATTAAATTCAATAATCGATAACGTTAATGAAGACAGTGCTTCTAGAAGTGTCTTCTTCTGATAGACATGTTAGTTATTGATTAATGTCAATTTGCATTCAGTTATTTTTACACTTTTCCATCTATTAGTTTGGAGCAAAGAATACTGTTCAATCAGAAGTTATAGTTGTTTGCATTTTATCATTGTAACACTAAAGTATTTTTTTCATTGTAACACTAAAGTATTTTTTTCATTGTAACACTAAAGTATTTTTTTCATTGTAACACTAAAGTATTTTTTTCATTGTAACACTAAAGTATTTCTTTGAAGCACATTAGAATATTAACCCTGTTTTACTCAGTAGTAATTCTGGATAACCACCTTCAGTCAGTTAAGTGCCATACGTGATACACGGTTGGGCGATCATGTCTCGAAAGAGACATGGCTGACTGGACAGAAGATTATCCCGCAGTAGGTTGCCATTGCTTTCTGCGGTAGACTGGTTGCCGACCAAGGCTATAGGACCCAATCTGTCCTGTTATTTGACTCATAGCTAGAGGAGGAAGAGATGTATTATATTATTAAGCAGTAATTATGGGGGATCAGTTTATTACTTCATTACAATAGAAAACTGGTCCCCCACTTTATGCCCAGTAGAAGCCTTAATCATGTTTCCAACTATTATATTCAGTCAGTCAGTTAAGTGCCATACTTGAAGCACACTTGGGCGATCATGTCTCGAAAGAGACATGACTGACTGGGCAGAAGATTATCCCGCAGTAGGTTGCCATTGCTTTCTGCGGTAGACTGGTTGCCGACCAAGGCTATGGAACCCAATCTGTCCTGTTATTTAACCCATAACTGGAAGGAAGAGACGGATTAATACCTTTCCCAAGGGTATTTGCGCGTAAGTGAATGCAATGAATTCAGCTGGAATTCGAACTCGACTCCCCGATTTCTCGTGCCGAGCCGATATCCAATGCACCACAACGCACACCACCTTACAGAGGAAATAAAAACTTCGGATAACAGAAATGTAGCTCTACAGAAGAATGCTAAGAATTCCATGGACTGATCATGCGAGCGATGAGAAGGTTTTAAAGAGAAGGGGAAACAAAAATAAGACTTATATTTATAATCAAAAGAGGTACTTGAAATTTCTAGAGCATATAATGAGGAAAGAAGGCTTAGAGAATTTGATCAATTTGTTTATTTAACGACATATCAACACCTTATGGTTCATTTTAATACCAAAATTTATTTTTCTGAACACGATACGAATACAGATAAAATGTATTGTTGGTCATTTTGCTATAAATATGTATTGTTGATAATTTTACTATAAATATGTATTATTTAGAATTTTACTATAAATATGTATTGTTGGCAATTTAACTATAAATATGTATTGTTGTTAATTTTACTATAAATATGTATTGTTGATAATTTTACTATGAATAAGTATTTTTGTTAATTTTACTATAAATATGTATTGTTAGTTATTTTATTATAAAATATATTGTTGGTCATTTTACTATAAATATGTATTGCTGATAATTTTACTATAAATATGTATTGTTGGTAATTTTACTATAAATATGCATTCTAGGTAATTTTGCTATAAATATGTATTATTGGTTATTTTACTATAAATATGTATTGTTGGTTATTTTACTATAAATGTGTGTTATTGGTAGTTTTCTATACGTATTATTGGTAATTTTACTACAAATATGTATTACTGAAAATTTTATTATAAATATGTATTGTTAGTCATTTTACTATAAATATGTATTCCTGGTAATTTTCATATTTTCTTAGGGATTTCTTTGAAAGTTTTCTATTTGCTCATAGCTAGGATTCTAACAGGTGGTTCTACCCGGAGTCAAGGTGGATCTGGGGCAATAACAGCAATTAAGAGGTAGTTCCATGCTCCTAAAGACCTCCAGTTTTCTAACTAGGCGCCTTGCTGCCGGATGTAGTTAATCGTCATCCCCAGAACTAAGAGAATTTGATACTTACAGTATATATTCAAAGTAAGAGAGACAGAGGAATGGTGAGGTAAAAAAGGATTATAGACGATAGAAAAAGGCAAAGAATACCAATAGCTATAAATGATAGGAAGTTGTGGGGAGCCATGATCATCTACGCTCTGAAGGGAAACACCACAAAGAACAAGAAAAAGAAGAAGAAATACGAGTCTATTTTGTTGGTCACGTTTGTGAAATGTTGCAAAAATAGTGGATAAATCTAATCAGTTATTTCACATTTTTTGCCATGATCCGACTGACTATGAAATCACCAGCGATATACAAACCTTGTGATAGTTTGGTTGGTTTGGTTTGGTGTGTTTTCTTTTACGGCATATCAACCTCAATCGTTTATTTAATACCGACAAGATTTGTATCAATAGAATATATATTCTTAGTAAGAAATCAGTTCGTAGATCAGGTTTCATTGACGTATTTTATAAAAAAAATTGTCTAGAGTCAGATGTATTATTGCTGGTTATATGTTTTCTTCAAATATTGCTGGAAATAATTATTTTCTTCAAAAATGTATTGCTGGTAATATTTTCTTCTCCAAAAGGGACTGCTGGAATTTTTACCATATAGATTTTTCTGCTTTCATAGCGTTTTAACCCCACTTTTGGGATTAACTATTTACCCATAGTTTAAACCCTAACAAGTGCTACCATCTCGGGTCAAGGTAGACCTAGTAATAACATCAATTAAGAGGTAGTTCCATGCTCCTCAAAACTTCCCAAATAGAGGCTTTGCTGCCGGATGCAGTTTATTGTCGAACTCAGGACACGGATGTAGATTATCGTCATACCCAAGACGCCCCATTGAGGGGAGGTTACCCCTCTGTATAGGTGTAATCAGCGTATTCTGAATCCCCAGCCGACAGGGCGGCCTTTGTGATATTGTTATGGGGAAACACACCTATTCCTGAGATAATGAACTCTCCTTCCTATATTAATAAGAGTTAACTGGAAGTTCTTGGGAAGTTCATAGAAGTTCTTTAGACTTCTATTGGAGTTCAGTAGAACTTCTCAGCAGTTGATATTAGTCGGCAGTTAGCCGAATGCTAAGGAGTCAGCTTTCATTAGAAGATTACCAAGTTCCTAACATTTGGGGTACTTTAAGTCGGTTAGCAACCGACATAGCACGATAATAACATTCAGTGCGAAAACTACTCCACAACAGATATTTTAATCGGAAGTTTGCAGAATTAAACAGTTTCCAGGGAAATCACAGTTTTTGTTTTGAATTTGGTTTTCCTTAAAATATTTCAACACTTTTTAAAGATTTTTATATTATAAAATGCTCGTGATTAGCCACACTGGCAAAACAAAAACAAAAAACTAAACGCTTGATATTTTTTCTGTATCTTCTTTTAAATATGCTCTTCTTTCTCTTTTTATTCCAGCATTCAAATTCGCCGCAGTCTTCCGCTTGGCTATACTCCATTTCACACAATGCAGCGTTGGCCAATCGAGGTGCTGATATACTTCGCATAAGTAGTTCCTGATGATGCATGCCACACTACAAATAATTGCTACCTCTCATTATTTGCTATATTTATCAGCGGCACAAACTTCATTTTATGCTCCACTAACGAAGTTGTCTATTGCTAACATATCCAAAGGCCAATCGGCGCACCTCTTCCGCTAACGACTTCATTTCTTCCACTGACAATACTTAAAATAAATCTATCTATCTATCTATCTATCTATCAAACTGCTTATATCTATCTACTTATCTACATACCTATGATTCGTTTATATCTATCTAATCTATCTTTTGAATTTATAACAATAAATATATCATAATATCACCACAAAAATAGCTATTTTGCTTCGACACTACTTGTGTCTTTCCAAGTGATGGTACTGATTTCGAGATGAAGAGTTTTAAAAGGTTCAAAACTACTCAAACCCCTCAGTCGTGGAGACATTGTTACAGAATCAGTGCTGACTAATCAAAATACATGTAATTTCTCATTTTAGGAACATAAGAACAGACTCTAAAAACAATTTATTGAGACATTAATGTCAATTTGTTATTAAAATAGAAATCGGTAATCAATTTGTAATATACAAAGTGTGTTAGCACGTGCAATACCCTGTCTTCATCAGCCACCGACCAGGGGTGATGTCACGGTTTCGGTGGCTATAGCGGGACCGCACCCCTGGCGCCACCAGCAGCATTTGCCACCAGGCAGGGTATGAAGATAGACTTGTTGATTGTCCCTCTTGTATATACTCATAAAGTAGTAAATAAAACGATCGTTCCTCTTTGCAGTTTGTATCGGCAATGAAATTTTCTGAACGCGTTTGCCGTTTTCAACGCGCTCGTGAAGGAAGAAGAAAAATCGTTGTAGATGATCACACAAATATCTCATTTGCGCATATTAGATGTGATCGCTTGTTGTTTTGATCTCGACCAAATCCAACTTGACGCGTTCTGTACTGTTGTTCGAATGAGGTGTGAATCGCTCTTTAAACCAAGGCTAGTGATGCCTATTTTAGAAAAGAAAGAAATAAATGAATGTCCCAGAAACCCGCGACACCCAACCTCAATAGGCATCACGTTACACCTCCAACCATTGTCCACACATTCGGCACGCAGTGACTCGTATCGGTTTTTCTTTAGCTCGTGCGCCTCTATCCTGTTCTCTTCCCAAGTGACTGTTAACTTTATTAGGAAGACAGCCTACTGTGGCTATCGCAACCTTGTTGCAAATGCTTCCTCAAACATATTTGTGCTACAGTCAGAGAGTGAGCGAAAAATATGGTGTTATCATTAGTTGAACTACGATCAAACCTTTGGTCACAACGACTTTGCGACTAGCACAAAAATCGACTCAACATAATTTAATTGAAAACGTTTACGCACTTCACAATGTACCGTATAAATTTAAATACATGGGAAGTGTTATAACAGAAGACGGAAGGTGCGACACAGAGATCCGAAGGCGAATTAGCATAGCGAAGGAAGCATTTCAAAAGTTGAGTAAAGTATTAAGAAACATGACAATTACGCTAGAGAGTACTGGATTGCTATGTGTTGCCAGGTCTTCAAAATGGCAGTGAATGCTGCTCAATATCATCTAAGATAAAGAAAAAACTTGAAGCAACTGAAATGTGGTTCTACAGAAGGATGCTGCAAATATGTGAGTAATGATGAGGTTTTGGAAAGAATTGAAACGAAAAGGAAATTAATATTGAGCATCAGGAAGAAACGGCTGAAGATCCTGGGACATGCAATGAGGAAAGAGGGCTTGGAGAACCTGATACTAACACGCTAGATAGAGGGGAAAAGAGACAGATGAAAGCAGCGGATAACATATTTGAAGGGCCTGAGCAGGTGCATGACAGAACGGGGTTTGCATGGTGCAACACGAGAAGGCGTGCTAAGAGCCACCAGGGATAGGGAAACGTGGAAATCCATGATCGCCTACGTCCTGAAATTACAAGGCACATAGAAGAAGTTAGGTCGTCCCACTTCGCTGATACTGGTAAGAAGTCATCTCATTAACGAATTAGCCATGGTGAGATTGCAATCCAGATCTCATAGCCAGAACTTTAACCATACGATCGTCCGTCCATTCAATAAATGTGATATTAAGTCAGTTCATGTTTTAGGAAGTTTTTATTTTTATGATTTCCGAATTTTTCAGAGAGGAGACGGGAAATATATTATCTTATCGTCGAATATAACCGGTACCTATTCGATTAGTATTTACTTAGGCACATGGTACTGCAAAAGGCTCACAGCTTTGTGCCAGAGTAAGAAAAAGTTAATAAATAAACGCACTATGCTTATAATTAAGTTACG
>JBBBDQ010001362.1:7205000-7395000 GCA_037127315.1 Ascarosepion bandense
ATTTTTTTGAGAATAGCTATGATTTTTTTTAGATACATGCCCTACTATTTAGCCCATCGCCGACGGAAGAAGATGGACTCATATATTTCCCAGGAGTAGTTGTGCGTAAGTGAGTCTAACAAACCGGATTGAAATTCGAACTTGTCTCTCCGATTTCTCATTCCGAACCTCTATCTGTAACGACATCCAGACATTCACATACAGTAGGGTTTGGCTATCAGTATATTATACTGATAAGTACGAGTCACAAACGTGTAGTGGACAAAGATACCTGGTCTTAGAATAATGGTTAACAAAAGATTTCTCACTGGATTGTTAGCGTGTTCGATCCTTACTTGGCACCCAAACTAAGCAATAGTTTGTAAATAAGCGAAGAGTAACATGGCTCGAGAGCCACACAAGGTAGCTAATTAATGAATGCGGTATTATAGAGGAGGTAGTAAGAAATGAAGATTATGAAGATAAGGAGGACGGATAAAGAATAACTTTTCACTTAGTTTAGGGTGGTAGTGTTTGAGTAAGCATCAGCGTTAGAATCTGTTGCAAAAAAAGTGAAAAAATTGAAAAGTAAAATGTTTGAATCCAACTTACTTCTTATGGTTGGAGCAAGGAGTAAATGTGGGTGATTCGGCTCCGTGGAAGTACTCTGGCGTGTTCTATCTGTAAAGATCTTAAATGGTTGTCTACATGTGGGTATAGTTGTAACTTTATTGATTCATTTATTTGTGAGTGTATCTATGAGTGAGCGTGTATAAACATAGATATGTATTTAAGTATATATATATATATATATATATATATATATATACTTATATTTTCAATTCAATTATCTTTATTGTTAATAGCTTAAATGTTCTATGTTTACTGTGTGTTATTATTTACTCTTTGATAATGGCTTATGTGAGCCGAAAGCTTAGACCCGATAAAAAATTCAACAAATACTGTGATTTTTTGTTGTCTTTTAACGACATCACCATCAAGTATATCAGACGGTATGAACGGATCCTACACAAAATTAATAGACAAAACTTGTCTATATTATTCAATGAAACCTGCACTAATATATATATATATATATATATATATATATATATATATATGTATACATGTTACGGAAATTAACGAAATTTAACGAAACTTGGTTATAAGCAACCGACAATTTGTAATGAATTATTTTAAACCTGATTTTTACCGATACTCGTATTTAAGTAGATATTCTGTTTTTAATTAAACAGTATTTTATATTTATATCTACCGGCCTGATTATTTCACGATAAATTTTTATTGCGAGAATGTGTGCTATCCAGCAGGATACTTAAATACGAGTATCGGTAAAAATAATGTTCAAAATAAGACATAACAATATATATGTATATATGTGTGCGTGTGTGTGTACGTATGTCTATATAATAGTTGTAAATTTAGTGATCATTATATTTGTGTAGGTATGTGTGTGTGTGTTTCCGTGTGTGTGTTTGAGTGTGTATGTTTTACTCTCTCTCTTTCCCTTCTGTGTGTGTGCCTCTCTCTCTCTCTTTCTCTCTCTCTCTCTCTCTCTCTGTCACATATACTTAGGTTAGAAAAAGTAAGAGAATTGGCCCCTCTCTCATGGTTACTTGTCCTCCCTCTTCCTTCTCTCTTTCCCCACTCTTCCTCCCACTTATAACACGTAAACCGAATGAATGGAACTATTCTGAATATTTGTCATAGAAATAGCGAGAGAATAACGACAGCGTTGGGAGACGGCGCCTGTAGAAAAACTGACTGTAAACTGTAAACATACACCCTTGTGCAAATTAATTGAAACATAGGGAATAATGTCTTCCTAGAATCGTTCACACTTTCCTCGACTCTCCGTTTGGAAAAAAAATTTACTAAGTTAACAAAACAGACTAATCTGACTGTCAGTAGTTTATTTGCAGCTATTTATTTTGATACTTTTACATTATTATACCTTTTAAAACTAATGTAAAAAAATAATATGAAAAGATTTTAGAACAAATTCATCAATTTCTGAAAGGAAAAAAACATAAAAAAGAAACATTTTATTTTCAAAATAAAAGATATATTAACAAAAAATAATAATAATCTCCTAAAATTAATTGCACAAAGGCTCCTTTATTATCAATAACTCTTAGCAGCCTATTGTCAACATCTGATGTTACAATTTTAGCGGCTGGTAAGTTGTTTGCAGCAACTTTAACTGCCTCCCAGAGGTCACACTTGCTGTTGAATTGCCTTCCATTAGAATAAATATCTCTCTTGATGATGATCCACAGGTTCTCAATGGGATTCAAATCACAGCTATTTGAAGACCAGTCCATAAGAGAATTTTCAACAAATCCCTTTTCTTTCAACCTGGATTTAGTAAACTTTGATGCATGACTTGGTGCGTTGTCTTTCATAAAGATCATAGATCTACGCTTGGCTAAAGACTGGCTATCAAGCCATCCAAAGAAATATTGCTCTAGAAAATCGCAGTAACTTTTGGAATTCATTTTAACCCCGTCTTTCAATTTAAATGGAACTACGAGCTCATTACAATTAATCCTAGCCCATCTCATGATCCCACCTCCACCTTGTTCTTGAGTCATGTTGCTTGAAAACCCATCATTGAGCCCATCCATCATTCGCATCGAGTGTTATCCTTGATTCGTCTGTAAAAAGCACTTTACTGAAATCAGTTTTCATGTATTTTTTGACCCGCTAAAATCTTCTTTCCTTATGTTTTTTCTTTTGTTAAAATGGGTTTGTTTATTTGATTTTTTACATCGTCAAACTTCCTTAACATTTTACACCTTGTTTCCCTTAGCACCATAGGAGCTCTAGCTGCCTCAAATATGAATGCACATAATTATTAATTCTCTTCGGATATGTGATAGATCTCAGTTTATTAAATTCCTGACTGGAAGCAATCAGATGTCTAACCGTACTGATGAGCTGTGATACAGCGAAACAGTGTCTGTAGATGACTATATATATATATATATATATATATAATAATAATAAAATTGACTCTGTACGTATTCAAATCTTAAAATGTTACACAAGTAATTTTTAAGAACCACGAATAACCGGCAGAATCTAACTCCGTTATCGCCCTCGGCTATAAAGCTTTGGACAACGAGGGAAAAAAAAAGAAAACTGCGGAGCACCGACAATACATACAGCACTTCACAGCAAAGAAAAAAACCCTCAAACGGAACAAACCACAAAGCAAGAAAAGTGCTCGATAGTGGGGAAGGGGGTGTTCCATCGAACACCCCCTTCCCCAATTGGGTTAGTCTTTAATAGATGTCTATTTATTTGATTAGTCCTTGGTCTGCCTTTGCCCTGACGAGCCGTTGTGCGAAACCGCGGTAGGTCTTGGCGATCTTGCGATTTTTTCTCGTATATATATATATATATATATATGTGTGTGTGTGTGTGTGTGTGTGTGTGTGTGTGTGTGTGTGTGTGTGTGTGTGTGTGGCTGAATTATTTAGGAACATTCCTGTCCACATTTACGATTTAGAGAAATATTAATCGACAATACACATATACTCCAACTTTAAAATAAAAAAAAACTTAAATTCTTGAAGCCAAAATTTAAACCCATATTGAAAAAATTAATTCTGAGTAGAGCAACAATGTTTTAAAATATCTACAACAACAGGATTTCAAAATATCTCAATTGTAATATCTTTAAATTACAATTATAACAGAATGTTTTAAAACATATATATATAATAAATTAAAAGTAATTTTACAAATATAAATTAATTTACCTTCCTTATATAGCGGTAAATTTTAAAACTTCAATTAACAGAGCCCGTTCAGTGCGTATAAAATATGCATTAATGTCAAATTCATTAGCTTTTATCTTAGTAATTCATCACTGAAAATGATCTTAGATGAATTCGAAAGTACTTGTGAAAATAATAAAATTAATGAGAAAAACTACGGCGTCTTCATTAATATTTTTAATTGCAACGTGAAGAAGTTAATGTATGAAGATGAGAGGAATAAAATAAAATTAATAGACATGTGTTTAAATTATTAATCATGCTAGTGTATATATATATATATATATATATATATATATATTACAACTCCTGTCTGTCTGCTTCCTGATTTCCTGCCTGTTGGAAGTCTTCCTCTGTAGTTCCTATATTTAAGAATACTGGAGAACCCTCGAACCCCGCTAATTGCCGCCCTATCAGCCTTCTTCCGATCTTTGGCAAATTGTTCGAAGCCATTATCAATGCCGAGATGGTCCAGCAGCTCACAACCCACAAGCTCCTCTCGGACAAACAGTATGGCTTACGCTTCATCATGTCTACTGCTGATATGCTAACGACTATCACGGAGTATATATACCAGGCTCTCGACAAGAATGGCGAAGCACGAACCTTTGCCTTGGATATTTCCAAAGCGTTCGAAAGAGTCTGGCATGTTGGCCTTTAACGCAAACTGCAGAGCTATGGTATAAGTGGAGATTTGTTTGATCTAATCCAGTCATTCCTCTCTAATCACACATTGAAGGTAGTATTAAACGGACATGCCTCCCAAAACTAACATATGAACGGGTCCTTGATAAAATGCAACAGAGAATCCGTAATGTGATCGATGCCGACGTGGCAGCCCGGCTGCAGTCACTCTGTCACCGGCGTGATGTGGCTTCCCTGTGCCTCTTCTATAAATACTATCACGGATTCTACTTCGATGAACTTAGTTTATTGGTGTCCCTCCCCCGGTATGGATTTGCACGATATACTAGATTAGCAACTAGGTCCCACCCTTTTACAGTGAAACAGTTAAAATGTAACTGCAATTTCTACTCTAATAGCTTCTTTTCTCGCACTTCCGGCTTGTGGAATTCCCTTTCATATACTTGCTTCCCTGACAGCTACAATCTCCAGGAATTTAAATGTAAGGTCAATAGACTTCTATCACACTAACTCGCATCCATTACCTCAAATACTCTACCCATCTACCCAACCCCCATCCTCGGTATCCTCATCCGTCTAACACCCTTCTTCCGACATTTCCTATAACTAACCACTCTTTCTCAGCACTTTCCCCTATGTAACCCCCTGCGCAATAGTGGCAGTGGAATGCCTTCCTTGGGGTGAAATGATTAAAAAATATATATATAGATTTAAGGTATGCTATATTTATAGGTTAAAGATCTCAGTGCCATGCAATGGGGCAGAAGGGCTTCGAGAACATGATACTGACGGACCAGATAGAAGGAAAAAGAGCCAGAGGAAGGCAGCGGATAACATATTTGAATGGCCTGAGCAGGTGGATGACGGAACAGGGCATGCGTGGTGTAACAGGAGAAAGCATGCTAAGAGCCACCAGGGAGAGGGAAACGTGGAAAGCCATGATTGCCTACGTCCTGAAAAGACAGAGTACATAGAAGAAGATATGAGATATCACTTGAAGTCTGTATTGTATCTGTATCCCCAAGAAATGTTCAAAGAATACAGTCTCAGTGAGAGTGCAACCTTGCATTCTGACCGAAGAAAATAGGTTGATTTTCCCAGTTCTTTAAAGCCATCGATTCTTTTGAAAACTTTAAATTCTAGAAAATCTTCAAGAGTATTCAAGACTGTGAGTGAGTTTTGATTGTTTGTAAAGAATTTTTTTTTTCAAATCGCAATTCCAAAAGGGTTACGTCTGATAGAGATAATATTTCTGTGTTTCTGTAATCATATCTAATTTTTTTTCCTTGGAACTAAACTTTTTTTTTATTTAACTACAAAAAACAAATATATCATGTGTCGTTTCTGTTTGAATTCCTGATGTGATTTCTTTTTTAGTGATTTCTTTTCGGAAAAGTATGTGAGTTGTGGTACAGTGGATATCGGCTCGGAACGAGAAACCGGGGAGCCGAGTTCGAATTCCAGTTGAATCCATTGTATTCACTTACGCGCAAATACCTTTGGGAAAGGTATTAATCAGTCTCTTCCTTCCAGTTATGGGTTAAATAGCAGGACAGATTGGGTTCTATAGCCTTGGTCGGCAACCAGTCTACTGCAGAAAGCAATGGCAACCTAATGCGGGATAATCTTCTGCCCAGTCAGTCATGTCTCTTTCGAGACATGATCGCCCAAGCGTGTATCACGTATGACACTTAACTGACTGACTGATATTTACCTTTTGGAAATATCAAAACAGATCACAAGGAAGTAGGCAGCCAATAAATGTCCGCGAGGAGAATGCATCTGCCGAATTCTAGAATCTCTTGACGCCGGTTTTAGATTCTTATGATGTCTTTAACGCTTCGTAGACTCGCTAATCAATATTCGCGTCTTCAGGAATTACGGATTATGAGTGGATACCGGCTGGCCAAAATATTTGTTCGGTTTAGCGAATGAAGATAAAACATTTTTTTTTTACACCAATTTCAGATGAAACGGTATTTGATTTTATCTTCTACTATTTTCGATTATGTTTCAGAAAATTACCAGAAACTTTTGTTTTAGGTTTCTCTAGATTATTCTAATTACATTTCGCCATTTTCTAGGGAACTGAATTTTTTCACGGTAATATTTTGTGATGCAGTGTATATCTGATCTGAACGAGAAATCGGAGAGCCGTTTTCAAATTCCAGTTGAATTCATTGCATATATACCCTTATTCTGTCTTTTCTCCCACTCGCTATGGGTAAAATAGCAGGACATATTGGGTTATATAGCTTTAGTTGGTAACCAGTCTACCTCAGAAATTACTGGCAACCTACTGCCGGAAAATCTTCTGCCCAGTCAGTCATGTCTCTTTCGAGATATGATCACCCAAGCGTGTATCACGTACGGCACTTAACAGACTGACTATAATGATAATGGTAAGAGTAATATTAGTTGTTTCCTTATAAGAAAATATTGGCATTCATTGACCGAGCAATCAGTGCTACTTTCAGTTGAATTTTATAAAAGGCATAGAAAATAGTAAATGAAAAGCTTGTGCATTCTCGTGGCCATTTGCTCAAACATCAATGAGAAAGATTACGGTAGCAGAACCGGTGTTACTATTTCTTCCAATTACAAAGAAATTGTCATGGTAATATAAATGGTAATATTCAGCATTCTATTATTTCCTCTTTTCTTTACTCCTTGGTCATATTTGTCTTTACGCCTTCATCATATTTTTTCTGTAACCGGAAAATCATTTAATATTTGTATAACCAGAGAATCGATCAATCATCTATAACCGAAATCTTGTCGAATATCTTTTTTCGTTCAAAAGCGGTCAATTACAGAAGATTTCACTTCCAATGAGACTTGTAGGTATCTCTCGAAAATATAAACTTTCCCTATATGCCATATCTTTTCAGGATGTGGACAATCATAGCTCTTTTCTTTCGTTTTTCTTAATAATGTCAGACATTTAGGCATCTCTCGAAAACATAAGCCTTCCCTATATGCCATATCTTTTCAGAATGTGGACAATCATAGCTCTTTTCTTTCGTGTCTCTTAATAATGTCAAACTTGTAGGCATCTCTCTAAAATATAAGCTTTCCCTATATGCCATATCTTTTCAGAATGTGGACAATCATAGCTCTTCATAGCACTATTCAAAAGAATTGTTTATATTTTACTACTAGCATTATAGCCCGGCGTTGCCCGTGCAACTCAGAACATTTTAGTAGTAGTAGAAGATGCCACTTTTTATTTTTACATATTTTGTTTTTGTTTGAAAAAACACTTTTTTTTAAAAAATAATTCTTTTACTTCAAAATTACAGGGAAAAATATTCACATTTTTTTGTTGACCAAATGTATTTTTAAGACGTCGAAATAAAATTAAATATAAAGATTTTTTTTTTTTTAATAAAAAAATATTTTAGTCGTGTTTGACACGTGTGATTTGATTTCTGTGACGTAAAACGTCGGAATAAAAATTAAATATAAAGGCTCATTTTTTTTTTAAATAAAAAAATATTTTAGTCGCGTTCGACGCGTGCGATTTGATTTCTGTGACGTAAGTCAGCAACCATCTTAGATCTTAGTTGCTTTACGGAGCAAATATAAACAATCGTGTCCATTTGCCAAAAAGTGCGAAAGGGAAAATTGCTGAACTTAAAAGCTTTCCCTATATGCCATATCTTTTCAGAATGTGGACAATCATAGCTCTCCATTGCTCTTTTCTTTCGTGTTTCCTAATAATGTCAGACTGATAGGCATCTCTCGAAAACATATGCTTTCCCTATACCATATCTTTTCAGGATGTGGACATTCATAGCTCTACATAGCACTCTTCTTTCGTGTTTCTTAATAATGTCAGACTTGTAGGCATCTCTCTAAAATATAAGCTTTCCCTAAATACCATATCTTTTCAGGATGTGGACAATCATAGCTCTTCAGGATTTTCTTTCGTTTTACTTAATAATGTCAGACATGTAGGCATCTCTCGAAAACATAAGCTTTCTCTATATACCATATCTTTTCAGGATGTGGACAATCATATCTGTTCAGGATTTTCTTTCGTTTTTCTTAATAATATCAGACGTTAATTTCTGTAAATAATCCCTAATGGTTACTATATAATAATATTATTTAGGCATTTTTGTACGACTCCTAAAAAAGAACGTTGTTTGAAACACGGTGGATCTAAACTTGTGTGTATTTTGAAGATCTTATTAATTACAGTAGACCTATATTTCTGTTTAGGTCGAGAATATTATATTAAATTCCATTCAAAGAGACTTGCGGATAATTCCTGCATTGAGAACATAACTATATTTTCATTTCTGCTTATGTTGCAAAATAAAATCCTTACATTTGATTTGATAAAGCCCCATCGGTAAAAAAAAAATTCTTTTAGTCTTCATATATATATATATATATATATATATATATATATATATGCTTTAAGTATTATTGACAGAGCAAGGTTATATCATACTCTAAATAAAGTGTTCACATTTTTTCTATAAAACGACGAACACGTGCGTGCGGGACACTGGTCATGTGTGACGTTATAAGCTGTAATGCGATATTCGCTTCCAGTGTCCTGCCTGAACGTCTTCGTCTTTGCTTTGAAAATCTTCCATGCAAACAAAATAGACTACTACAAATGTTTAATACACTTAATGTAATTGTTATCTTAGATAAAGGTTGATAAAAGCCGAAAATTCAGAAAGGATTAAAAAACATGTATCAATATAATGATTTTCTTTTTTCTTTCAAAGATAATGCTATTAAGCTTATCAAAAGATATGAAAAGATTTTGCATAAAATAAATAGAAAAAACTTGTATATATCATTTAATGAAACATGCATCAATAAAAAAAAATCCTGCCAAAATACACATACAATATATATATATCTTTTTCTAAATGATGACACTGGGAAGAGTAATTGCTCGGCTTTCTTAACCTAGGCAAAGACCACTGTTATTATTTAGGTAGGTGTCTTAGGTCTTAGGTGCATATTATGAACTGACCGTTTCTAGATTTGAATTTGGCTTTTTAGCACTACCGTTATTTAAGGTTGTTATAAATTATAAATCTGTAATGTCAATTTTGTAATTTATTGAAAAACGAAATTCAAATCTAGAAGTCTGATGTTTGCCTAGTGCATAGACGTAAGATGATATGTGTATTTATTAATATTTATTAATATATGCTTAATAACTCTGTTATATTACGTTGAGTTCTGTTCTGTTAACACCTGATAATATTTATATATCGTGTGTACCTGCGTGTATACACATATGTATACCTATATCAATATATATATATATATATATATATATATATATATATATATATAATCGCTCATTCCGAAATGAGCCCATGGCTCAGCGGTAGAATCGCCGACTAACGCCAGTTTGGTCGGGTTGCAATCCTGGGTTAAAAGCAATCGGAGTCTGACCATACTTATGAGCTGTGATACAGCGAGCATCTGTCTGCGGATGACTATATATTATTAGAACAAGAACTATTTTATCTTTTATGAGGCATCAAAATAAAGTTGTAAATCATCCCTATCCTAACACTTTTGCTCTCTACCGGTAGTGTGCAAATGTACTAGAACAGGGGTGATTTTTATAAAAACCTCACTGAAATTCAAATACAGGGTGAAAAGCCAAGTAAATTGCTAATAAATATTATTTAAAACTAGGTGTAAAAGAAATGTATTAAAAAGAAGTTATATTTCATTTTTCCTATTTTCTATTAAACAAGATATTTTGAAACTACTCTATTGAAAATCTATGAGATATTTTGGATAAAAAATTGATAAATCTAATGTTACTTCGCGAGACACACTTTGAAAACAAATACAATCTGCTAGGCAGGTGATATCATTAGATACATTGAAGAAGCTTGTGATGTCAATGCCTGACAGAATGAAGGCTGTGATTCAAAGCAAAAGGCTATTATACTAAAATTTAAAGTTATTTTGTAACAAGTACTTTTACTTGTTAAAGCATTTGTTGAGTAAATCAAATAAAATTATTTTAATTAAATTGTTTTTTTTTCTGTCAGTATGCCTAATAAAAGATAAAATAGTTATATATGTTTATTCATTTCCGAATATGCTTGCCTGCGAGAGTGACTAGCTAACCCCTGTTGTAGGCGCCTAATATGAAATTTTTGCCCTTGTCCAGCACCCAGAGAACGCATTTGTTTTGTATACTACAATGTAAATGAGTATACCTTAGTTACAGTTTCTGGAAGAAAGCACACAATCTGTCGCGTTTACCAGTCGAACGAGGCCAGTTATCTAAAAATCTATGTATACCCGTTCTATTTTTTTTTTAATCGTGTCACCCCAAGCAAGGCATTCCACTGCCACTATAGCACAGGGGGTTACATCGAGAAGCTGTTGGAGTAGAAATTGCGGTTACATTTCATCGGTTTCACTGTAAAAGGGTGGGACGTAGTTGCCAATTTAGTATCTCGTGCAAATTTACATCTAGGGGGCACAAGTGATTTAAGTTCGTCAGAGCAGAAGCCATGAAAGTATTTTTAGAAGAGGCACAGGGATGCAACGTCACGCCGGTGAGAGAGATACTGCAGGCGGTCAGCCAAGTCGGTATCAATCACATTACAGATTCTTCGCTGTATTTTGTCAAGAACCCCGAGGAGAATAGAAGGGGCACCCGACCAGATGTGGCAGCAGTACTCAATACACGGGCGGATGGTGGATTTATATAATTGCAGGATAGATTCAGGCGGAAAGAATTTCCGGGGCCTGCACAGAGAGCCGACTTTCATAGCAGCGGATTTATTAATGGATTGGACGTAGTAATTCCACTTGAGGTCCGCTGAGAGTGTCAGACGTAGCAGGCGTAGTGCTTTACTCTCTGAGAGGCAAGCCTGTTCCATGCTAATGGGAGGGAGGTGCGGTTGTCTGTGGTGGTTAATTGACAGCAGCTTCGTTTTGGAAGAATTGAATTTTACGAGCTATTTCTTACCCCAATCCACCACGGATTGGAGGTCCTTCTCAAGCTCGGCAGCGAGGTTCGCCTTGTCACAAACACCAGACTTTTGATCGAGGCGAGAGTAAACTGTGGTATGATCGGCGTACATGCCTACTTGTGATCTTATGGTATCGGGGAGATCATTGATATAGATTAGAAAGAGAGTAGGACCTAGGATAGAGCCTTGGGGTACACCCGCGTTTGTAGGGTAGTTCTGGGAGGCATGTCCGTTTAATACCACCTTCAGTGTGCGGTTAGAGAGGAATGAGCGGATTAAGTCCAACAAAAGTCCAGTTATGCCATAGCTTCGCAGTTTCTGTAGAAGGCCGGCATGACATACTCTGTCGAATGCTTTAGAGATATCCAAGGCGACGGTTCGGGTTTCACCATTCTTGTCGAGAGCCTGGTATATATACTCGGTGATGGTCGTTAGCATATCAGCAGTGGACCTGGTGAAGCGGAAGCCATACTGTTTGTTCGAGAGGAGCCCGTGGGCTGTGAGATGCTGAACGACCGCGGCATTGATAATGGCTTCGAACACTTTGCCGAACATCGGAAGAAGGCTTATGGGGCGGTAATTTGCGGGGTCCGATGGTTCACCAGTGTTCTTGAATATTGGAACCACAGGAGAAGACTTCCAACAGGCAGAAAAGCAGGAGGAAAATAGGCAGAGGTTGTAGAGCTTAGAAAGGATAGAGGAGAGTTCAGGGGTACAATTCTTCAAAAGTATGATTGGGATTCCATCCCCACCACTCGCTTTGTGAGGGTCCAGTTTTGAGATTATGCTAGAAATCAGCGATGGCGTGATGTGGACGTCATTCAATTGGGCCTCAGTTCTAGATGGGAAATCGGGTGTATGGATTCCAGACGAATCCAGAGTGGAATTGGTCGAGAATCTACGGGCAAAGCATTAAGCCTTGTCCGCTGAGGAGGTGAGGACTTCAAACTCGTTTATTAGTGGGGGTATTGAGGGCTTACTCTTACTAAGAAAATAAAATTTACTTACCATGTTACAAGTCTGGGCGTTGTGCTTTATTTCTTTCTTAAGTAATTCTTCGTTCTTCAATTGTATTTTACTCTTGACTGATTCCTCGATGTTTTCCTGCCAGGTAGAAATGTGGTGCAGGTCCTCGTTGCTAAAAGCAAGAAATAGTCTTATCACTTATCATATCATTGCTTCTAGATACAAATTAAGAGCATTTGGAGAAAAACTTGCTAGCCAGTACCCAACAACGGGGTGTCCTATGGTGAATTTCTAAGCGCAGTTTCTATAAGGAAGAAGGACGGAAATATAGGTCACCCAGTGTGGATCAATCTCATTATTTAGGGATAATTGATCTTCTTATTCTATGTGCCCTGTCCTTTCAGGACATAGGCGATCATGGTTCTTCACGTCTCCCTATCCCTTGTGGCTCTTACTATGTTTGCTCCTGTTAGACCTGGCAACCCTGTTCCGTCATCCATCTGATCAGGCCCTGCAAATATGTTACTCGCTGCCTTCCCCTGTCTCTTTTTCCTTCTATCTGGCCCGTCAGTATCAGGTTCTCCAAGCCTTCCTTCCTTATTGCATATCCCAGGAACTTCAGTTGTCTCTTTCTGATGCTCAGCATTAATTTCCTTTTTGTTGCCATTCTTCCCAACACCTCATCGTTGCTGAGCATAGTCCACGATATCCGCAGCATCCTTCTGTAGAACAACATTTTCGCTGCTTCTAGTTTTGTCCTAGCGAGACAAAATTGCTAACCATTGCATTACGTCTTAGTGTCACTCTATACATAAGGGATCATTTTGAAGAAGTTAAATATCATGCTTCAGTTTCTCTATAAAAAGGTATAAGATTTCTCTAAGGTAAAACGTACTTTTATTTAGTTTTTAACATTTTATTACTTCCCTTTTTTTTTCCTCATATTTTTCTTAAAGTGTTCTGCAGCCATTCAGGTGCATTTATTTCATTGTTTTTGCAACCACGGAAAGGAAACTAGAAGACCTATTACAGAAGGTAGCTAAAGACAACGAAAAGAAAGGACTAAACATAAATTACAAGAAAACTAAATGCATGGCCATCAGTTAAAAAGAGGAATCTGAAATAGCTATTACAGATCAAGGATACTGACATCGACCAGGTACAGAAATGTAAATACCTGGGATGTGTTCTAACAGAAGACGGAAAGTGCGACACTGAGATCCGAAGGCGTATTGGCATAGCCAAAGATGCATTCCAAAAGCTAAGCAGACAAACGGGAAAATTTCACTGGAAACAAAGAAAAGAATACTGGATTGTTATGCTATGCCTGTCATGCAGGACAACTACATAAAAAATGAAAGAAAGATCTGATACAACCGAAATGTGGTTCTAAAGAAGGGTGTTGAGGATAGCATGGACTGAATATGTTAGGGCTTACGAGGTTGGAGAGAAGATGGAAACAAAAAGGAAACTTATACGTTACATCAGGAAAAGACAGACGAAGATTCTGGGACAATAAGGAAGGAGGTTGGACAGAAGATGGAAAGAAAAAGGAAACTTATACGTTACATCAGGAAAAGACAGACGAAGATTCTGGGACAATGAGGAAGGAGGTTGGACAGAAGATGGAAAGAAAAAGGAAAATTATACGTTACATCAGGAAAAGACAGCCGAAGATTCTGGGACAATAAGGAAGCAGGTTGGACAGAAGATACAAACAAAAAGGAAACTTATACGTTACATCAGGAAAAGACAGACGAAGATTCTGGGACAATAAGGAAGGAGGTTGGGCAGAAGATGGAAACAAAAAGGAAACTTATACGTTACATCAGGAAAAGACAGCCGAAGATTCTGGGACAATAAGGAAGCAGGTTGGACAGAAGATACAAACAAAAAGGAAACTTATACGTTACATCAGGAAAAGACAGACGAAGATTCTGGGACAATAAGGAAGGAGGTTGGGCAGAAGATGGAAACAAAAAGGAAACTTATACGTTACATCAGGAAAAGACAGCCGAAGATTCTGGGACAATAAGGAAGCAGGTTGGACAGAAGATACAAACAAAAAGGAAACTTATACGTTACATCAGGAAAAGACAGCCGAAGATTCTGGGACAATAAGGAAGGAGGTTGGGCAGAAGATGGAAACAAAAAGGAAACTTATACGTTACATCAGGAAAAGACAGCCGAAGATTCTGGGACAATAAGGAAGGAGGTTGGACAGAAGATGGAAACAAAAAGCAAACTTATACGTTACATCAGGAAAAGACAGCCGAAGATTCTGGGACAATAAGGAAGGAGGTTGGACAGAAGATACAAACAAAAAGGAAACTTATACGTTACATCAGGAAAAGACAGCCGAAGATTCTGGGACAATAAGGAAGGAGGTTGGACAGAAGATACAAACAAAAAGGAAACTTATACGTTACATCAGGAAAAGACAGCCGAAGATTCTGGGACAATAAGGAAGGAGGTTGGACAGAAGATACAAACAAAAAGGAAACTTATACGTTACATCAGGAAAAGACAGCCGAAGATTCTGGGACAATAAGGAAGGAGGTTGGACAGAAGATGGAAACAAAAAGCAAACTTATACGTTACACCAGGAAAAGACAGCCGAAGATTCTGGGACAATAAGGAAGGAGGTTGGACAGAAGATGGAAACAAAAAGCAAACTTATACGTTACATCAGGAAAAGACAGCCGAAGATTCTGGGACAATAAGGAAGGAGGTTGGACAGAAGATGGAAACAAAAAGGAAACTTATACGTTACATCAGGAAAAGACAGCCGAAGATTCTGGGACAATAAGGAAGGAGGTTGGGCAGAAGATACAAACAAAAAGGAAACTTATACGTTACATCAGGAAAAGACAGCCGAAGATTCTGGGACAATAAGGAAGCAGGTTGGACAGAAGATACAAACAAAAAGGAAACTTATACGTTACATCAGGAAAAGACAGCCGAAGATTCTGGGACAATAAGGAAGCAGGTTGGGCAGAAGATACAAACAAAAAGGAAACTTATACGTTACATCAGGAAAAGACAGCCGAAGATTCTGGGACAATAAGGAAGGAGGTTGGGCAGAAGATACAAACAAAAAGGAAACTTATACGTTACATCAGGAAAAGACAGCCGAAGATTCTGGGACAATAAGGAAGCAGGTTGGACAGAAGATACAAACAAAAAGGAAACTTATACGTTACATCAGGAAAAGACAGCCGAAGATTCTGGGACAATAAGGAAGGAGGTTGGACAGAAGATACAAACAAAAGGAAACTTATACGTTACATCAGGAAAAGACAGCCGAAGATTCTGGGACAATAAGGAAGGAGGTTGGGCAGAAGATACAAACAAAAAGGAAACTTATACGTTACATCAGGAAAAGACAGCCGAAGATTCTGGGACAATAAGGAAGGAGGTTGGACAGAAGATGGAAACAAAAAGGAAACTTATACGTTACATCAGGAAAAGACAGCCGAAGATTCTGGGACAATAAGGAAGGAGGTTGGACAGAAGATACAAACAAAAAGGAAACTTATACGTTACATCAGGAAAAGACAGCCGAAGATTCTGGGACAATAAGGAAGGAGGTTGGACAGAAGATACAAACAAAAGGAAACTTATACGTTACATCAGGAAAAGACAGCCGAAGATTCTGGGACAATAAGGAAGGAGGTTGGACAGAAGATACAAACAAAAAGGAAACTTATACGTTACATCAGGAAAAGACAGCCGAAGATTCTGGGACAATAAGGAAGCAGGTTGGGTAGAAGATACAAACAAAAAGGAAACTTATACGTTACATCAGGAAAAGACAGCCGAAGATTCTGGGACAATAAGGAAGCAGGTTGGACAGAAGATACAAACAAAAAGGAAACTTATACGTTACATCAGGAAAAGACAGACGAAGATTCTGGGACAATAAGGAAGGAGGTTGGGCAGAAGATGGAAACAAAAAGGAAACTTATACGTTACATCAGGAAAAGACAGCCGAAGATTCTGGGACAATAAGGAAGCAGGTTGGACAGAAGATACAAACAAAAAGGAAACTTATACGTTACATCAGGAAAAGACAGACGAAGATTCTGGGACAATAAGGAAGGAGGTTGGGCAGAAGATGGAAACAAAAAGGAAACTTATACGTTACATCAGGAAAAGACAGCCGAAGATTCTGGGACAATAAGGAAGCAGGTTGGACAGAAGATACAAACAAAAAGGAAACTTATACGTTACATCAGGAAAAGACAGCCGAAGATTCTGGGACAATAAGGAAGGACGTTGGGCAGAAGATGGAAACAAAAAGGAAACTTATATACGTTACATCAGGAAAAGACAGCCGAAGATTCTGGGACAATAAGGAAGGAGGTTGGACGAAGATGAAACAAAAGCAAACTTATACGTTACATCAGGAAAAGACAGCAGAATTCTGGGACAATAAGGAAGCAGGTTGGACAGAAGATACAAACAAGGAAACTTATACGTTACATCAGGAAAAGACAGACGAAGATTCTGGGACAATAAGGAAGGAGGTTGGGCAGAAGATGGAAACAAAAGGAAACTTATACGTTACATCAGGAAAAGACAGCCGAAGATTCTGGGACAATGAGGAAGCAGGTTGGACAGAAGATACAAACAAAAAGGAAACTTATACGTTGCATCAGGAAAAGACAGCCGAAGATTCTGGGACAATAAGGAAGGAGGTTGGGCAGAAGATGGAAACAAAAAGGAAACTTATACGTTACATCAGGAAAAAGACAGCCGAAGATTCTGGGACAATAAGGAAGGAGGTTGGACCAGAAGATGAAACAAAAAGCAAACTTATACGTTACATCAGGAAAAGACAGCCGAAGATTCTGGGACAATAAGGAAGGAGGTTGGACAGAAGATGGAAACAAAAAGGAAACTTATACGTTACATCAGGAAAAGACAGCCGAAGATTCTGGGACAATAAGGAAGCAGGTTGGACAGAAGATACAAACAAAAAAGGAAACTTATACGTTACATCAGGAAAAGACAGCCGAAGATTCTGGGACAATAAGGAAGGAGGTTGGACAGAAGATACAAACAAAAAGGAAACTTATACGTTACATCAGGAAAAGACAGCCGAAAGATTCTGGGACAATAAGGAAGGAGGTTGGACAGAAGATACAAACAAAAAGGAAACTTATACGTTACATCAGGAAAAGACAGCCGAAGTTTCTGGGACAATAAGGAAGGAGGTTGGACAGAAGATGGAAACAAAAGCAAACTTATACGTTACATCAGGAAAAGACAGCCGAAGATTCTAGGACAATAAGGAAGGAGGTTGGACAGAAGATGGAAACAAAAAGCAAACTTATACGTTACATCAGGAAAAGACGGCCGAAGATTCTGGGACAATAAGGAAGGAGGTTGGACAGAAGATGGAAACAAAAAGGAAACTTATACGTTACATCAGGAAAAGACAGCCGAAGATTCTGGGACAATAAGGAAGCAGGTTGGACAGAAGATACAAACAAAAAGGAAACTTATACGTTACATCAGGAAAAGACAGACGAAGATTCTGGGACAATAAGGAAGGAGGTTGGGCAGAAGATACAAACAAAAAGGAAACTTATACGTTACATCAGGAAAAGACAGCCGAAGATTCTGGGACAATAGAAGGAGGTTGGACAGAAGATACAAACAAAAGGAAACTTATACGTTACATCAGGAAAAGACAGCCGAAGATTCTGGGACAATAAGGAAGGAGGTTGGACAGAAGATACAAACAAAAAGGAAACTTATACGTTACATCAGGAAAAGACAGACGAAGATTCTGGGACAATAAGGAAGGAGGTTGGGCAGAAGATACAAACAAAAGGAAACTTATACGTTACATCAGGGAAAGACAGCCGAAGATTCTGGGACAATAAGGAAGGAGGTTGGACAGAAGATACAAACAAAAAGGAAACTTATACGTTACATCAAGGAAAGACAGCCGAAGATTCTGGGACAATAAGGAAGGAGGTTGGACAGAAGATACAAACAAAAAGGAAACTTATACGTTACATCAGGAAAAGACAGCCGAAGATTCTGGGACAATAAGGAAGCAGGTTGGGCAGAAGATACAAACAAAAAGGAAACTTATACGTTACATCAGGAAAAGACAGACGAAGATTCTGGGACAATAAGGAAGGAGTTGGGCAGAAGATGGAAACAAAAAGGAAACTTATACGTTACATCAGGAAAAAGACAGCCGAAGATTCTGGGACAAGGAAGCGAGTTGGACAGAAGATACAAACAAAAAGGAAACTTATACGTTACATCAGGAAAAGACAGCCGAAGATTCTGGGACAATAAGGAAGGAGGTTGGGCAGAAGATGGAAACAAAAGGAAACTTATACGTTACATCAGGAAAGAGACAGCCGAAAGTGCAGGACAATAAGGAAGGAGGTTGGGCAGAAGATGGAAACAAAAAGGAAACATACGTTACATCAAGAAAAGACAGCCGAAGATTCTGGGACAATAAGGAAGCAGGTTGGACAGAAGATACAAACAAAAAGGAAACTTATACGTTACATCAGGAAAAGACAGCCGAAGATTCTGGGACAATAAGGAAGGAGGTTGGACAGAGAGATGAAACAAAAGGAAACTTATACGTTACATCAGGAAAAGACAGCCGAAGATTCTGGGACAATAAGGAAGCAGGTTGGACAGAAGATACAAACAAAAAGGAAACTTATACGTTACATCAGGAAAAGACAGCCGAAGATTCTGGGACAATAAGGAAGCGGGTTGGACAGAAGATACAAACAAAAAGGAAACTTATACGTTACATCAGGAAAAGACAGCCGAAGATTCTGGGACAATAAGGGAAGCAGGTTGGACAGAAGATACAAACAAAAAGGAAACTTATATGTTACATCAGGAAAAGACAGACGAAGATTCTGGGACAATAAGGAAGCAGGTTGGACAGAAGATACAAACAAAAGGGAAACTTATACGTTACATCAGGAAAAGACAGCCGAAGATTCTGGGACAATAAGGAAGGAGGTTGGGCAGAAGATGGAAACAAAGAAGCTTATACGTTACATCAGGAAAAGACAGCCGAAGATTCTGGGACAATAAGGAAGCAGGTTGGACAGAAGATACAAACAAAAAGGAAACTTATACGTTACATCAGGAAAAGACAGACGAAGATTCTGGGACAATAAGAGGAGGTTGGACAGAAGATGGAAACAAAAAAGAAACTTATACGTTACATCAGGAAAAGACAGACGAAGATCTGGGACAATGAGGAAGAGGAGGTTGGACAGAAGATACAAACAAAAAGGAAACTTATACGTTACATCAGGAAAAGACAGCCGAAAAATTCTGGGACAATAAGGAAGCAGGTTGGGCAGAAGATACAAACAAAAAGGAAACTTATACGTTACATCAGGAAAAGACAGCCGAAGATTCTGGGACAATAAGGAAGCAGGTTGGACAGAAGATACAAACAAAAGAAACTTATGCATTACATCAGGAAAAGACAGACGAAGATTCTGGGACAATAAGGAAGCAGGTTGGACAGAAGATACAAACAAAAAGGAAACTTATACGTTACATCAGGAAAAGACAGCCGAAGATTCTGGGACAATAAGGAAGCAGGTTGGACAGAAGATACAAACAAAAGGAAACTTATACGTTACATCAAGGAAAAGACAGACGAAGATTCTGGGACAATAAAGGAGGAGGTTGGGCAGAAGATGGAAACAAAAAGGAAACTTATACGTTACATCAGGAAAAGACAGCCGAAGATTCTGGGACAATAAGGAAACAGGTTGGACAGAAGATACAAACAAAAAGGAAACTTATACGTTACATCAGGAAAAGACAGCCGAAGATTCTGGGACAATAAGGAAGGAGGTTGGGCAGAAGATGGAAACAAAAAGGAAACTTATACGTTACATCAGGAAAAGACAGCCGAAGATTCTGGGACAATAAGGAAGCAGGTTGGACAGAAGATACAAACAAAAAGGAAACTTATACGTTACATCAGGAAAAGACAGCCGAAGATTCTGGGACAATAAGGAAGGAGGTTGGACAGAAGATGGAAACAAAAAGGAAACTTATACGTTACATCAGGAAAAGACAGCCGAAGATTCTGGGACAAAAAGGAAGCAGGTTGGACAGAAGATACAAACAAGAAACTTATACGTTACATCAGGAAAAGACAGCCGAAGATTCTGGGACAATAAGGAAGGAGGTTGGACAGAAGATGCAAACAAAAGAGGAAACTTATACGTTACATCAGGAAAAGTCAGCCGAAGATTCTGGGACAATAAGGAAGCAGGTTGGACAGAAGATACAAACAAAAGGAAACTTATACGTTACATCAGGAAAAGACAGCCGAAGATTCTAGGACAATAAGGAAGCAGGTTGGACAGAAGATACAAACAAAAAGGAAACTTATACGTTACATCAGGAAAAGACAGACGAAGATTCTGGGACAATAAGGAAGCAGGTTGGACAGAAGATACAAACAAAAAGGAAACTTATACGTTACATCAGGAAAAGACAGCCGAAGATTCTGGGACAATAAGGAAGGAGGTTGGACAGAAGATACAAACAAAAAGGAAACTTATACGTTACATCAGGAAAAGACAGCCGAAGATTCTGGGACAATAAGGAAGCAGGTTGGGCAGAAGATACAAACAAAAAGGAAACTTATACGTTACATGGAAAAAGACAGACGAAGATTCTGGGACAATAAGGAAGCAGGTTGGACAGAAGATACAAACAAAAAGGAAACTTATACGTTACATCAGGAAAAGACAGCCGAAGATTCTGGGACAATAAGGGAAGCAGGTTGGACAGAAGATACAAACAAAAAGGAAACTTATACGTTACATCAGGAAAAGACAGACAGAAATTCTGGGACAATAAGGAAGGAGGTTGGGCAGAAGATGGAAACAAAAAGGAAACTTATACGTTACATCAGGAAAGGCAGCCGAAGATTCTGGGACAATAAGGAAGCAGGTTGGACAGAAGATACAAACAAAGAAACTTATACGTTACATCAGGAAAAGACAGCCGAAGATTCTGGGACAATAAGGAAGGAGGTTGGGCAGAAGATGGAAACAAAAGGAAACTTATACGTTACATCAGGAAAAGACAGCCGAAGATTCTGGGACAATAAGGAAGCAGGTTGGACAGAAGATACAAACAAAAAAGGAAACTTATACGTTACATCAGGAAAAGACAGCCGAAGATTCTGGGACAATAAGGAAGGAGGTTGGACAGAAGATGGAAACAAAAAAGGAAACTTATGCATTACATCAGGAAAAGACAGCCGAAGATTCTGGGACAATAAGGAAGGAGGTTGGGCAGAAGATGGAAACAAAAGGAAACTTATACGTTACATCAGGAAAAGACAGCCGAAGATTCTGGGACAATAAGAGAAGCAGGTTGGACAGAAGATACAAACAAAGAAACTTATACGTTACATCAGGAAAAGGCAGCCGAAGGTTCTGGGACAATAAGGAAGGAGGTTGGACAGAAGATGGAAACAAAAAGGAAACTTATACGTTACATCAGGAAAAGACAGCCGAAGATTCTGGGACAATAAGGAAAGCAGGTTGGACAGAAGATACAAACAAAAAGGAAACTTATACGTTACATCAGGAAAAGACAGCCGAAGATTCTGGGACAATAAGGAAGGAGGTTGGACAGAAGATGAAACAAGGAAACATATACGTTACATCAGAGGAAAAAGACAGCCGAAGATTCTGGGACAGCCAAGGAAGCAGGTTGGACAGAAGATACAAACAAAGAAACTTATGGGTTACATCCAGGAAAAAGACAGCCGAAGATTCTGGGACAATAGAAGCAGGTTGGACAGAAGATACAAACAAAAGAAACTTATACGTTACATCAGGAAAAAGACAGCCGAAGATTCTGGACAATAAGGAAGCAGGTTGGACAGAAGATACAAACAAAAAGGAAGCATATGTTACATCAGGAAAAGACAGACGAAGATTCTGGGACAATAAGGAAGCAGGTTGGACAGAAGATACAAACAAAAGGAAACTTATACGTTACATCAGGAAAAGACGGCCGAAGATTCTGGGACAATAAGGAAGGAGGTTGGGCAGAAGATGGAAACAAAAAGGAAACATACGTTACATCGGGAAGCAAAGATTCTGGGACAATAAGGAAGCAGGTTGGACAGAAGATACAAACAAAAAGGAAACTTATACGTTACATCAGGAAAAGACAGACGAAGATTCTGGGACAATAAGGAAGGAGGTTGGACAGAAGATGGAAACAAAAAGGAAACTTATACGTTACATCAGGAAAAGACAGACGAAGATCTGGGACAATGAGGAAGGAGGTTGGACAGAAGATACAAACAAAAAGGAAACTTATACGTTACATCAGGAAAAGACAGCCGAAAATTCTGGGACAATAAGGAAGCAGGTTGGGCAGAAGATACAAACAAAAAGGAAACTTATACGTTACATCAGGAAAAGACAGCCGAAGATTCTGGGACAATAAGGAAGCAGGTTGGACAGAAGATACAAACAAAAAGGAAACTTATACGTTACATCAGGAAAAGACAGACGAAGATTCTGGGACAATAAGGAAGCAGGTTGGACAGAAGATACAAACAAAAAGGAAACTTATACGTTACATCAGGAAAAGACAGCCGAAGATTCTGGGACAATAAGGAAGCAGGTTGGACAGAAGATACAAACAAAAAGGAAACTTATACGTTACATCAGGAAAAGACAGACGAAGATTCTGGGACAATAAGGAAGGAGGTTGGGCAGAAGATGGAAACAAAAAGGAAACTTATACGTTACATCAGGAAAAGACAGCCGAAGATTCTGGGACAATAAGGAAGCAGGTTGGACAGAAGATACAAACAAAAAGGAAACTTATACGTTACATCAGGAAAAGACAGCCGAAGATTCTGGGACAATAAGGAAGGAGGTTGGGCAGAAGATGGAAACAAAAAGGAAACTTATACGTTACATCAGGAAAAGACAGCCGAAGATTCTGGGACAATAAGGAAGCAGGTTGGACAGAAGATACAAACAAAAAGGAAACTTATACGTTACATCAGGAAAAGACAGCCGAAGATTCTGGGACAATAAGGAAGGAGGTTGGACAGAAGATGGAAACAAAAAGGAAACTTATACGTTACATCAGGAAAAGACAGCCGAAGATTCTGGGACAAAAAGGAAGCAGGTTGGACAGAAGATACAAACAAAAAGGAAACTTATACGTTACATCAGGAAAAGACAGCCGAAGATTCTGGGACAATAAGGAAGGAGGTTGGACAGAAGATGGAAACAAAAAGGAAACTTATACGTTACATCAGGAAAAGTCAGCCGAAGATTCTGGGACAATAAGGAAGCAGGTTGGACAGAAGATACAAACAAAAAGGAAACTTATACGTTACATCAGGAAAAGACAGCCGAAGATTCTAGGACAATAAGGAAGCAGGTTGGACAGAAGATACAAACAAAAAGGAAACTTATACGTTACATCAGGAAAAGACAGACGAAGATTCTGGGACAATAAGGAAGCAGGTTGGACAGAAGATACAAACAAAAAGGAAACTTATACGTTACATCAGGAAAAGACAGCCGAAGATTCTGGGACAATAAGGAAGGAGGTTGGGCAGAAGATGGAAACAAAAAGGAAACTTATACGTTACATCAGGAAAAGACAGCCGAAGATTCTGGGACAATAAGGAAGGAGGTTGGACAGAAGATACAAACAAAAAGGAAACTTATACGTTACATCAGGAAAAGACAGCCGAAGATTCTGGGACAATAAGGAAGCAGGTTGGGCAGAAGATACAAACAAAAAGGAAACTTATACGTTACATCAGGAAAAGACAGACGAAGATTCTGGGACAATAAGGAAGCAGGTTGGACAGAAGATACAAACAAAAAGGAAACTTATACGTTACATCAGGAAAAGACAGACGAAGATTCTGGGACAATAAGGAAGCAGGTTGGACAGAAGATACAAACAAAAAGGAAACTTATACGTTACATCAGGAAAAGACAGCCGAAGATTCTGGGACAATAAGGAAGCAGGTTGGACAGAAGATACAAACAAAAAGGAAACTTATACGTTACATCAGGAAAAGACAGACGAAATTCTGGGACAATAAGGAAGGAGGTTGGGCAGAAGATGGAAACAAAAAGGAAACTTATACGTTACATCAGGAAAAGACAGCCGAAGATTCTGGGACAATAAGGAAGCAGGTTGGACAGAAGATACAAACAAAAAGGAAACTTATACGTTACATCAGGAAAAGACAGCCGATGATTCTGGGACAATAAGGAAGGAGGTTGGGCAGAAGATGGAAACAAAAAGGAAACTTATACGTTACATCAGGAAAAGACAGCCGAAGATTCTGGGACAATAAGGAAGGAGGTTGGGCAGAAGATGGAAACAAAAAGGAAACTTATACGTTACATCAGGAAAAGACAGCCGAAGATTCTGGGACAATAAGGAAGCAGGTTGGACAGAAGATACAAACAAAAAGGAAACTTATACGTTACATCAGGAAAAGACAGCCGAAGATTCTGGGACAATAAGGAAGGAGGTTGGACAGAAGATGGAAACAAAAAGGAAACTTATACGTTACATCAGGAAAAGACAGCCGAAGATTCTGGGACAATAAGGAAGGAGGTTGGGCAGAAGATGGAAACAAAAAGGAAACTTATACGTTACATCAGGAAAAGACAGCCGAAGATTCTGGGACAATAAGGAAGCAGGTTGGACAGAAGATACAAACAAAAAGGAAACTTATACGTTACATCAGGAAAAGACAGCCGAAGATTCTGGGACAATAAGGAAGGAGGTTGGACAGAAGATGGAAACAAAAAGGAAACTTATACGTTACATCAGGAAAAGACAGCCGAAGATTCTGGGACAATAAGGAAGGAGGTTGGACAGAAGATGGAAACAAAAAGGAAACATACATTACATCAGGAAAAGACAGCCGAAGTTTCTGGGTCAATGAGGAATGAGGGCTTGGAGAATCTGATGCTCACAGGACAGATAGAGATAAAGAGAAACATAGGAGAGCAAGCAATGGCATTCTTGATGAGCTTAAGCAAATGGGTGGTAGTGCAGGATTTGAGAGAGGTAACAAGAAGAAGGCTGTTAAGAGCAACAAGGGATAGGGAGATGTGGAGGCCCATTACCGTGTACGTCTTAAAAAATAAATAAGTTAATAATGAATACAGTTTTGCGCAATATAAAAAAATCCAAATCAAATTTGTTTGAATAAACAAATTCAACAAGCAAATTATGTTTATAAAGAAAGTATGAATCATAATATAGTCTACATAAAATCAGTTTGATTATAAATCGCCTTCAACTAATTTGTTCAACGATGCATTAAGATTAGAATATGGCAGATTTTGAGCAGTTAATTTTCTCTTTCATCTTTCAGGACTCATTTCTTATTTTTTTCCTTGTTTGAAACATGATTTTTAATTCTTTAGTTGTGTAAGAAAGATTAAAATGGTCGCTTGAAAGAATGTTAGAAAATGAAAAATAAAGAAAAGCGAGACATATACAAAAGTAAGTTTTGCGAAGGGTGCTGAAAATTTCTGCCGAAAACTTTCTGATGCTTTGTTGTTTGATAAGATATTGGGAAGTGGGTCGGGACGATTTTTTTTAGGCACGTCCGTGTGTGCAATTCGATTATTTTTTTTCTTTTTTATAAAACAATTGAGTGAACGGAGATTAAGTTTATTGAATTCCGATTGAAGAAAACATGGCGCCTTTTTCACTCTCTCCCTTTTTTTCTTACAAAATTCACTTTTCGGCTCGCCATTATTATGCAAACTGAAAATTCTAAAGAAAAATGCGATAATAAATCAGAAGATAAGAAAACACGGTATTTTTATTTCTTTTTTCTTTTTTTTTTACTTCTTTTTATCCCCACTTCCCCTTTGTTCTTCTCGCTCAGTCTTTTTCCTTTTCTATTGTCTTTCCCGTCGCCTATTTCAGTACTTCTATTTCGTAATAGTTTCGTTATTCTATCTTCTTTTTGTCTTTCTCTTATCGGTGGTTTTTTAACACTCTCTTCTGATTCATTACACTGTCTCCATTTTTTCCTCTTCTTCCTCTTTCTTCAAACTTCTCTTCAGGTTATACTCTTTTCTTTCATTGTTTTTCCTATCTCTCTCCTTCTTCTTCTTCACTGTCTATTCTTTCTTTCTTTTCTTGTTTTCTCCTTTTTCTCATGTCTTTTCCTAACTTTCTTCTACTTCCACTTCTTTCACCGAATTTTACCTCTTTCTTTCATTTTTGCCCATATCTATCTTACACTTTCTTTCTTCTTTCTTTTGCTTCATTCTCCTCTATCTTGTTTGCTTGCCTACACACACGTTCTTTCTCTATTAGAATTTCAATCACCCACCTTCTTACATTTATTTTTTTTTCTTTTTTGTCTCTTACATTTCTCTCTCTCTTTCTTTTTCGTTCTTCCTTTTTCTCTCTTACCACTCTCTTCCAAGACTTAGTCTGGAACTCTCCCTGTCCCGTCTTCTGACGATGCTTGATAACTTTCATTTTTTTAAAACAATTTTTGTCTAAGTTTCTTCTCTTCTTTAAACCTGACTTAAAAGTTTTACCTAAGTCGAAGCTAGTCAATAAATGCAAAAAGCCCATCCAAATTCTGCTGTCAGAAGATGCAGTTTTTCTACCAATCAGCTGCTCCGATTAAATCCCCATAGGACACAAACACACACACGCGCACACACACACACTCAGATAGATAGATAGATAGATAGATAGATAGATAGAAAGAAAGAAAGAAAGAAAGAAAGAAAGATAGATAGATAGATAGATAGATAGATAGATAGATAGATAGATAGGAAGGAAGGAAGGAAACACTACATCAACTTCAAAACAACTTTAAGCCGCACTATGTCGCTACCAGCATTTTAAAAACCGTCCTTCTCAAAACATGCCAGCTCAGTGTCCGACATATGCCGTAGTATAGACTATTTTTTATTCTTATTTTTTTAGCAAAAAGAAGAGGAAAAAGAACAGTATTTGCCTGTGGACGATGAGTGTGACAAGCCATATGATCCAGCAATGCTAGGGGGATTTTTTTCCATTAAAAGCTATCCGAGATAAAACCACCTGTCGAGACCGTCAGATCAAAACTGGGAAGACTCGTTCGGTCGTCGCTTTGCTTACAGCTTTACTAACCACAACGACTAAAACAAGGTTCATTAGATGCTACCAGAATATGAACTGAAATGCACTCAAGTTTTCAGTTTATTATTTATACGACTTTCGTCTGGATGGCAAATTGGAAAACGTAAAACATACCGAATACTAAAAATATATATTTCGTATAACTGAAGTCGGACATGCCGTAGATTACCAGGAGCGCATCTCTTAGGAAAATATCAGGAAAACGAACTATATATTGGCTGAGCTTATTTCGAAGAATAGTGGTTAGATCAGCGGACTGACAATCAATCTGCATAAAGTTATGTTCCAATTATCCAGTCAGTTCCTTGTGTTTTTTATTTTACAATCGTATCACCCCAAGCAAGGCATTTTACTGCTACTGTTGTGCGAGGGTTTACATAAAAGGAAAATTATGAGAAAGAGTGACAGTTTACAGAGGGTGTCAGGAAGTGGGTAAGAGAAGGAGGAAAATACTGATGAGAGTTGAGTGGACGGAGAAAAGAGCATGACAGAGAGAGGATGCAAGTTAGTAAGAAAGGAGATACAGATTGACTTTACATTAAAATTCTTGGAGATTGTAACTGTCGGGGAAGCAAGTAAACGGATGGGAATTCCACGGGCGGGAAGTGCGAGAAAAGAAGCTGATGGAGTAGAATATTTTACATTTTATTGGTTTCACAGTAAAAGGGTGGGACCTAGTTGCTAAACTTGCGGCTCGAGTAAATTCATATATATGGTGCACCAGTGAGCTAAGTTCATCGAAGCAGAAACCGTGAAAGTATTTGTAGAAGAGACACAGGGACGCCACATTGAGCCGGTGAGAAAGTGACTGTATCCGAGCTGCCAAGTCGCGATCGATTACATTACAGATTCTCTGTTGGGTTTTGTCAAGGACAGCTAAGTGGATAGCAGGAGCACCCGACCAGATATGGCAGCAGTATTCAATGCATGGGCGGATGGTAGATTTGTATATGTGCAGGATTGTTTTAGACGGGAAAAACTTCCTGGCCCTGCACAGAGAAACGACCTTCTTAGCAGCGGATTTAGCTATGGATTCTATTAAAGAAAAAGTGTGCTTTCATGTTTGTAAACTCGACATTATCCAAGTAGTATGTATAGCTAGAAGGCTGAGTATACCTATCTGTTGAGGTGGCCTACTAATCGCTAATGAAGACGCCTGTCCAACAACCACAATACCAATCTGTGACTTACAATGTAACTATGCTGAACGAACCCTAGTTACAATCTCTTCGAGAGAACACATCTAGTTTGATAAAGTGTTTAATAAAATCAGTACACTGACCCTGGATGTGCGTTGTGGTGCAGTGAATATCAACTCCAAGCGAGAAATCGGAGAGCCGAGTTCGAATTCCAGTTGAATTCAATGCATTCACTTACGCGCAAAAACCTTTGGGAAAGGTATTGATCCGTCTCTTCCCACCAGCTATAGTTCAAATAACAGGACAGATTGGGTTCTATAGCCTTGGTTGGCAACCGGTTTACCGCAGTAATGGCAACCTAGCGCGGGAAAATGGTTACCTACTGCGGGAAAACCTGTCAGACATGTCTCGAAAGAGACATGATCGCCCAAGCGTGTATCACGTATAGCATTTAACTGACTGACCCTGAAACACTCGGTCACGATGACTTTGTAACTTCGTACTCTCAAAGCCTCCGAAGGCCTCCAAACGGTTTCGTCTAATCGATTTCCCTCACAAAGCTTCGGTAAAACCGTGACATACTTTTCAGGCATTTTCAAACAGTGCCGCAGGCTTGGCTCAGGATTCTAATTATTCATCTTGGTAGCTTACCCAAAACATTCAGCTGTTTGACTCCTACGCATCGAATGTATGCTACACTTACCCATTCACCTGTCTGACTGCTCTCTATTCAGCTGCCTGGCTCCTACACTTCGAATCGTCTGTCTCTTGACCAATCACCTGTGAGGCTCCCACCCTTTTAACTGTTTGGTACATACCCATTCAGCTGTGACGTATCGAATTTTAAATGTGGAGTAGCCAAACAGATGAGTTTGCAGGACAAAAGCTGTCAACGGATAGGAGCCAGACAGCTAAATGGGGAGAAAATGAACAGATGAATAGGTAGAATCCTGACTGGTGATCGGGTAAGGGTCAGACAGCTAAATGGGGAGAAAATGAACAGACGAATGGGTAGAAGCCTGACTGGTGAATTGGTAAGGAGCCAGACAAGTAGAAGACCAAAACATCAATGACAAAATACCTTGGGCATGCAGCAGCTCTCATGTTGTATAGATACGCATGCATCAGCAAATGTATACGCAGGGATTGATATCAGAATAAAAAGTGGTGATAAGACAACGAAAAGTGGTGATAAGTCAGTTAATTCTATAATATGTTGCTGAATACTACTGTTACAGCCAGTAATACTGAATTAGTACTTCTAATGTAAGTATGGAAACAGCTGAAAAACAGCCAGACCAATAAATTTATTTCTTCAGGCCACATCGCTCCTCATGTGGTTATAAAAGTAGCGCATCCATTGGACATAGAAAACAGAAAGGAACTATATATTAGTGCTCTAGTTTGTTCAAAATAGTTTTTTATAATTTTACTCTAAGTAATGCAATAAAGTCGCTAAGATGCAAGGAGCTTCGAAGAGTGAAAGAAAATGAGAAAATGTTACTGAGAATAAATGAAAATAAAAGAACAGGAGATTGAGGTTAATGTTAAATTTAATTATTTGAAGACGGTAGTCGATAAGAAGGCAGAGAGCTGGAAGGAGATTCCACAGGCGAGAAGTGCAATGGTAGATTCATAAATATGTAAAATGGATTCTAAACGAGAATGATTGCCAGTGAACCCACTTTCCTAGTAGAAGATCTAGCATTTGATTCAATATCTTTGTCGAGGTTGAGTCATGAGTAATTGAAGAAGAAGAAAAAAAAAGGAGAAGGTGGATGAGATGAAGAAGAAGAAGAAGAAGAAGAAGAAGAAGAAGAAGAAGAAGAAGAAGAAGAAGAAGAAGAACTTCCAGTAGACAAAGGAGCTTATTTCTTCTCTTCTAGGTTAATCATAATAGAAGAAGAAGAAGAAGAAGAAGGGGGATGAGAAGAAGAGAAGGAAGAAGAAGAAGAAGAAGAAGAAGGTGTATGAGGAAAAGAAAAAGAATAAGGTGGATGAGAAGAAGAAGAAGAAGAAGAAGAAGAAGAAGAAGAAGAAGAAGAAAAGCCAGCAACAGACAAAGGAATTGATTCATTCTCTTCTTGGTTGAGTCATAATAGAAGAAGAAGAAGAAGAAGAAGAAGAAGAAGAAGAAGAAGAAGAAGAAGAAGAAGGGGGATGAGAAGAAGAAGAAGAAGGTGGATGCGAAGAAGAGGAAGAAGAAGAAGAAGGTGGATGAGAAAAAGAAAAAGAATAAGGCGGATAAGAATAAAGCGGATAAGAAGAAGAAGAAGAAGAAGAAGAAGAAGAAGAAGAAGAAGAAGAAGAAGAAGAAAAGCCAGCAACAGACAAAGGAATTGATTCATTCTCTTGGTTGAGTCATAATGAAGAAGAAGAAGAAGAAGAAGAAGAAGAAGAAGAAGAAGAAGAAGAAGAAGAAGAAGAAGAAGAAGAAGAAGAAGAAGGTGGATGCGAAGAAGAAAAAGAAGATAAAGAAGAAGGGGGAGGAAGAGAAGGAAGAAGAGGATAAAAAACAAGTATCAAACCAAAGAATTGATTCATTCTCTTCGACTAGGATGAATTATAATTGAGGACGAGGAGAAGGAGTAAGACGTGGAGGTAAAAAAAAAAAAAAAAAACAGAAGAAGAAGAAGACACAGAAGTTAGTCCAAATTATTGGTCTAGGAATCAAAATGAAAATTACTCTTCCTCTATTTCATATTTCAGATAACCAGCCATAGACAGATGGTCATCAAGACAGCCTCGACTGGTTACTTCTTGTGCCTGGGGATTGATCCTCATTGAATGTAACCATCCTGTAACGAATTCAGGTGAGTTTAGCAAATGACATATACTCACTTTTTGCGGATATCGCTAAAGAAGGAGCTGTTCACTCTAAACATAAACGCTGCTAATGAACAAGAAACACACTACACTTTATCAATGTATTCCTCGGGCTTCTTTCTTTCGGTTACTTGCGTAACTCGCGTTAATTTTTACCTTGTATAACAAGTTTATTTTATACGTGGACTTAAAAGAAAAAAAAGAAGTCACTTGTCTGCACATGACAAAATATTCAGCAACAAGTACGATAAACATGAAGCAAATATTGATTTTCTATCACAATTACAAAACAACTCTGTTTCAAAACTTACAACCGCAATTTATTATACGAGAGAAGTTTCTTTAAATAAACTCGCTCAAGTAATTGCCTATGACATAGATTTATAATGAACTAAATGTTAAAAATACACGTTTTAACTTTAACAACACCAACTTGATGTTATCCACGACTAATGCTGGAAAATAGAGCTTAATGGTTATGCAATAGGACTGGAAGCTGTAAAGTATGGGTTAATTGAACTTTCGTCAAGAAGCTGCCTATGTAATAATTAAAAGAATTATTGAAACCAATGTCGAATACCTCCTGGTGATAATTGCTCTTGGTGTAATAAAAAGCCAAGAGTTCAGGTAAATGGTTCTTACTTAAATAATAGAAAAATATACACCATAAGTCTTGTTTTCTAAGATAAAACTTCAGAGAATATCAAAAAATAGAATAATAAAGACTTTTGAACATACTTTTCGGGTCACCACACTTTGGCTGACGGAGAAATGAGATTGTACAAATATAACAACTCCCTGAGATTGAGATTGTGCAAATATAACGACTCCCTGAAAAGGAATCACTGGCCTCAGTGAACATACGTAAGAAATCTTTGAAAAACAGTCTCACACGAGACTCTCGGAGAATAAATATACGAACTTTCTGGCTGTAGAAATGCAATTAGATGAATATATATAAGCACTCTTCGAACATAAGTCTCTGGACGAAGAAGAAGTGACGCCTCAGTGAACATACAGTACTGTGCAAAACTATTAGGACAATAAATATTTTATCTGTTATGAGGCATACTGACAGAAAATAAACAATTTAATTAAAGTAATTTTATTTGATTTACTCAACAAGAAAAAATACTTGTTACAAAATAACTTTAAATTTTAGTATAATAGCCTTTTGTTTTGATCACAGCCTTCATTCTGTCAGGCATTGACATCACAAGCTTTTTCAATGTATTTAATGGTATTTCCTGCCAAGCAGCTTGTATTTGTTCACAAAATGTGTCTTGCAAAGGAACATTAGGTTTATCAATTCGAGAGGGGGAATAAGAAAACAGTTAATTATATCCAAAGATAATAGAATAATGAGTAATTTCAAAATAACTTGTTTAACAGGAAATAGGAAAAATTAAATATAACTTCTTTTTAATATATTTCTTTTACATCTAGTTTTAAATAATCAATATTTATTAGCAATTTATTTGGCTTTTCACCCTGTATTTGAGTTTCATTGAGGTTTTAGGAAAATCACCTCTGTCCTAATACTTTTTCACACTACCGGTAGTGAGCAAAAATATTAGGACTGGGGCGGTTTTAAACTTCATTTTGATGCCTCATAAAAGATAAAATAGTTCTTGTTTTAATACTTTTGCACAGTACTGTATATAAGCACTCCCCGAATAGAAGAATTTGGTCGAAGAAGATGCGAAATCTTCGTAAATATATATAAAGACTCCCTTAAAGAGAAGTTGATCTTTCGTTGATTCAACAAATATCAATTAGAAATTGATGCAGCTGAAAGCGGACAACATACTAGCGTCGCAGTATCAAGGCTTCAAAAAGAGTAAAACAGAGGGAGTTCTGTAATTTATTGATTCGTTTTCTACGGTTTATCAACCCATTTGCATGTTATTTAAATTCAAAAAAATATTTTTGAATTGTATGAATTTTGTTTTTTATTTTTGGAGATATCTAGCGATATAAATCTTAATAAAATAACCCCTAGATGGGGAGGAAGAAGAGGGGTACTCGTTATATTCACTTACCTGCAAATACCTTTTCTAAAGATATTGGCGTGTAAGTGAATGCAACGAATTCAGCCGAAACAGAGACACTGCTCTCTGATTAACCAGCAATCCGCATCCATTACACCACCAGCTCCTCTAAGCTTACAGCAGCTGTTATTCTTCGGCGGTCACCCATCTAGCTACTGATCAGGCTCGAGGTTGCTTAACTTCACTGATTATCCGGAAACCAGTGTTTTACAACATTGTCCATTTGCCATATCTTCTGCTGAAGTTGATGCCACAAAATATTCCACTTTTAAATTTTAATCGACAGTGTCATTCAATCGGAAAAGTGCCATACGTGATATATGCTTGGACGATCATGTCTCTTTCGAGACATGATTATCCGGGCAGAAAGTTTTTCCGCAATAGTTTGCCATTAATTTCTGTGGTAGACTGGATGCTAATCAAGGCTATAGAACCCAATCTGTCCTGCGAGTTAACCCATAGCTTGAGAGAGAACAGACGGTTTAATAGCTTCTCTCTCAAGCTATGGGTTAACTCGCAGGACAGATTGGGTTCTAGATGTTCTTTCTCGTAGACTGTCTCTCATGCTATTCAATCAACAGGTAGAAAATATGAACTCATGCTTTTCTCCGGGGTGTAGTGCAAAATAAATGCACTGGACAACGTGAGAATTTGAATTTCTCTTTTCGATTAAGGAGGTGGGTTGTGGTGTAGTGGATATCGGCTCGGAACGAGAAATCGGAAGGCCGAGTTCGAATTCCAGTTCAATACGTTGCATTTACTTAAGCGCAAAATATATCACGTATGGCACTTTTCCGATTGAATGACACTGTCGATTAAAATTTAAAAGTGGAATATTTTGTGGCATCAACTTCAGCAGAAGATATGGCAAATAGACAATGTTGTAAAACACTGGTTTCCGGATAATCAGTGAAGTTAAGTAACCACGAGGGCATTTGCGCTTAAGTAAATGCAACGTATTGAACTGGAATTCGAACTCGGCCTTCCGATTTCTCGTTCCGAGCCGATATCCACTATACCACAACCCACCTCCTTAATCGAAAAGAGAAATTCAAATTCTCACGTTGTCCAGTGCATTTATTTTGCACTACACCCCGGAGAAAAGCATGAGTTCATATTTTCTACCTGTTGATTGAATAGCATGAGAGACAGTCTACCAGAAAGAACATCTAGATTCGAAACTGCAGAGAAAGCAATGACGAACAATTCTTTCGGAAGAATTTTTGGTAATTTACAGATAAGAAGATATGGAAACTTACATTTTAAAGGGACTTGTCATTGAAAAAAATGGTGATGTTAGGCAAGGTGTTTAAGGCGTCAGGGTAAATATTTAGCTATCAGATATCTCAGCTTTACAGACTATGAAATATATTTTTCGATGAAAAAAATATTGCTATATTCCATCATTTTTTCTTGTCCAGGACGTAGACATACACACCCATGCAACAACCAGAGTTTCTTTTTCTGTATTATTTGTTTATTACCAATTCCTTCTCGTGAAAAATAGTGGAGGGGTTTTCTGATCCCTTTCCACTGTTTAAACTTAAGAGAGCAACAGTTCGAGCTTCGCCGTTCTTGTCGAAAGCCTGGTATATATACGCCATGATAGTCGTTAGCATATCAGCAGTAGACCTAGTGAAGCGGAAACCATAGTTTTTGTCAGAGAAGAGACTGTGGGCTGTGAGATGTTGAACCACCTCCGCGTTGATAATGGCTTCGAACGCTTTGCCAAAAATCGGTAGGAGGCTGATAGGGCGACAGTTAGCGGGGTCCGAGGATTCTCCAGAGTTCTTAAATACTGGAACTAGAGAAGAGGACTTCCGGCAGATAGGAAAGCAAGAAGCAGATAGACAGTAGTTTGGAGAGGATAGAGGAGAGTTCTCTTTTCTCCGTCTACTCCACTCTCATCGCAACAGTATCTCATTCTTCTCTTACCCACTTCCTGACACCCCCTATAACCTGCCAACTTTCTCATCACTTTCCTCCTATGTAACTCCCTGCGCACCAGTGGCAGTAAAATTGCCTTGCTTGAGGTGAAATGATTAAAAAAAGGGTTTTCTTCTCATATTAGTTACTACCAAAAGCTAGAGAATACGATCTACCCTGAAATAATCTCTTCTCTTATCCCCAGCTATGGAAGTTGAGGAGATAGGTTTATGCTTATCCAAGGGCATTTGTTTGAAAGTGAATGCAAAAGACTAAGCCAGAATTTGAACTCAGTTCGGCCATTTTATTTTTCACGGCGCTATGTTATACTATTCACAATTACAACACCTAAAAACAACATTCTGACGGCATGCTTTTTTATACATAGGCAGAGGGTGTTGATGGGAGAAATCTCTATTGCCAAAATTATTAACTACGTTGATATTGGATTTCTGGAAAGTAAGTTCGGCCATTGTTGCATCTAAATAAACTCTCAACATTGTTAAAAAAGTATCTCCCAAAATATATATTTTCTGGAATCATTATTCATGAGTTGCTCTTATGAAACTTACTAAAGTTATAAAAATTAGTTTATATGAGCTAATTGCATTTAGGTATTCGCAAGAGAGATTTACAGGTGGCAGATGAAAATAAGGTTTCCTTATTATGCACAGAAGTTTTCTAAACGAAAATGAAATTACAAATAGCCTTGTACTATCGAATCACTCAAGAGTCGTATTCACAACAAAAGTAACAAGTTGTCGATGGAGAATAATCTGGACCACTGTTTATACACCAGTCATGAAACATTATGATCAAGTCTGACATTTCTATTGATTATTAAACTATTTATGAATATATGGGAACACTTCCGAATGTAGAAAGAATAAATGAAGAATACTGAATCGTAATTTTTGAAAAATTAATTTTCATTTTTTAGGAATTATTATTGTTATGCATAAATATATTTGACTTATACAAATAATTCTTATATTATTATTATTATTATTATTATTATTATTGTTGTTGTTATTAGATTACTATCCTCTCCGACTCTTTCAGGTTTTGACCGTGTGATGAAAATTTTATCTTGGTTTCTACTTGCTGCTTAAAGACGCAATGCTTTCCACTGTACATGAACTGCTCCGAGCAGTGATGCATTCTGGGCGATCCCAATGATATCGGGCATTCCCAAGGAGACCTCCGTAGTAGAAATATTCCTGGAAAGAGCTTTGTTTCCGTCAGCCACGAAAAGTACAACTTGATCTGCTGCTCTATACGTTTCTCTGATTTACCTTGACAGATCTTGGTAGCTCTCTGTGCTTGCCCGTTCCGGCTTCACGTTGTTTTTATTCCAATGTAACGCAACGTCTATCAGGATCCATTCATAACTTATCGTGCACACAAGTGTAATATCAGTGCGATTGCTCTCCAAGTGCTTGTCAGTCAAGATATATTATTATTACTATGTCATTTTTCATCATATTTCAATTTCTACTATGGTCGCACTACCAACCAAGTCTACGGGAAGACCTAAGGCAGGTAGTGGCGTGTTGTTATGGCTCCATTTCATGTTTTTCTATCTTCCCTATCATCCCCAGCATGACATAGATAAAGTTTTCCTTAGTGTGTGGGCTGTACTTAATAAGACAATTTTTTGTTTATCTCTTAAGCTGGGGTTTCCAGGGATTCTTTCAATGTGTTGTTGTTTTTTTCCATTTTTTATCATTCCAAGTGAACCTGCTATCACTATTATTATTATTATTAATATTATTATTATTATTATTGTTGTTGTTGTTGTTGTTGTTGTAATTGTTATTGTTGTGGATCTTCGTCGCCAATTTGTTGTGGAGTTGTAGTGAAATTCGCCGCAAAGTTGCAGTGACGGGTTTGTGCCGGAAGTAAGACACGGAACAAGAATGTATTATCAAAACAGTGTATTAATAAAAAAGAAACAAGATATTTAAAGAAGTGTTCATAAGTAGTAATATAGGAATAAGTATGTCCGAAGGTATTATTACGCTGCCTGACTAGTAGCTGTCGTTAACTGCTGTACTTGACTGCTCATAACTGCTGTACTTGACTACTCTCTAGAAGTCACACAGTTAATGTTTATATATCAAGAGGAAGAGTTCATTCCTTGTAGGAGGGTGTCATAACAGTTATCACTCCTCTTCATCCATTGGTGAAAATGGTAGGTTTGAGAGTATTATTATTATCATAACTAATTTATTTGGATTCCTGTTTTATAAAGATTTTCTTCCAGGTCCCAAGCAAAGTCCTTAGGTAAAAAATGACTTCATAGCATTTTCCTTGATTGTTTATATATATATATATATATATATAATGCACACATTTTACATTGACAAAACCTTTTTATAATGTTTAAATTGTATTGTGAGTAACGTATTTTATTTTAAGGCATGGGCAACCAAAAATCCTTTCAATGAGTCTATTAGAACCAGTTTCAATCAGTTGGAGCGCTCCGACTACGACTGAATTTATCGATGTCCCCAAGTGCTACATTTTTTAGATTTTCACTTCAAGATTCATGTATTTTGATAGTTTCTTAAAGATCATCAATATACATGAGAATCATTATTATTATTATTATTATTATTATTATTATTATTATTATTATTATTATTTTCTTTGAGTTTTGTCGTATATTTATTTCCTTCCGGGTCCCAATCAGAAACCTAATGTCAGAAACGGCACCATGATATTTTTGTAAAAGAAAGAAAAAGAATAAAACGAAGACCATCTAAGAATTTCTGCTCCATCTTCTCTTCCTTTTTGTTGTTGTTGCTGTTATTATTATTATTATTATTATTATTATTATTATTATTTGCCTTTGTTTTGTATAGTACGAGTTGCCACCAAGTTTTAACCAGAGACGTTAAAAGACTGCAATTTCTTGTAAACCAGATGATGTAAACAGTTGAGGTGCTGCCATGTAATCAAAGTTAGAAAAAAATATATAATTGTGGTCAGTGCATAAAGAAAAAATTATTATATTCTATGGAAGCTCCGTGCCTTGGGAGCCCATTGGGGTGTAACCTCAGCCCAGACCTTATGTGGAACTCGTATATTCGATCTATGGCTAGAAGATGCTGGTAAAATGAATGGTTCCCCGTATCACTCCAGCAAGTACCTGACCCTTCTTACTATTCTCTACCTTTACAAGAGCCAAATCGGACTGAGAATAGAGTCAGTCAGTTAACTGCCATACGTGATACACGCTTAGGCGATCATGTCTCGAAAGAGACATGACTGATTGAGCAGAAGATTATCCTGCAGTAGGTTGCCATTACTTTCTGCGGTAAATTGGTTGCCAGCCAAGGCTATAGAAATCTGTCCAGTTATTTAACCCATAACTGGAGAGAAGAGACGGATTAATACTTTTTCCAAGTGTATTTGCGCGTAAGTAAATGCAAGGAATTAAACTGGAATTCGAACTCGGCTCCTCGATTTCTCGTTCCGAGCCGATATCCACTGCACCACAACGTACATCCTAATGCTACTATATATGGGTACGCGCTGAACAAATTTCAGTTTCCATTCTCAATAGAGTCCAAAAGCTTTTCTACGTAATTATTTTCCACCCTACAACGTTTTTCTCAAAGACGAGGTAGAAAGTCTCTTGCTACTCTATCGTTATTACCATGCAAACTGTTCAGATGTACTACATCTATTAGCTCCAGCAGTGCTAACCTTCTCGACTAAGGCCCGCCATACTAAACACGTTGTAGCCAATCCAAACTTCATTCCCTTCGTAAATTTCATTCGAGTAGCTTCTTCCCATGAACCACAGCCTCGTGGAACTGACTCCCAAGCTGTTGCTTCTCCTTTCACTACAATCTTAACCTGTTTACGTCTCGGGTTAAATGTCTTCTTCCACCGATATCAGGATAAGTTGTGCCTCTTACACTGAACAACCGTCTAGCTAGTGTAGTTTTCGGGCTTTGTATAGAGTGAATATAAATGTAAAAAGAAACAAAAAAGATCAGAAGCCCTGAGAGCCATACCTGATTCAGGACTAGGGTATTTATTATTATTGTTATTATTATCATTTAAACGTTTTCTACGATATATTCAGTCTTTAATTAAACATGGGCTCTGTGAATTTTTGCATAAACATTATAATTTACCAATCCTAAAAATAAGGCTGCTAAGAATATATAATTTTTTTTACAATTTCAAAATGTGTACAGCAGATGTTTAGGGAATTTCATTAGAAAGTATAAATTTACTGATCTGCTATGTAAGGTCTAATCTTCTATATGACAATGAATTCGGACACAACTTCTTCGAAAATTAAGAAGAGATATTAAGCATCAGAAATCTACATAAGGATGCCGACAATACCATAGACTGGAAGTTTGAAGAGCAAGTTTTGGAGAAAATCACCAAAAACATAGAATCAGAAAGAGACCGGTGAGCCCCGCTATTTGACAGCTAAAGCTGGTCAATCTTCTCACATCTGAAGAAGAGATATGAGACATCATAAATGTTCTACAGAAGGAAGCTGAGAATAACATGGACAGAACATACGAGCAAGATTATGCAAAATGAAAACTAAATACGTTTGACAGTTGAAAAGTTTGGAGCACATAATGTAGAAAGATGGCTTGGAGAATTTGACACTCACAGGATATACTGACCGAAGGAAAGAGAGGCAGTTATAACCACCGAGTAGCCTATCTCATGTGTTTGTATAGATGATAACAGAACAATGACTAGGGAAGATCGTAGGAGAGCAAACATTGCTAAGAACTAAAACGGATGGACCCTATAGACGTAGAGACCTAACCGCCATCGTCTTAACTTGATGGGTTGTGGTACATAAATTATTATTATTACAGGTATATTTGGTCCCGTGCTCGTTACACTTTACCTCAGAAACTTTACTAGACATTGGTGAGCCTATCAAACCTTGCATCGCAAATCAAAACCATGTTCCTTAGTAAAAGTTTCAATATCTGAATTTTCAAGAGGATTGTGGTAAAGCTGATGTTTAACCAGTCAGTCAGTTTAGGGTCATACGTGATACACGCTTTAGGCAATCATGTCTCGAATAAGACATGACTGACTCGGCAGAAGATTATCCGGCAGTAGGTTGCCATTGCTTTCTGCAGTAGACTGGTTGCCAGCCAAGGCTATAGAACCCAATTTGTCCTATTGTTTAGCCCATAACTGGAGGGAAGATACGGATTAATACCTTTCCCAACGGTATTTGTGCGTAAGTGAATGCAAGGAAGTCAACTGGAAATCGAACTCGGCTTCACGACTTGTCATTCCGAGTCGATATCCACTGCAACACAACGCACATATATACTCTTAAAACTGAAGCCTAACATTTAATTTCTAATTTCTATCTCTTTAATTAATCTCGCCAAACTTCGATCCTTTCACACCTTATGCCTTCGACGAATAGTGAGATCTTCAGTGAAGACCTGTTGAAGAAATGCAAGCAAGAGAACATGGGCACCATCATTACAAGAAGAGAGTGGAGATGGATTGGGCATGTGCTCTGGAAAGATCCACAGTCAATCACAAGAACAGCACTGCACTGGACCCTAAATAGCAAAAAAAAAAATTAAAAAAATGGAAGACTAATAACGACATGGAGAAATACGGTGGAGAATGAGATGAAAGCCATCCAGTACTCTTGGGGTTCAGAGATGGAGAAGCTTTGTTGCTGCCCTACACACCATTGGGTGTAACGGATGATGATGATGAGGATGAATTAATCAATATGTATTCGCAAAATTCGTTTCATTCTACAAGAGGTAAGGAAAAATATATGCCACAGTGCTTAAGAATTGTAAACACTATCACAGTTAGTATAGATACTGCGACTGCATAAGATTTTTTATTAAACTGAATTCATTATGATGTATAAAAAATAAGTGTGAAGTTAGTATTATCATTATATATATATATATATATATATATATATATATATATATATATATATATATATACAGTACTGTGCAAAAGTATTTAGGACAAGAACAATTTTATCTTTTATGAGGCATCAAAATAAAGTTTAAAATCACCCCTGTCCTAGCACTTTTGCACACTACTGGTAGTGTGCAAAAGTATTAGGATGTGGGTGATTTTCATAAAAACCCCACAGAAATTCAAATACACGATAAGCCAGAACTTTGTAAGAATTATTCAACTAAATAGGAAGAGGAAGGAACGCTTCGGAATTTAATTGCTCTCCCATAAAGCCCTCATCTCAATCCTATTGAACATCTATTGAATATTTTGTTTAAAATATTGATAAATCTAATGTTACTTCCCAAGATACACTTTGGGAACAAATACAAGCTGCTTGGCAGGAGATACCATTAGATACATTGAAGAAGTTTGTGATGCCAATGCCTGTCAGAATTAAGGCTGTAATCAAAGCAAAGGCTATTATCTTAAATATTAAATTTATTTTGTAACAAGTATTTTTCTTGTTAAAACATTTTTTGAGTAAATCAAATAAAATTACTTTAATGAAATTGTTTATTTTCTGATAATATGCTTCATAAAAGATAAAAATGTTTTTGTCTTAATACTTTTGCACAGTACTGTATATATATATCATGACCATGAAAGATTAAAGAAGGAATTATATGAAAGTTAAGTATTTAAATTTTCTTTTAGTTTTCTCCCCATTAAACGCGACACATTAACCTTCCTAGAAATGTCGATTTTATGCGGACAGAGTAGCAATCATCGGCTCAGGTTTAAGTAAATATTAGTGAATATAAAACTGAAAGTTAGTCAAGTGAATAGGCCAGTTATTCAGAAGAGACAGCTCTAATAATATATTTAAGATAGCTGACACTTTTCTTCTTACTTTTCTATTCCCCAGACAGGAACTTAGATACGCATTTGAAAGTTAACTTCTCTAATGTCAAAAGCAGAATCGCTCGCCCTTAGAGCAATTTGAGCTCCTAACTAAATTATTAAAATCACTTATACTTAACGATGGCATCGAGTGGTACCGCTTCTGAGACATTCGCCAGAAGGAGAGACGGAAAGTTGAAAACAATAAGTCTTTCTTTCACTGTGGTTTCATATACACTATAGTGACATTCCGTGCAGAAAGAAAATTTATCAGTGTATTCAATAGTTAGGAAGAATTTGATGGTGTCGATTCGTCTTAAGTTTGACCCTAAACAATGGAACATTCTAATAATGTCGAGCTATCAAAAATAGGTAAAAGAAAGCTTCGGTGTCATAAAAAAATATATATATGCCAATTAAAACAAACAATTTCTCTAGAACTGAGCTTGTTTCGACTTTGGGGAAGACAGAACATTTATAAAAAGAACTGGTTCTGGAGGTTCTAACTCAGAAGCAATACCTCCTCGTTACACTGAAGCTGTAGGAAAAATGTTAATGTTTCTTTGATTCGGCCTTTTGCCATACATAATCGAACTCCCTACAGCTTACAAGTTTTATTCAGAATTATCAGAAGGTTTTCATCATCAGAAGGTTTTTATCAGAAGGTTGGTTGCAGGTTGGAATGTGTGAATTAGTGTAGAATAGTGAAAGAATATAAATGTAAATTTTTCATGCTAAAATAGAAATTTATTAAAAGAATAGAATAAAAAGAATAGGTAGCAGTTAAAAGTTCAACGAGAAATAAGTAATGCGTTAAGGATATAATTTGTTGGAAAGAGTTTATGCATACGTACGTATTTATGTATGAGCGTTTGTTTGATAGGAATGTCTTTGAATGGAGAAGAAGAAGTAAAATGAATCAACACACGAGAAAGAAGGAGAAAGAGAACGATTGCGACGCGACCTATGTCCGGGTCGTGGTTGAAGTTTCTGCCTTGTTACATTTTAGCTTGTCGTCTCTCCTGCTTCCATGTGACTCACTGACTGACGCTAACCGGAGACTTTATAATAATTTAGATTTTTCGCGTTGGATCGCTAAGTCTTCCCAAGTCTTGCAAAACGATTCCATTGGTCAGAAAATCAATTTAATATCTACTTGCAAAATCCAGTTTCAACGTTTTCTTTAAGCACATGGTTAATCCTTTTTCTATTTGGGAAAATCCAGAATTTCACACGTCATTGTGAATTTTCGTAAAAGTGAAGAAGAAGGTTGATTTGAATTCTTAATTTCCTATTTGCCGCAACACTAAAGAGCGTCTTGGCTACTCATACGTCTTTGCGAGACTGGCCAAAGCGAACTAGACAAACTTTCACCCAACCTGCATATAGTTATGTGAGACCTCACATTACATCGATCAGTCATATTTTACCGCGTAGATAGGCAAATAAATTGAAGTTGTTGTTTGCAGTTTGAGTGTACCGAGATTTAAAACTGGTCACGACAAACTTCAGATTATTTCTGATTATATCTTTCTTATTCAATTAAGTGAGGAGGTTCAAAAAATCACAACCCGACCCATTTTCGAAGACCTAACCAAATAAGCAAATATCAGTATTTCTTTTTTTAAATTTCTTTTCTGGTCGAGTCGGGAACATTTCAGCATCCTCTTTAAAAACATTTGATTATGTCAGATTAATATCCGGTCACTACTGATACCCTGTAACCCAGTACTATCCGCTGAATGTTTGTTTCATAGGTGATTAAACCCGTTCACTTAATAGGGTTTTTTTTTATATGTTAGAAGAGTGGTTCGTCACCCAGCAGCATTAAAACTTTACTTGGCCAAGGCTGAAGGAATCGACTTGTAGGGTCAACTGCCATGTAACACAGTGGGATAGCTTGGTTCCATAACTATGTGTGCAGCCAGTGAGATGATAACACAGGATCTCATGGTGGACAGTTTTCCAGACAGAAGAATAACAGCCAGGGTGAAGGAAGCTCATAATTTAATCAGCGGCCATATTTTCGTGTCTAAAGCAAGCCTTAAAGTTTGAGGACATTGGCTGTGATTTGACGCAAGGCACGTGTCGCATGAATGAATATGTGGAACACATGTAAAGGGAACTCAACTGCGCACCGACATTGCTACCATATCAAGTTTTTGAAATGATGATGATGATGATGATGATGAAATTTTAGAGGAATATAAACTCACTTTTTCAGTCGTTTTATTTCAGCTCTAAGTTCCTCCTCAGCCTGGAAGAGACAGAAAAAAGATTCCGTTTGATATGTCGTGCGTCTAAAACAACAACAACAAAGCATAAAAAAATTTTGAAAAAAATATTTTTTTTTTATTTTCGACATTAATGGTAATTATCTTCTGCCATATTTCATGATTCCTTCCTCCCGTAAATGTCTTTCTTTCACAGAAATCAACTGATCTAACTTCTTGTTTTTCAGTCATCTGGATATTTTCCCCTAAAGAAAAATCAATAAATACCCAAAGAAATGGCAGTCGGAAGTTACGAATCTCGTTAAGGCCCCGGATGAACAAAATATTACAAGCAAAGATGTAAGAATCCGTGTCTCGTACAGAAGGAAACATTCACTCTACAGTCAACTTGGTAAAATATTGCAGCTTTTTTGTTAAGAAATTCTTATTGTTTTTTCTCGTTTGCTGTCCAGCATTAATCTAAGTAGTCGCATTCGCATTGAAAACTCACATGGCTAATTGTATAAAAGCGTTGATCAATTGATTTATTAAGACGAATAAGCTAAAACTGAGATATCCAAAGCCATAACACGGAAACTAAGAACATTATACACCCGTGGACTAATTAAAAGATTCGATTCAAAATTTCAAAAAAAAAATAATATCACCTGAAGAAGATCGGGGCGTACAAAAATCGAAACGTCGTCAATGTGACAGCAAAGTTAAGGACATATGTCCCAATAATGCAAACAGTGTAAATAAATTTTAATTGCAATTAGATTTAAGCAGTGAATTGTCTAGAGTTTGATATTTCGAGTATGAATATTTTTTTTCATTTGTCGTAAATCGTTGATTATTTTTCAAGCAATGTTTTCATTTTATTGCTGTCATCTTCATCTGTTTTACCCGATTGTAGGGCGTCTTCCAGTGAGAAATGCCAAGCAAACATGTTTTAACCTGTTTAGTCAGTCACAATATCGCTTTCATAGACCAAGCAATAGAAGTTCGAGTCTCATTTGTTTACAAATGAAAAACAAAATACGCTATAAATGTTAATGCTGCCTGCTTAGTTGATTAAAAAACACACTGAGATAAATCATATCAAAAACGGTCTTTTTGATTGTGATCGAAAATAAACGCTACTAATGCCATCAAACAGAGCATACATTCTTCCCTATCTATACTTCGTTACACTGATAAGTAACTCTAAGTTACTTGTTCACTACTGCTGTAGCCTGGTATTGAACTTACAACTCTTTTTGGGTCAAATCACTGGAACAAACCAACGTCTATATCCACTGGGCCATGTATCCTTAGAGTCTGGGTAGAGGGAAATAACTCATGACTACCAAAAGAGGCTTTGCACAAGGAATGAGATTGATATACCCCAGTTATCGTAATAAAGGGTTCGGTTCGAAATTCCTAGGATCTGAAGAAGATCGGATCGCACAACTGCCGAAACGTCGTACAAGTAGCAACCAAGATGAGGACAATAGTACTGATAATGTAAATAATGTTAATACTACATCATCTCAGAAATATAAACAAATACAGATCTGATGGATGTTTCTAATATCTTGCCAAATACGGCAGTCACTTAATGATGGCTGATGGAGACAGTGCACAAAAGCGATGGGATATTAGACAATAACGTTAAGTACTCTAGTTTCTAATGTTAATTATAATCGTTTTAGTTTAAGCATTTTAAAACTTCACTGAGGCATTTTATAATGACATTTACACCTTTTTCGGATATTATTTAAATATTTTAATATACCTTTTACGCAGTTCAATTAATATTTAGAAATTTTAGAATATCGTTTTGGTATTTTAAATATTAAATAATGAGATAAAATTAAATATTAAATAATTGTATTGAATAATTTAAAAAAAGTAAACCTGCCGGTATCAGATTTCGGATATTACTTATCGAATGACTTCATTTATATTAATATTAGCTGTTTCTTTATAAAGAAACACTAGGCATTAATTGCCTGAACAGTTGGTAGGGCTGTCGATTGAAATTTGTAAAATATTTCTCTTAAAACAGTTTTTCAGGAAAATAGGTTTCTCAAGCCTAGTAGCTGTTATCGCTCTTTCCCATATCGATAAAGCTTTCCTTCTTAAATCTTGTTTGAAATTGTGTGAAACACTAACTTCTTCATTATAACATTATTTACTCTTCAAGTTACATGTGTTATCCATTTTAGTTCTTGCTTCTGTTTGTAGTCATAAAGTGATTTTGTTGTTATTAGTAATCCCAACGTTATTTCGTCTGAAGATATATTTCAACGCTAATGATGATTTTCAAAACTTGAAGCTATAGGGAGCTGGTTAATGTTTCTTTGATTTGGCCTTGTGTCAGACATAACCGAACTTCCTACAGCTTACAAGTTTGATGCAGAATAATCATCAGAGTTATCAAGTTTTCTTCATCAGAAACTGGTTGCCGGTAGGTTGCAATATGTGGAATTGTGTGAAATAGTGTAAGAATAAAATATACATTTCGCATTTTGAAATAGTAATTTATTAAAAGGAAAGAATAATATAACTTGTAAAAGTTAATGTGCAATTAAAAACATTATTAGGAAGTCAAGAGTAGAGTTCGTGTTTAATGATAACATTATTCGTATCAAGAGTTGTAGAAAATGTTCGTAGTAGTAATGTAGGTATTTAAAATGTCCGCAGAAGTTTAGAGTTCAGGATTGTGTAGTAGCAGAATGGAAATCTTTGTTCTTTTCCTCTTTCAGGTAGGTCGCGACAGGTTGAGAAAGAGAGAGATAGAGAAAGAGAAAGAGAGGGAAAAATAAATAAAGAAGTTGAATTTAATGCGCCCATTTGTTCTCTCTGGCGGCGTGGAGTCAAAAAGAAGAAGACAAAATTGATAAAAGAGGTCGAATGAAACTGTGAAGTGCTCTGCGTCCAGGTCGGCTTCTTGAATTTTCTTTAGTTACGTTGCCACGAGGTCCTCAGCTAACCGCTCCCATGTCGGACTGCTTTGACAAGTTAGCAACGTGGTTTAAATAGTTAAACTTCTTATGGTACCGTTTCCAGCCAGCCTTTTCACTTCTAGGTCTAAAAATACGTCATATATGAATTTGCTGTTTTTATTCCAATCAGGATTCAGGAGCTTACTTTTCGCACTAACTTGTGAATAGTCATTTGAATCCACTTTTTCGGTTGTGCAATTTTTCTTTGAGTTTTTCTCAAATGTTTTTAGTCGTGGTCTGGGTTTTCTCAAAATGTTTTTAATTCTTAATTTTTTATCCGTCACAAACTACAGAGAATATCAAAATATTCCCTTTTTGTTGGGTTATTTATATTGTATCTTGGACTGTGACTCAGTTGTTTTCAGTTAGCCTCAGTGTCGTGCTTAGCAACATCGCAGCCTCTCGCAGATTGCGCCTTGCAGCCCCTCTACCCACAAAACGCAACTTGTCCACCTCCGAACATACTGGACACACAATAAAGGGTACCTTAAACAAAATAACATACTCTCGGAACGCAGATATTCCGTGGTCACGAAAAAACGGAAAAAAATCGAGGAATTGAAGCTCTACATTACCAGCGTTTTCACAAATTTTAGCTATTTTTATGTATGTTGGAACAGATATCTATAATCTATTTCTCTCTCCAGTTAATTTTTTTTAATTACTAATGATTTGCGGCTTCTTCTATAAAAAATAATATATATATATATGTGTGTGTGTGTGTGTGTGTGTATGTATATATATATATATATATATATACAGCTGAAACCCTAACAGGTGCTAACACTCCGGGTCAGGGTGAACCTGGGAACAACAGCAATTAAGAAGTGGTTCTATGCTACTCACAACCTTCCAATCAGAGGCCTTGCTGCTGGATGCACTTTACCATCATACCCAGGACCTGATAAGCCGTAAAATATAAATAAATTAATCTTATCATATTATTCTGTCCAGCTCTTTCTCTGTCTGCATGCAAATAATCCGTTCTCAATAAAGTTTATGGATTTTTCGTCTTCTGATCAATGTTCTGTCATATATTTACTCAAGATTGCTAGATAGGTTATGCGTTGCATTCCTCTTGCTTTCAATATTTGCTGTGAGTGTCAAATTTTCTAAGCCCTCTTTTCTCATTATATGCCATAGGAATGTTAATCGTTGTTTTCTAATATGAATTATGTGTCCTTTTTGTTTCTATTTTCCCTTCGTCTTTGCTGACATGTTCATTCCTTGGTATTCTTAACATCCTTCTGTAGAACCACTTTTCTTCTGCTTCAAGTCTATTCATATCATCATTGTTTAAGTTTTCCGTTGTTAACTTGCATATCTTCTTCTTCTTCTTCTTCTTCTTAATATGCCGTGGACAACTTGGCTCTCTCTCTCTTGTCGCTCGCAATATTTTTTTCTTTTGGTATCACTTCTAAACCCCACTCGGCCATCCATTTGCTTAGATCTAACAAGTACGTCTCGCGCTGCTTTTTCTTTCTCTCCTTCCTTTTATTCGACCTGTGAGTATTAAATTCTCTAGGTCCTCCTTCCTCATTACGGGTCCCAGGAACCTCATTTGTCTCTTCCTGATATTAAGTATGCATTTTCTTCTTGTTTGCATCCTTTCTAACACTTCATCGTTGCACACGTGCTCTGTCCATGGTATCCTCAGCATCCTTCTTTAAAACCACATTTCTGCTGCCTCGAGTTTCTCCTTCATCCTTAATGAGATCGTCCAACATCCACTTTCATACAGAAGGACAGACAGACTCTTTTCTTTGTTTCTAATGAGATTTTCTTGTCTTTCAGTACTCTCGTTATCTTCTGAAATCCGTCTTTTTGCCATACCTATGTGTGGCCTCTCTTTCTCTCTCTGGTTGCCTCTATTTCCCTCTCTAGTTTCCTGTTTGATATTACCTTTTTTAACTCTTTTCTTTGTTTATAACGAGATTTCCCTGTTTCTTAATATTTTGCTAAGCTTTTGAAAAGTATCTTTCACAACATCAATGAGCCTTTGGTTTTCGGTGACACACATTTCGTCTGTTAGTGTTGGAATAATGCAACTATATATCTCGGTACCTGCTCTCATTTTTTCTATACCTAAATTTAAATTTAAATTTTAAAAATAAATAAGTTATCTTCAAGATTTAAAATTAGCTTTAATTGAAAGCCAACGGATTAAATTTACTAATTTCAGCAAGCAAAATACCCTGGTGTATTTTAAACCGAAATTATATTGATCGGAATCAAAAATTTAAAAAATTTTTAAAAACATTTCCGCCATTTTTCATCGATTGTAAACAGAAGCCAATTCTCGGTTTTAAAAAATCTACAAAAAATAAAATACACCTCACTGACACATTATTTTCTTCAAATTACCAATTTAAACTTACTTTAAGTTGAATTGAAACAAGAATTACTTACTTACTATTTGGAAAATATTTCAAAAAGCATTCCTCAATTACGGTAGCCTTGTTATCTTCAGCTGTTAACACCTATCAGGAGGCCATGATGCATGATTTACAGATGATGGCCAAAAGTATGGAAGACGAATTTGGTATAAAAAAGTTTATATACGGATTTTTTGTTCATGTAAGGGACGACAACCCTAGAATCACGTGACTATTCACGGCCACCCGTACAAACAAAAAACGGGAAATCAACATGCAGAAAATTAAAATGTTTTAATTATTTTCCAAAAAAGGAGCACCCCTTTTTAGAATAAGTGTTTAAATTTTTCGATTAATAAATATATTTGCCACACATTAATTAAAAAAAAACTGAGACATCTATGAGGAGGAAATTTGAAAAAGACTTATGAAACCTTTTAGAAATTAATTAATAAAAATAAAAATAAAATAAAAATTAAAAAATAAAAACAATTCTTGTAAAAATTCATTACTAACGAAAATTCTTTTTCTATTCAGACTATGATATAATTTTAATTTATGTTTATAAAAGCGATTAAAAGTTTATCCAAATAAAAGCAATTAAAAGTTTATCCAAATTAAAAATGGCATAGTTTTATTGCATTTTTGTTTTCCTAAATCGGAGCAGATTTTCTAAAAAGCGGCAGGTTTTGAAGAAAAAAAGACAGTTGATTTGCATTCCCCAATGACTCCTGAATTTAATTAAAACTATCTATTTGTTGAGACCTAGTTTCATTTTTCGACATTTTGGGAAATTAATTGGTGCGGGGGTAACATATTTAAAAAAAAATGTTTTTACCAATATTTTCTAAAAATAATTATTTCAAAACTGATTTCAGTCAATTATGAATAAGTCCTGAAACTGTCATCAAAATCAGACGATTATTTGATTTTTGCAAGAATTTCCAAATTAATGTGTCTTTCACAGTCAAAAAATGCCTTCGCGTAATAAATATTACGTTTTGACGTAATAAAATCTAGCGTCAATTTATCGCTTGTACTGATGAGAGAAAAAAAGATTTATGCCACTAAATGAAGCTGTTAGAACCTGTTAGAACAATTTTAAAAATTTATAAAAATAATTAAAAAATACTTTGATCTATCCTCTTCATGATAGCATGAACATTTTGCCGAGAAAACTTTGTTTTTATTTAGTTTGAAGACTTTTCCTTCAGACTATGCTGCTTTTTCCAGCGAAAAAATGGAGATATCCTTTCAAATGTTCTTTGAAATATAAATACTAGCGGATTTTAATAATGAAAAAAATTGCTTGATTAAAGATAAAGAAATAAAATTTATTTGGCTTCTCAAATAACTACATTTTATTAAAAAAATGATTTTACTTTTCAATTGATGTATAATATTACATTAACTTTTTGGCTTAACATAGACATTCATGTACACACATGAGTATATACACAGGCAAACACGCACAAATACACACAATTATGTACCTATGTAAATATATGAATGTGAAAAAGAAAACACACATATACATACACACGATTAAGTGATTTTGAATACAATTTGTATATAAATAAATCAGTCTGTTCTGATTTTAACTCAAGGTCATATAAAGCAATTATAGAAACACGTGATCACTTAGCTATTCTAAGCTGTGATATTTTTTTACCATTTCCCAAAAGAAATCCAGTGTAAATCGTTTTATGTGAAACATGAAGTATTATAGTTTTTTTTTTAAAATTAATATTCGTCCTCAGAGTCCAAAGCAGACATTCCATAGCAACACGGAGGGAGATCTTAATAAATACTGAAAGTTATTTTGTTGTGATTGAAATATTTGTACGGAAGACTTTGAAGCGTTCTGTGTGTACCAAAGAGAAATATTTTGTAATGAGAAATATGCTAAGACTTAGCCGAACATCTTGTAGTAAACATGTTACAATCTGTAATGACAAGGTTTGTAATCAGCAAAGAAGTTTATTAAAATTCTGGAGGATTTTATACATATTTTTATAGTGATAAATCAATTAAGAAAAAGAGGGGACAATACATTTATGTAAGTACAGATAGACGACTCAAGAAAACAGGATAGGATGACTGATTTTTTACGGTTTATCAACCTTTTTCATGTTATAAGAAATAAATATTTTTAGATTGCAGAATTATGTTGTGGTGCAGTGGATATCGGCTCGGAACGAGAAATCGAGGAGCCGAGTTCGAATTCTACTTGAATTCATTGCATTCACTTACGCGCAAATACCCTTGGGAAAGGTATTAATCCGTCAGTTATGGATTAAATAATAGGATAGATTGGCTGGCAACCAGTTTATCGCAGAAAGCAATGGCAACCTCCTGCGGAATAATCTTCTGCCCAGTCAGTTATGTCTCTTTCGAGACATGATTGCCCAAGCGTGTTTCATGTATGGCATTTAACTGACTGAATAATGATATAAGTTACACTGAATAACACATACCTGGGTGAGAAGAGGTGGATTAATTTATTTACCAATGGTATTTGGACGTAAGGCTGGAATTGGAATGGTATTTGGACGTAAGGCTGGAATTGGAATTCGAGGTTTCTTAACTTCAGTGATTCTATAGAGTACCGGTGTTTCAATGCAATATGATATGTTCGTAAACTTCAGATATACAGGAACGAAAAGAAAAATATCTATGTGCTACAACTTTAATGTAAGTGCATGTGCGTGCGCCTGCATGCATGAGAGAGAGAGAGAGAGAGAGAGAGAGAGAGAGAGAGAGAGAGAGAATGTATGCCACGAGACTGGGTGAAATGAAGAAACAAAGAAATAGAGAAATAGAAAATGAGTTCTTTGCTTTTATACCGCTGGCTGACAGGCCATCTTGCGAGCGTTGAACGAAGCTCATTGGCAGAGAAGGTGAGTTAACCTCACTATATAGATTGGAAACTGTCATTATTGTATAAACTATTTTAAAATTGCCGTCAAAAATAAATTTAAAAAATAATGAGAGAAATATATATTTTTGCTATATTTCATGAGGACAACGCGATTATAAATTCACTATCCATTTAAATATTGACTAAAAACGATTTAGAAGCTAAAAATACTTGATAGCGTAAATCCATTACAGCTGTTTATATGATAAAGTTATAATAACGGGAAAGTCTTTTTCTCAAGATTTTCAGAACAGACCAGTGTAGTGGTAGAGTGGTAGTATCTTATCACCACTATTTTTTAATACATACTGAAAAGTGATAAACACACACACACGCACATACTGAAAAGTGATAAACACACACACACGCACACACTCACAAATAATATATATATATATATATGTGTGTGTGTGTGTGTGTGTGTGTGTGTGTGTGTTAAAAGTGACAGAACACGTAAATTTTAAACCCACTGTTCAAGCATTTACTTTTATAAAGAGTGCTCGATACAGAGTAGAGCTTTGATACAATATATATATATATATATATATATTTTCTAGACATATGCTATTAAATATAAGAGACAATGAATGTCTATTATGTTTAATCATGAGCCGTTCTAAACGTCGTATTTTTGCTTTAATTTCAGTTGAAAATAAAGACAAAAATTCTCCAACATTTGGATAATTATTTATTGGTTTTCTTCTAAGCTTTCGGCTCACATGAGCCATCTTCAGAGAGGTAGTTTAAACTGAAATATTATAAAATCCACCATCACCGACGATTTTATTTTGTGTTGACATAAAACTCCGCTTGGCAACGGCAATAGTTACCAAAAATAATAAACGCAGTTCTTAAGTGTGAGATGCGGTTTTATGACGTCACACTGCGGGATAGCGCGAAATGACAACAAAACCATCTAGTCAAATGCAATGTAATATGTTATTTCCTGTTTTAAAGTTGATTTTATTGAGTGTTGGTTGATTTGATTTGATGTACATGGCCTCCAATATCTGCAGATTCCTCTTACTGTGTGTATGAGTAAGGATCACCGTATTGTTGACCAAAATCTGTCTGATATTACCTACATGTTTATGTTTTTCAGAGAAATGTTGTTTAATAGTACTCTGATCAGAAAGATGACATGTAAGTCTACGGGAGAGCGTGGTTGTGGTAAAACCAATATATGTACTAGGTTTTTGATTAGTATCAGAGATGCAATCTCTGAATGGGCATGTAAATTGGTACACTACATTGGTTTTTTGTAAAGAATTTAGTTTAGTGCCTGTTGGGTTATTATAGACTATGAGGTCAATTGTTTTAAACTTTTTATAATATATAATGAGTTTAATTTGATTATTACTTTCGACTGGTTTAACATTTCTACGTATTATGTTTTTGAGAGTTTTTTCATCTTGTTTATAATTATTATGTATTTGGTTGCAATAGTATAAGTTAATAGTGTTATGTTTATTTTGATGTAAACCATTATTATTAATATTATCATTATTGTTAGAGCTATTGTTAAGTTTGTTTGAGATACATTTTAATTTGTTGATCAATAACGGAGTTAGGAAATCCATTATTGACTAGTGTTTGCTTAATGTTGTGAAATTATATATATCCGCTCTTCATAGACGATTGAGTGTGTGAACGCAATATGACCGAAGAAATTCTCCACATGAAGCAAAGGAGACAAAAAATAAAGCCAAGACATGGAACAGAGTACAAGAAACTTCACAGGGAGATAAGGAACAAATGCAGACAAGCTAAAGAGGAATGGCTCAACAACAAATGCGCAGAAGTAGAGAGAATGAGCAGGACCAATAAAGCAGAGATGCATAAAGAGATAAGAGAACTGACAGGACAAAAAACCTGCTCCTCAACAGGATGCATAAAATCCAAGGATGGAACAATCATACTGGAGAAAGAAGAAATACTTCAGCGATGGGAAGAGTATATAAAGTATCTTTTTTGCGACAGGAGAGAACAACCGAGAATACACAAGGAAATGGATGGACAGAAAATACTAAAATCCGAAGTGGAAGCTGCAAAGGCCAAAAGGAACAGAAACAAAGCAGCTGGTCCAGACGGTATAGTGATAGAGCTGCTGATAGCCTTAGAAGAATATGGCATAGAAAAAATTACCGACATAATAAACGAAATTTATAGCAGTGGAATAATACCAGACGACCTCTGCAAGTCGATATTTATAGCACTGCCGAAGAAACCAGGTGCAAACGAGTGTGAACTACACAGAACTATCAGCTTAATGAGTCACATCACAAAACTGATGGTCAGAATCCTGATGAATAGAGCGAGAAGCAGAATCAGGCCAGAGATAGGGCAGGAACAGTACGGGTTCGTTAAAGACACTGGAACAAGGAACGCCATATTCACGATTAGGATGCATTCCGAAAGGGCAATACAAATGAAGAAAGACTTATACCTATGTTTCATTGACTATGCGAAGGCATTGGACAAGATACGACACAAAGAATTGATGGAGATGCTCGGCAGCCTAGACATTTTCGGGAAAGACATAAGAGTAATCAAGAATCTCTACTGGCAGCAAACGGCTTGCATACGGACAGGTAACGATCTCAGGAGATTTACAAAGATAGAAAGAGGCGCAAGACAAGGATGTGTCTTTTCACCGGATTTGTTCAACCTGTACAGCGAGAATATTTTGAGGACCCTAGACGACACGCCAGGATTTGCTATGGGAGGCCACAACTTGAACAACATAAGGTATGCAGATGATACAGTGCTGATTGCAAACACGGAAAGGAAACTGCAGGACCTCCTACAGAAGGTAGCGGTGGAGAGTGACAAAAAAGGACTACAAATAAACTTTAAGAAAACTGAATGCATGGTCATCAGCAAAAGGTGCAACCCAAAATGCCAAATACAGGTGCGGGATACCAGAATAAAGCAGGTGCAAAACTTTAAATATCTAGGAAGTGTTCTAACAGGAGATGGAAAGTGCGACAGAGATCAGAAAGCGAATTGGCATGGCAAAAGACGCGTTCCAGAAGCTGAGCAAAGTACTAACACACAGGAAAATTGCACTAGAAACAAAGAAGAGAGTGCTGGATTGCTATGTGATGTCAGTTCTTCAATACGGCAGTGAGTGCTGGACAATATCATCGAAAATGAGGTCAAAACTGGAAGCAGCAGAAATGTGGTTCTACAGAAGGATGCTGAGGATATCGTGGACTGAACATGTAAGCAACGATGAGGTGTTGGAAAGAATGGCAACCAAAAGGAAATTAATACCGAGCATCAGGAAGAGACAACTGAAGTTCCTGGGACACTGAGGAAGGAGAGCTTGGAGAACCTGATACTGACTGGCCAGTTAGAGGGAAAGAGAGAGAGAGGAAGGCAGCAGAAGCGGATAACATATTTGCAGGGCCTGGTCGGGTGGATGACGGAACGGGAGTTGCCAGGAGTAACAGGAACAAACATACTAAAAGCCACAAGGGATAGGGAGACGTGGAGAGCCATGATCGCCTACGTTCTGAAGGGACAAGGCACATAGAAGAAGAAGATATAGAAATAGGGACATATCTGTAGGGAAATATACGTATGTATGTGTGGATGTGTGTCAGTCTGCAAATATATGCGTATTTCGCGAGTATGCGTGAGAATTGTTAGCATGCTTGAATATATGTTACTACTATTTATACGCGTGGACATCCCGTCTTTATAACAATATATATGTGAGTATATGAACGCAAGATTTATATGTGATCATTAATGGATGTGTGCCTGTGGGTGTATGTAAGTATAAACACAGGCGCATTTGTATGTACATATGTAGATGTATGGGCATGTGTGTATGTGGATATAATTAAGTATATGTGAATGTTCCAGCTGAATTCATTGCCTTCACTTACGCGCAAATACTCTTGGGACAGGTATTAATCCGTCTATTCCTTCCAGTTATGGGTTAAATAACAGGACAGATTGGGTTCTATAGCCTTGGTCGGCAACCGGTCTACCGCAGAAAGTAATGGCAACCTACTGCGAGATAATCTTCTGCCCAGTCAGTCATGTCTCGAAAGAGACATGATCGCCCAAGCGTGTATCACGTATGGCACTTAACTGACTGACTGAATGTGTTAGGGTTACAGGTGTATATACGTCACCATGAGCTTGTGAGTAGGAGTGTAATGACTTTCTGGGTACTATCCAAGAAGTATGACCTCTTTGCGACTCGTCTAGATTCCCAACTGAGATAACGCCAATGTCTCAGATTTTAAATCCTTTTATTGGTTTCCTTTTTTATTTTAAAAAATGCTTATTCTGAAAAAATATTTGTACCAAATGGAATGAATATAGTGTAGTCTGATGCAATGAGCTAATTTAGCTCATAGAAAAGGATTATAATTTATAACCAATCTAAAGGATGTGTTGAGTTTTCTTTTATAAATATCATATTGCTCTGGATAACATACATTGAGCTTTCTATATAGATATAACACTTAATATTTTATATTACGTTGATTTTGTTCGATTATCTTCGCCGTTTACGGACTTGATATATATATATATATATATATATATATATATATAGATAGATAGATAGATAGATAGATAGATAGATAGATAGATAAGCCGGACAGCTGTGGAAAGGATGGAAGTGTCTAGAGATCTCGTTCGGGGTTGTTTGGTTTACGATTTCAAAGTGGGCTTATCAGCAGCTGCATCAAGGCGCCGCATATGTCAAGCGTTTAGGGATAGTGCTGTGAATGAACGTACTCCAAGGCGTTGGTTTCGAAAATTCAAGTCGGGAGATTTGTCTCTCCATGATGAGCCTCGCAGTGAATGACCACACGTCTTGAATGGCGGAGTCCTGAAGGCGGCCATTGAAGAGGACAGTAGTCTAACGTGTAGTGAACTTGCAAAACAGTTCAACGTTTCCGATGAAAGAGTTAGATTTCACCTGTACCGCCTAGGTAAGACGTACAAACTGAGCAAGTGGGTTCCGCAAACGTCCTTGGAGGTCCACAAGGAACAACGAGTGGCAGCCTGCATATCGCTACTTTCTTGCCACCGTACCGCATCCTTATTCAATCGAGTGCTTACCAGTGATGAAAAGTGGGTTCAGTACGAAATTCCCAAGCGTTCCAGACATTGGTTATCTCTTCAGAATGCTGTCACTCACACCGCAAAACCGCCGATGCACCCACGCAAGATTATGCGTTGTGTCTGGTGGACAGGTCGTCAAGTGTTTCATTATAAACAGCTACCAACGGGCCAAAGGGTCACTGGAGACCTATACTCGCAGCAATTGCGCCAGAAGGAGCCAGCACTGGTGAATCGCAAAGGTGTGCTTTTCCTCCATGACAAAGCCAGGCCGCATGTCGCGCGAGTAGTCAGGGATACCATACAGCAAATTTGGTGGGAGACTTTGTGCCATCCACCTTATTCACTTGACCTTGCACCATGCGATTGCCACCTCCTCCACTCCCTGGATAATCATCTTCCTGAGAAATTCTTTACCGATGAAGCAGACTTGCACAAAGCCCTCACGTACTTCTTTGAGTCAAAACCCACCGAGTTTTACCGCAAGAGCATTGAACAGCTAAAGATACGTTGGCAGAAGATGCTGGATACCGATGGCGATTACTCCAAAGACTAAATATAAGTTACACATACTGTGAAATGTTTTCTTTTTTTTCCTTTAAGAACGGACAGAACTTTCTGGTTACCTTATATATATATATATATATATATATATATATATATATATATATATATATACTATTTACGCTCTCACGCCCTGATTGAGCACTCTGGAAGAATGGTAGACTTTGAAAAACAGTAGCTACTCTGGCATGTACGCATCGCTCATTCAGTAATGGATTAGAGCACTCTGGCTATTGGGCGGGTATAATGACAATATGCACGCTAAAAAGTCTGCCTTATTTTACCGAACGCCCATAACCCAGAGGTAGAATCGCCGACAGACGCCAATTCAGTCGGGTTTCAATCCTGGGTTAAAAAGCAATCGGAGTCTAACCGTACTGATGAGCTGTGATACAGCGAAACAGATCTGTCTGCGGATGACTATATATATATATATATATATATATATATATATATATATAAGCAAAGAAGTACGTGAGGGCTTTGTGCAAGTCTGCTTCATCTGTCTGCGGATGACAATATATATATAAACTGTTTAATTAAAAGACCACAGGTTATCTACTCAAATACGAGTACCCCTTAATGTTTAAACAAATAATTTAAAAAATATGGTGGAGTTAATCCTTTCCCTAACATTTCGTAAAATGTATATTTCTCTTCTCTAACGGTATTCATTATATTTATACACCAACTCTTCGCATAACGATCAAGTTCACTTTTAGCTACTTGGTCGTTAAGCGAGCAAGTTGCTAAGTGAGAAGTTGTAGAATGTGAGAATGCGCGTGAATAAAGATGAAGCAAATTTGCTATCATATAAAGTGATTGAATGTAAACAGTAGCTAAGCTAGAAGTAATACCGGACCGCTATTTCAGACATACTATGCTTGTGTCATCTATTCAACTTGTACAGCGAGACTATTCTGAGGACCCTAGATATTATCTTCTCTAAATATATTCAATATGTTTATACAGTAACTCCTCACTGAACGACTGATATCCGTTTCAGTGTTTGAATGTAAACAGTAGCTAAGCTAGAAGTAATACCGGACCGCTATTTCAGACATACTATGCTTGTGTCATCTATTCAACTTGTACAGCGAGACTATTCTGAGGACCCTAGATATTATATCAGGATTTGTCATCGGAGGCCACAATTTGAATAACATAAGGTACAAAGATGATACAGTGCTGATAGCAGACACAAAAACGAAACTACAAGACCCCATACAGAAGTTAACTGAAGACAGTGACAAAAAGGACTACAAATAAACTGCATGAAAACCGAATGCATGGGCATCAGCAGAAAGAGCAAGCCAAAATGCCAAATACAGGTGGGGGATACTAAAATCAAGCAGGTAAAAAAATTAAATACCTGAGAAGTCTTCTAACATAAGACGGGAAGTGTGACACTGAGATCCGAAGGCGAATTGGCATGGCAAAGAACGAGTCCCAGTAACTGAGTAAAGTATTAAGACATAAGGAAACTTTCAGTAGAGACAAAGTAGAGAGTACTGGATTGGTATGTGATATCTGTTTTATCAATATGGCATTGAATGCTGGACAATATCTTCGATGATGAAGAAAAAACTTGAAGCAGCTGAAATGTGGTTCTACAGAAGGATGCTGCGGATATCATGGATCGAGCATGTGAGCAATGATTAGGTTTTGAAAAGGATGGAAACAAAAAAGAAATTAATATTGAGCATCAGGAAAAGATAACTAAAGTTCTTGGGACATGCAATGATGAAAGAAGGCTTGGAGAATCTGATACTAGCAGGCCAGATATAGGGAATAAAAGAGAGAGGAAAGCAGCGGATAACACATTTGAAGGGCCTGAACAGGTACATGATAGAACTGGGTTTGCGTATTGTTACAGGAGAAAGTCTGCTAAGAGCCACCAAGAATAGGGAGACATGGAAGGTCATGATTGCTTGTGTCCTGAAATGACAAGGCACATAGAAGAAGAATGCTTGTGTCAACCAGCTTAAGATAGGTTTAATGTCACTTAGCAGCGTTTGTAAATTTGTAATTTATTTCTTAATGTTTATACCATACAGTAGGGTACTGAACAATAAACGAAATCAACACATTTGAAAATCAGTTAAATATTCTGTAGATTCATTCCGTTTGTATACTGCTAAGAAAGTAATCGTTATTTTTTTGTTTATTGTTTCGTTTTATTTGTTTTGAATGATGTTAAAAAAAGAGAAAACAATTTTTATTTTATAAGCGTTTCACCCCGACCAAGGCATGTCACTGCCACTACTGCGTAGGGGGCTAGATAGAGTGGAGAAAAGATGATTAAATATAGGAAATGTCAGAGGGTGGGTGATAGGCAGGTAAGGATACCTAGAATGAGGGTTGGGTAGATGAGAGTGTTCTGAGAATAATTGGGAGTTAGGGTGATAGGAGGTGTCTATTGACCCTTCATTTAAACACCTGGAGATTGTAGCTGTCGGGAAAGCAGACTTGTGGAAGGGAGTTCCACAGGCGGGAAGCGCTAGAAAAGAAGCTGTTGGAGTAGAATTTACGGTTACATCTTATCTGTTTAACTGTAAAAGGGTGGGACCTAGTTGGTAATCTAGTATCTCGTGTAAATTCGTGCTTATTCGGCACCAGTGATCTAAGTTCATCGGAGCAGAAGCCATGAAAGTACTTGTAGAAGAGGCACAGGGAAGCCACATCACGCCGGTGAGAGAGTGGTTGCAGCCGGTCTGTCAGGTCAGTATCAACCACGTTACAGATCCTCCTTTGTATTTTGTCAAGAAGCCCAAGGAGAGCAGCAGGGGCACCCGACCAGATATGGCAGCAATATTCAATACACGGGCGGATGGTAGATTTGTGTATGTGCAGAATAGATTCAGGTGGGAAAAACTTCCGGGCCCTGCACAGAGAGCCGACTTTCATAGCAGCAGATTTGGCAATGGATTCGATATAGTCATTCCATTTGAGGTCCGCCGAAAGTGTAAGGCCAAGGAGGCGTAGTATTTTAATCTCTGGAAAGCAAGCCCGTCCCATGCTAATGGGAGGTAGATGCGATTGTCTATGGTGGTTAGTTGATAACAGCTTCGTTTTAGAAGCATTGAAATTTACTAGCCATTTCCTACCCCAGGCCACTACGGATTGGAGGTCCTTTTCAAGCAGGGCAGCGAGGTTCGCTTTGTCGCCCACACCTGGCTTTTGATCGATGCGAGAGTAGATTGTTGTGTCATCGGCATACATGCCAGCTTGGGATCTAATGGCGTCGGGGAGATCATTAATGTAGATCAGAAAGAGCGTGGGATCTAGGATAGAACCTTGAGAGACGCCCGCGTTCGTATGGTAGTTTTGGGAGGCATACCCATTTAATACCTCCTTCAATGTGCGGTTAGAGAGGAATGACTGGATGAGGTCAAACAGATGTCCAGTTATCCCGTAGCTCCGCAGTTTGCACAGGAGGCCAGCATGCCAGACCCTGTCGAACGCTTTGGAGATATCCAAGGCAACGGTTTGGGCTTCGCCATTTTTGTCAAGTGCCCGGTATATGTACTCGGTCATGGTCGTTAGCATATCAGCAGTAGACCTGGTGAAGCAAAACCCGTACTGTTTGTCAGAGAGAAGCCTGTGGGCCGTGAGGTGCTGAATCACCTCAGCGTTGATAATGGCTTCGAAAACTTTGCCAAAGATCGGAAGGAGACTAATAGGACGGTAATTGTCGGGGTCTGAGGGTTCGCCAGAATTCTTAAATATAGGAACTACACAGGAGGACTTCCAACAGGCAGGAAAACAGGAAGCAGATAGGCAGAGGTTATAGAGTTTAGAAAGGACAGAGGAGAGTTCTGGGGCACATTTCTTCAGTACTATGACTGGGATTCCGTTACCTCCGCTCGCTTTGTGTGGGTCAAGTTGTGCAATTATCTTGGCGACCAGCGAGGGTGTAATGTGGACGTTATTTAGTTGAGCCTTAGTTCTGGGTGGGAAGTCGGGTGTAGGTATTCCTAACGAGTCCAGTGTCGAATTGGTGGAGAATCTACAGACAAAGCATTCAGCCTTGTCCGCTGGGTAGGTGAGAACTTCAAATTCATTGATTAGTGGGGGTATTGAATTCTTGCTCTTGTTGAGCACGCTTTTGCAGAGTCGCCAGTAATCTTTGGAGCCAAACTTAGAGGATGCTATGCGTTGCCTCATTCTGGTAGCAAACGCCTTCTTAGCTTCGTTCAGTACCTTTTTACACTTATTCCGTGCTGAGGCGAAAAGGCGCCTGTTTTGGTTCGACGAGCAGCCTCGATAGAGCCGAAAGAAATGGTTCCGGTGGACAATGGCGGCCGAGCAAGGGGGTGAGAACCAGGGGGAAGAATTTGATTTTAGTTGGAATTTCCTAGCCGGGATAAAAGCATCGATGCCAGCCTTAACCCAAGAGGAGACCTCGGAGGCACAGTCTTCGACAGGAAGATCGAAGACGTTGTTCCAGGGGACGTCGTAGAGGAAGTCTCGGAACGAGTCCCAGTCTGCTCTCTGGTAGCAGTATGATATTCTGCTGATCTGGTTTTCTTGGTAGAGTTAGCGCGGATTGAGATGTTGACGGATATTGCGGCGTGGTCAGAGTTTCCGAGGGGGCCGAGCTGCCTGGTAGTGCAGGAGTCTGGAATGGAGGTAAAGCAAAGGTCGAGTAAAGAGCCCCTTCTGTTAGGGTTATTAGAGAAACCCGTGGGGAAGTCCACTATTTGCGTTAGAGCTTGGGTTATTGAAAAATACATGGTGCGGATCCCAGCAAGGTCAGTGGCTGAGTTTTCAAGCCACTTGGTGTGGTGGCCGTTAAAATCGCCAAACACAAATATATGGGCAGATGGGTGAAAAAAATGGCCCTATCGATATTAGCAGAGATGCTATCAACTACCGTACAGTCAGAGGAGGAGAGGGAGCGGTAGAGGAAGAAGAGATAGCCAACCGAGCTTAGAAGTGAGAGACGGAAGCACATGAAGGAATGATCCAGGGATGTGAGATGTGACCCTGGCTAGAGGGAGTTGTTCGCTGACATATACACCAAGCCCATGCATATGGACATTGGAGTCCTTCCTGAAGAGGAGAAGGTAACCAGGAACGAACAGCTCCGAAGAGAGGATAGAATGGTCAAGGTTAGTCTCACATATAGCTAAGATATCGGGTGAGTTAGTTAGAAGGAATGATTCTACACTATTAAAGTTACTGCGAATACCTCGTATGTTTGTGAAGGAAACGCAGATAGGTTTGGGCGATTTATGACTAGCTGCTTTAATCTTGCTGTTTTGTTTGTTTAATTTCATGCTGGCTTTAGTTGTGGATAGAGAGAGGTCTCGAGTAGGGTCAGATGGTCGTTAATTGCAGCAGGTGAAGAATGGTGAATGGCGCCGCCTGCAGCATAATGTGGCCTCGGTGTTGCCCATCGGAAATTCATGCAGGGACGCCCGTCCATGCGCGAAATGGCACTACAGGAAACCCGATATTATTCAACTGTTGATCAGAGCAGCCTCTCAAGACGCTACGCAAGAGTTCGGGCTCCTAACTACCAGTCGGAAGCGGCAACCAGGAAACTGCCAACCCGGTTCCCTCAGAATGAAAAGACGTTGCCGGCATACTCACCAACTGCAAAAAGCTTCCAGCCGAACCGACATCAAGACCGAAAAAGAGAGATGAATCGGGAACCCCTTCCTAAACAAGAAACAAGGCGATCACCTCTACTCCTGTCCAAAAGAAGGGGGTGGAGTGTGAGACCGGGCGATAGTAGGTACTCTACTCCAATTAAAAAAAAAAGTGACTGAAGTTTACTAAGTTTTAATTTAGTATAAGTTGAAATTAAATTTGATAATTAAAAACAATTTGCACAATCATAGTCGCAGTGCATTACAAGAGCGACTAGTAGAGAACTTAGGTTAGTAACAAAACAAGAACAAAAATTATAGAAAAAAAAGATAAGAACCAAAAGAATAAAAAAATTTCTAAAAATACAGTAAAATAAGATCAGATTGCCTAAAACTTACCAGTTGCAGGCTGACTGACAGAAAAAAGTTAAGAAAATTTCGAAAATTATCTTCATTTTGTTTTTCCCATTCAATTCTGGATAGTTTAAGCTGCCCTTAAGTAAGCAGTAACAGGGAGTAGTGTGAGGGGAGAATACATTGAAGTGAGTGGGGGAACACCTCGAAACCATGTGTCCAGTTAACAAGGAAGAAAGAAAGAAAGAAAAAGAAAAAACAAACATGGCCGGTCTTTAACTACTCAGAATTCCTACATATAACCGAAACCCTATATGCCAAAACTAATTTTGATAATTAAAAACAATTTACACAATCATAGTCGCACAACTGATGTTTACAAAAACCGCTTACTGTACCTATCGCTGAAAAAATACCACCATTGATTGACTGGTTGATTTGTTTTTTACAGTTTATCAACCCTTTGCGGGTTATTTAAAAGTGAAATATATTTTTTACGTGTGGAAAAAGAAACGAAAAGATGACAATAAAAGAATGGCAAAGAGTGAACACGCGACAAGAGTTTTCATAACCGGTAGTAAAGTTTAATAACTAGAAGTAAAGAGAATGAACTGAGCCGACGCTGCCTCGCTATTGTCTCACCCTCTATAAAAGTTACAGAAGGTATATATATATATTTTTTTTTCTCTATTATAATAAAGGCCGGTATATATATATATATATATATATATATATATATATATATATATATACCGGCCTTTATTATAATAGAGAAAATTGTAGGTTGTTGCATCCAGTACCCGATGTTAGCAAGTGTTAAGCCCATTTCGGTATTGAAAAAAGACGTAATGTAACAAATTTAAAAAAATGAGTAAGCTTTTGTTTGTATTAGAAGCCCTTATAGCGAAAATTCACTTTATTGAATGACCCTCGTAGAAGTCTTTATACCGGAAAAATTCACCTTATTTATTGAATGACCCTCGTAGAAGTCCTTATACCAAAAAATTCACCTTATTTATTGAATGGCAGTCGTAGAAGTCCTTATACCGAAAAATTCACCTTATTTATTGAATGACCCTCGTAGAAGACCTTATAGCGAAACATTCACCTTAATTATTGAATGACCGTCGTAGAAGTCCTTATAGCGAAAAATTCACCTTATTTATTGAATGACCCTCGTAGAAGTCATTATACCAAAAAATTCTCCTTATTTATTGAATGACCCTCGTAGATGTCCTTATACCGAAAGATTCACATTATTTATTGGATGACCCTCGTACTCTACTCAGTTTTGGGATGCATCCTTGACCATGCCAACACGCCTTCGTATCTCTGTATCGCACTTTCCGTCTTCTGTTAGAACACTTTCCATGTATATACATTTCTGTACCTACTTGAGTTTAGTATCACTGTAATTGGCGTTTTGGCCTCCACATGCATTCAGTTTTCTTGTAGTTTATGTTTAGTCTTTTTTCCTAGCTTTCCTTCGCTATCTTCAGTAAGAAGTCGTGTAGTTTCCTTTCTTTGTCTTATATCAGTACTGTGTCATCTGCGTAACTTATATTAATGAGTCGATAATAGTTTAGATCTAAAAAAAAAAACTAGCGTGCCGATGTTTCTATTGTCTTTCATTATTCAACTGAAATAGAATTTCTTGTTTTCAAAGAAGATATCCCAAATCGATTCAGTCATATCGGGTAACACCGAGAAATATTCAACATAATTAAAGTGTATTCTTTACAGGGTGATAATTTACTTGATAGAAATCAGAGAGCGAAAGGATATTTAAAAAGAAAAAAAATCTCTTAATATTTCTTCTAAAATCCAATTATAATGCGGTTGAAAACTAGTAATATATACAATCTAAATTCTCGAATATGGATTTGCACTTGGTAATTTCATTAGCCTTTGTAACCTCATAAGATAATTAGATTTCTACATCGCAATGCCTCTATAAAATCTTATCGTGTTTTGGCAACTGTATTCATTGCTGTTTGATTTTATATTTTATTCGAAACTAGCAAAACAACCTGGAGCTGTCCGTCACAATGAGACTTGCATTCAATCAGAATAATCTTTGATTTTGTTAATTTTTAAAAGATAGATTAGAATGCTTACACATTTTCGGTTTATTGATACACGATTTGGTTTTTGACAAATAATCAGTTCACTTTACACTGAGAGTTTTTGAAAAAGCAAGAATTTGTCTATTCTCTCTTTAACTATGTAATAAATAATAGCACGACTTACTAGGCTTCCAACCTTCTGGAATTTAGTGTAAAAGAAACAAAATCTCTGAATTCCAACCGGTCTGGCAATGGTTCCATTTACTTTGGTTTAATTTGGTTTAATTTTGTTTAATTTACTGCATATTGCGTGTTATTTAATTCTGAATATAGACATGCGATGCTTAGGTGGACATAGATGGGGTTTGCAGGATATTCATATAGGTGGACATGGATACGGTTTGCTCGAGAGTCAAAGAGATAAAAATAGATTTGATTTGCATGAAAATCAAGAAAATACACAACTGATTGGTTTGAAGTAGAATAAGAAAGTTAGACATGGGCTATGTACGGGAGTCAAACAGGTGATTATTTCTTTGGTTTACACAAGGTTCAGAAAGGAAAATATTGCTTTGGTTTTCATGAAACTCAGAAAGGATAGACATAGGTCTGTGGTGCACATGAATGGATATAGTTAGACATAAGTTTGCTATGTACGAGACTTAAAGATATGGGCATTGCTTTTGTTTGCACACAGTTAAGAAAGGCACATATGGTTTTAGTTTTCATGAGACTAAAAAAAAAACTCATGTCTGGTGTGCACGAGAATGAAAAAAAAGTTAAACATAGGTGTGCTATGTACGAAAGTTGAAAAGGTGGGTATTGGTTTGCACAAGGTTTAGAAAAGAAAATATAGTTTTGGTTTTGGTTTTGACAGGGGTTTAATAATTTCAAGCCTCTCAAAACATTTCTTACTGTAGACTCAACAACGACATCAAATTATATGAGTTATTGTATTTTGTTCTCGTAGTCTTCAAAATAATATCAGATGTAGATTTTATATATTTACTTATGTTTTATTTCAATTAATTAATTTTTTAAGCGGAGAAAGAAAAGCTTCGTTAGGACTCAGGTCTCAAGAATACAGGTCCTGGGCATGACGGTAAACTGCATCCGCCACAAGGCCTGTGACTGGAAGGTTGTGAGGAGCATGGAACTACCTCTTAATTGCTGTTGTTCTCAGGTCTACCATGACCCGCAGTAGTAGCACCTGTTAGGGTTCCAGCTATGGGCAAATAGTTAACCCACAAAACTGGGGTCAAAGCACTGTGAAGGTGTAAATATACACTTTTATAGAAATATATACATAAAAATAAACTTTTATCGAAAAATATATATTTTTGAATGAAAAATGTTACCAACAATACATTTCGAAGAAAAATTTATGACCATAACACATTTTTAAAGGAAAAGAAATTATTTTCATCAAAAACTTTTTGAATACAGAGCTAGAAGACATTTTCAGTTTTCTAAAATAAAAGAATACAAAATATTTCTTTAAATTTCTGACTTAATCAACCTTCTCACTATAACCGAACATTAAAAAAAAACAACCTTAAAACCCCACATTTTTGGCATTAAATAACCCACAGAGGTTGATATGCCGTTGAACAAAACCCAAACCCAAACTCAAACTCAGAATACGCATACATATATTTATATATCTAAACTTATTTATAAATGGAACTTTGTCTCTGTGTGTGTGTGTGTGTGTGTCTGTCTGTCTGTGTGTGTGTGTTTATCTGTTACCTACAGACTCCGAAAGGCTTAACCGATTTTCTTGAAAATTTACACAGTTGTACTATAAGCGTCTGCGAGCGTTCTTAGCTAGGTTTTGTGTCCAGGTACCCCCGATAAATATCGAAAATCGATAATCGAAAAAATCGGGTTATAGAAGGAGTGGTCCGATTTTAATCAAATTTGATACACTCATAGACAAAGACATGAGAAACGATATTCAGAAGTTTTAATGTTACTGTTCTTACAATAGTGCAGAAAATCGATAATATATATATATATATATATATATATATATATATATATAAGGCAAGATGTTTGCGTGTGTGTCTGTTTTTCTGCCTATATGTTTGTATTTTTTCAGCCCTTTTATTTTAGTTTTGGCTTCGGGTTTGGCTCTAAGTTGGTATAATTGTAGTTCTTAGTCTCAGACATGATACCATTTACTCAGAGGACTTATTTAGCCTTCAAAATTCAGTTTACGACGAAAAAACTTATTTGATATCGATATCAGGAAATCAAAATTTGACTTACATCCATTCATTTTTCTTTCAGTCTACGGTTTTGCTTTAAGTGGAAACAACTATTGCTTTTTAGTCTTTCGTGCCAACGTCCAAAGAACCTGGGCTCCATGACCATGGATTAGTTTTAAAGCTTTCATTACACCCGAGCAACACCGGGCTATACTGCTAGTATATGGATCAAGGGCAAAAATTGACCATTCCCTGTGACCCTCGATATTACACCGACTGCACCTGTTTTAGTGGAATGAGGAAAGTGCTGTGGCAGGTTTGGAATCCCTGGAATCGGGCGGGTTTTCTTTTCTTAATTGGGGGAGAGAACAGTATTTCTCTATATTTCTAAGATGAGGTAGTATTTACAACATTAAGGACGGATGGCCAAGTAGATATAGACGTTGGTTAGTTCCTGTGACTTGACCTAAAGAGTTGTGAGTTCAATACCAGGTTACGGCGGTGGTGAACAAGTAAATTACAGAGATAAATCATGACTTCCAGAAGAGGCACTACTATGTAAGGAATGAAATACATATACCCCAGTGATTGTAATGAAGTGTTCGGATCGAAATTTCTAGCACCTGAAGAAGACCGGAGCGTACTGCGACCGAAACGTTGTACAAATGGCAACAAAAATGAGGACATTAGTTCGAAAAAGGTAAATACTGAGAGAGAACAGATACTACGTTTTCATTTTTGCCAAGAGAGCGAGAGGCAGTAATTCAGTATTATGACAAATGCTATTAATTTAACACCTTTGATATTGTCTATCTAAATCTAGTATCTAACTCAATCTGAATCTGGTATCTATCTAAAGTTTTGACCATAAATATGCACACACCTATTAGCTTTTGTTTTAATTATTTTTTTCTGAATTAGACTTCTTTTATACGCCATTCTAGGCGGAGTTGATCATGTCTCTAAACACGTTTTATTGTTTGTAGCTCTTAGTAATTTTGATCTCTTTATTTATTTCCTCTTTAAATCCCTGTTCAGCAATCATTTTACACAAGGATGTTTCTTTCTGCTTTCAAGATATCCTTTGTGCGCCAGATTTTTTAATATGTAGGGCAGTTGAACTTATTTAAAATTATTTCTTACATAACATTGTTGATTACAACGAAGGCAATAATGGGAATAATGATATTGTTTTAATAAATATTATAATAAAAATAAATGCGTATTCAATGCCGCTGATCGGGTGCCCCTACTGTTCATCTCAAGGTTCTCAACAGGCTCCAAAAAAGAATCTGTAATGTGATCGATCTAGACCTCGCAGCTAGACACCAGGCACATTCTCACCGGAGTGATGTGGCTTCCCTCTGTCTCTTTTACAAATATTTTCATGGCTTTTGCTCCGACGAGCTTAGCTCACTGATGGCCCCTCCACAAAAACTTACTCGAGCAACCAGACGGCAAGAAGGTGCCACCCTTTTACAATTAAATCTACCTAAATGCACCATACAATTTTACTCCAAAAGTTTCTTTTCTCGCACTTCCCGCCTGCGGAACTCCCTTCCGTATTCTTGCGTTCTTGATAGCTACAACCCCAGGAATTTAAATGCAATGTCAATTCCCATCTCTTATCCACTTGACTCCAGTCGTTCACTCGTCTTTTTTACATCACCTCGTGTATCTTGTTCTTTTACTTTCTCCCGCTACCTTCGCATCTGCCATCACACCTGTATTCCCATCCGTTTCTTGCCCTTTCTCGGACACCCCCTGTAACTGGTTAGTCTTTCTCTTCGCTCTCCTCCTGATTAATCTTTTACTCTCTTATGTAGCCCCCTGCGCATCAGTGTCGGTACCGCCTTGCTTGGGATGAAACTATTATAAAGAAAAAAAATAAGGGTGTCCTCCTTTCTTTTTCTGCGCATCTTCATTGGTAGCAAAAAAAAATATGCAACCCATAAACATCTGAGACTTTGTGCATCACACTCTGAAATACTGAAGAGTGGAATGAACACGATTCGAAGTAAGAGAGAGAGAGAGAGAGAGAGAGAGAAAGAGAGAGAGAAAGAGAGAGAGAGAGAGAGAGAGAGAGAGGCTAAAGGCGATTTTATTTGATCGCATCTACCTGCAATGTAGGATTAAAAGCCCAGTCCAAGTAATCAAACTTTGCAGAATAAGAAAGGCATATAACAGTTGTCTGGCACCATTTCTAAGCCTCATTCTTATCTTCGATTGAAGTAGACCCGACTATATATTCTTTCTATTGGCCGGCGTGTGCGTCTCGTTTCGAGGGCGGCAAGGAATAATAAACAACACAGCGACTGAAAGAAACTCACTATAAGAACGAAATAAGCCTTTTCAATAAGTGTATTAGCTTCGTCGACAGTATTATAATTTAGCACTGGAGACACGATTAAATCTGATTACAATTCAGGAGAGGCCTTCTAGATTCAGAGAACTGGAATCTTTTCTCTGTGACCAATGCATTTGTCTAAGAGACTTAAGAAAGAAGGAATGTATTATTTATTTTGTTCGTTAAAATACTATACATATCATTTTCTCGCGAGAATCACGTTGAATTGACTGCATTGAAAAAGAGATCCTTATAACAGAATGAAGGCATTTTGTTTGCCTAAATATCTGGTTTAACCGTCGGTATTTAAAATTGATTGTCGACGGAAATTGGAGCATCAAAATCAAGCAGGAAGAAAAATTTGACAATCTGGATAGAATGGTAGCAGACGAAATCTGAATAAATAGCGAAAATCCTCTTTCAGAAAGTATGAAAAAATATTAAAAGATGTGAAATTATCACGGGAAACAAAGAAACGCACACTAGACTGCTATATCAGCGCTATTTACGCGGAAGTGATTGTAATGAACCCGGCACTCCGTTTTCTAATTTCGGGTCTCTATCCATTACACCATCTGCATATCCCGGTAATTACTGCAAAGGCGATATAACTGTAGAGGACGAATGGTCCTCTCTATTTTAGTTTTACGAGTCGACTCGACGTAACTTGTGTCATGAAATAATGCAGGAAATAAGAAAGACGAAAAGGCGAAAGTAACCAGAAAAACAATATATTAACAAAGGTTACATAGGGTTGAAAGCATGCATAAAAGTAAGGAAAGAAAAGTTCTTTCCCTTTGTCTGGACAGAAACGTAAAATGTTCGGTAGACAGTTATTTTATGTAAAGTCCAGTTTGAATGCACGTTAATGTGCATAGTGTTAATGTCTGTTTCCAATTGGATTTTTTTAGTGTTGTGTGTGCATGCCTGTGAGAAATAAAAATTTGCGCCACTAATTGCTACCCGCAATTAGTGCGCATGTGTTTATGTGAGTTAGGGAAACATGTCTGCTCTTGCCCGGAACAAAATCCTAACTAGCGTACCACGTGACGTTCTCCGCTTTTATTGGCATGCCTTTACGCGGGAACTAAGGTTATCACGTGAACGCTGAATGACCATGTGTGTGTGTGTCTGTGTGTGTGGGGGTGGGTGTGAATGTATCAAACCCTACATAACCATTTCCCAACAGCTATTCGAATATGGATTCCATTTTCCAAGATGATAACCATTTCATCCTCTGTGCAATAATTTTTTTCGATTCTTCTTCTTCATGTGCAGTGTTCTTTCAGAAGGTAGGCGATCATGGATTTCAACTTGGCTCTATCTCTTGTCATTTTCAATATTTTTCCTGTATGCCTCTCTTCCAAACACCATTTGCCATCCATTTGCTTAGGCCTATCAAGTAGGTCTCGCGCTGCTTTCCTCTGTCTCCTTTTCCATTCTATCCGTCCTGTGAGTATTAAATTATCCAGGCCCTCTTTCCTCATTAGGTGTTCCAGAAACCTCATCTCGCTCTTCCTGATATAAAGTATGACTTTCCTTCTCATTTGCCTTCTCTCCTACACTTTAGCCCTGCTCACGTGCTGCTCAGACCATGATATCCTCAACATCCTTCTGTAAAACTACATATCTGCTGCCTCGAACTGCTCCTTCATCTTTGAGAAGATCGCCCATCATTCACTTCCATACAGAAATATAGATATCACATAGCAATCCAAATCTCTTTTCTTTGTTTCAAATGAGATTTTTCTGTTTTTTAACTACTCTGGTTAGCTTTTGAAATGCATCCTTGGCCATGCAATGCGTCTTTGGATTTCAATGTCGCACTGTCCATCCTCTGTCAGTAACGTTTTCCAGGTATTTAAATTACATTACTTGTTTTACTTTAGTTTCTCCAACGTGAAGTTGGTATTTTGGAGTCTTCGTTTTGCTGATAATCATACGTTCAGTTTTCTTAAAGTTTATGCTCAGCCCTTTTTTCTTGCTTTCTTTTGCTACCTTCTGTAGAAGGTCCTGCATTTTCCTTTTTGTGTCAGTTATTAGCACTGTGCCATCCTTTCTTTTTCTTACATTGTTGAAATTGTGGTCGCAAATGACAAATCCTGGCAAGGATTTTAATTCTCTCAGAATTGTTTTGCTGTATGAGTTGAATAGGTTTAAGCCCCTTTCTATTTTTGTATACCAGCTGAATTCACTCCCTATCCTTACGCAAGCGATTTGCTGCCAATATAGATTTTTGATCACCCTAACGTCTTCTCCAAAAATATTGAAGTTCTGTAGCATCTGTATCAAGTCTTGGTGGAGTACTTTTCGTAGTTTATAAAGCACAGATATAGGTACTCTTGCATTTGTATTACTCTTTCTGGTAGCATTCTGAGAATTAATATCGCGTTCCTCTTTGTGTATCTTTAACGAAGCCACACTGTTCTTTTCATATCTTTGGACTGATTCTGCTGCGCGCTTTGTTCATCAGAATCCGGATGATGAGTTTTGTTATGTGGCTCATTAATTGCATTGTTTGGTGGAATTCCCATTCTTTTTTATCTGGCTTCTTATGAAAATTTAGCTGCTTAGGTCGTCCGCTAAATTGCCGCTGTTGTAGATCTTGTTTATTATTTCTATGATTCTGTCTACGCCAAAGCCTTCTAAGGACATCGACATTTCTATTACAATCCCGTCGGGTCTTGTTGCTTTGTTTCTGTTCAATTTGGCTATTGCTAATTCCACTCCGGTTTTAAAATTTCTGGTTCCATCCATATTATTGCGTATTGATGGTTGCTCTCTCTTGTCGTGGAAGAGATCTGCAATATACTCATACCATTTCTGAAGTATTTTTCTCTTTCTACTATGCTTTTATACATGCTGTTACTGAGCAGGTCTTTTGTGTTGTTAGTTCCTTTATTTTCTATGCATATCATCAGTATCCGTAGTGCCCAATCTCTCTGCTTCGGCACATTTGTCGTTGGGCCATCTTTCTTTAGCCAGTCAGCATTTTTCTTTATTTTCTTGTGTATTTCCTTGTATTTCGTTCCATATCTTGGCATCGTTTTCTGTATCTTTTGCATCATGTCAAGAATCTCTTCAGTGATACACTCGTTTTTCTTCCTATGTGCTTTATCCTTTGGAAGGATGTCGTTCGTTGATGTCACTAGAGCTACTCTTAGTGTGTCGTATTTTGAGTTTTCGTTTCCAATTTGTCAATCGTATTTCGTTTTCACGCTCTCCGTATACATTTTCTGCTGATTTACGTCATTCAAAGGTCTGTTTTTACTGCAGGGCTGTGTTAGGTTTCTTTCTCTCTTTAGTTTTATTCTTATTTTGCATACAACTATCATGTGAGCGCTTCCGTAATCACCACTTCGGTAGGCTTTGTAGTGAAGGACTGCGTTTCTGAATCTCTTGTTAACAGTAATATAATAAATTTGGTTTTCAATTTCTTCCCCAAACTTCTCCATGCCCATAGTCCTCTTGAGTGCTCTTGAAACCAGGTGTTGATTATTATCTGATCAATCGCTGTGCACCAGTGGACCCAGTGGAACCCTTTGCGGTGTCCTAGTCAGAAATTGCCGATCGGTTCACCTTCTTTCTCTTGGCCAATTTTGGCATTCACATCTCCCATTATAATTCTGATTTCTTGTGATATGCATTGTGCCTTGGCAGAATCTAGCATGTAGTTGAAGGATTCTTCTTCTTCGTCTTCTTTTTTCTTCTTCTTCTTCGTTTTTTCTTCTTCTTCTATACTTTGTGATGTCGGTGCATATACCAATATATTGAGAGGCCTCCCGTTCAGTTTAACTCCTAGAATTCTTTCAGATATCTAGCAGTATCCTATAACGCATTTTCTTGTCTTTATCTAATATAACGCCAACTCCTTTTTCATTATTTTCAACTCCTGCGTATATAATTCTCTGGTTGTCACTGATGCAATCTCCATTATTTGGCCATCTCGTTTCAGATATGCCTAAAATGTTTATGTTTAATCTAGTCATCTCCTGCTTTACGTTTTCTAGCTGTCCACAGATGTTCATCATTCTGATGGTGTACGTTCCAAGAGTTATTTTTATTTTTTGTGAACGATCCGGTGACACCTGTCGCTCATGTGTTTCCATTCCGGGCGAGGGAAGGATAAATTTTGAGGAAATTTGTCCCCTTTTTTGTTATATATAAAAAAAAGCGATTTTAAAAGAATAATTTCACCCCAGGCAGCAAAATAAAGTCACCAAGACGCAGAGCGTTATTGAGTTTGAGAGAATGAAATAAATAGAAAGCATTATTTAGCAAAGAGAACACAAACAGGAATTAAGAAAACAGAATATGACGACTGACATTGCATATGAATTTTTGAAGATCAAAGTTGACTGGAAAGCACACAAGTGCGAGAGAAGAAACTATTAGCATAGATCTTATGGTTACATCTAGCCATTTCAACAGGAATATGACGAGACCTTGTTGCTAATGTAGAAAATCTTGAGAAATCCAAGTGAAAAATCATTTTGCTAATTTTGTATTTTTCTATAACTCATCAATCGCTAATCTGTCAGTTGTTGCAACACACAAATAATTATCTACTCACACCCAAACACCCCCATATATATATATATATATATATATATATATATAATGAAATTGTTTGAATATTATTTTTAATCGATACTCGTATTTGAGTAGATATTCTGTTTTTTTTAATCAAACAGTATATTTATTTTAACCGGCCTGATTATTTACAAAAAAAAAATTTGTAGGAAAGGGAGGGGGTTGTCATTATCTCGGACTTTGTGAAATAACACCTTCTACTGTGAGAGACTGTAAATGATTTATATACCTCTTGATTGTACCACTCTGGTAATAAAGTATTTTATCTACATTTCACTGTGTATCTCTTCATTCCACGATACAACAGCAAGTTACCTCCCTTTATTCTCAAATGTTTAATCAACCACATGATACACCGAATGAACAGCAAAACAAATAAACCTGGCTTACTTTATTCATGTCTACGTGTATTCAAGCAACGAACTTTATCAAGGCAGCTGAGTGTTCATTTCCTTTCGAGGGTTGATCTACGCTCAGCAGGAAGAGACGGATTAATATCTTTCTCAAGGTTATTTGCGCGTAAGTGAATACAAAGAATTCAACTGGAATTCGAACTAGGTTCCCTGATTTGTCGTTCCGAGTCGATATCCACTGCACCACATCGCCTTTTACCTATGACAAATATTTATTTTTTAAAAAAGAAACTCCTGATTAAAAACTCTACTGTGGCTCACGAATGTTTGTTTTCTAGTGAGTTATTCAATAAACACGTACAAATATGTTTAATCCACAGTTATCTTTTATTCTGGTTCTTCTCTCTTCAATAAGAAATGGCATTTTTCTACTTCAGCTTAAAATTTCTACTAAATGATCTTAGCTTTAAAATAGACAAACAATAATGTTAAACTAAATAACAGAACTGAAATTTAAACCACAATGCTAGAACCAAAACAAAACTTACATTCATCTTTTATGTGCCATGTCCTTTCAGGACGTAGGCGATCATTGCCTTCCACAACTTCCTGTCTCTGGTAGCTCTTAGCACGCTTTCTCCTGTTGCACCATGCAACCCTCGTTCCGCCATCCACCTGATCAGGTCCTTCAAATATGTTACCCGCTGCTTTCCTCTGTCTCTTTTTCCTTCTAACAGGCCTGTTAGTCACAGGTTCTCCAAGCCTTCCTTCCTTATTGCAAGTCCCAGGAACTTTAGTTGTCTCTTCCTGATACTTAGTCCTAATTTCCTTTTCGTCTTCATCCTTTCCAAAACCTCATCATTGCTCACATGCTAGGTCCATGATATTTGTAGCATCTTTATGTAGAACCACATTTCAGCTGCTTCGAAGATATTGTCCAACATTCACTGCCATATTAAAGAACCGACATCACATAGTAATCCAGTACTCTCTTCTTTGTTTTTAGTTAAATTGTCCTGTTTTTTTAATACTCTACTCAACTTCTGGAATGCTTCAATTCGCCTTCGGATCTCTGTGTCGCACTTACCGTCTTTTGTTAGAACACTTCCTAGGTATTTAATTTTCTGTACCTGCATGAATTTAGTGTCCCTCACCTGTAATTGGCATTTTGAGCTGCCCTTTTTGCTGACAAACCAGAATTAAAACGAAATTATCATTATAATGAAATATAATTATGAGAATAAAACAAAAACATTACAATAGGCTAGCAATAATAATCGGTTTGACCCTCTCTTAACAGCACACTCAGTCCAAAGGAATATGACACAAAGCTAGATTTAACATATGTTGGAACATAAATTGCTCAGTTTCCTTGACTAGTAAAATAAAGCAACAAAGGACTTTTAACGGTAATGAAATATAATTCATAGCCGTTAGCAAAAGAGACGCTCCAAGATGTGAGTTATCTATTGGGGATCTCAAAACCAAGCAGGTACTGAAACTTATTTGCGAAGATGGAAAAGTGACACCGAAATTCGAAAACGCCTAGAAAAAGTCAAAGAAGCCTTAGAAACTAAGCAAAATATTAAAAGATAAGAAAAATACGCCAGAAACAAAGAAATGTAATATCTGATATCCTTTAAGACAGTGATTTCTACAAAATTTTGTTACAGATGAATGATTGATTTAAACAGACTGATATATGATTCTATCGATACAAGTTAGGGATACGGTGGACAGAATATGCACGCAACGAGTCTTAAGAAAAATAGTAAATGATGAGAAAAGAATGCTCGGAAAACTCAACACCCACAAGATATTTTGACAGAAAGAGAATCTGAAGTTGCGTAGTTTAATAATCTCTCAAATCTTGAAGAGGTATGGTACATAAAAGAAAAATTAAATAATAAATAACAAAAAATATAATGTAACCTGCGAGTAACTAATTCTCTTAGCCCTCTTTCCTCATTATGTACCCAGTAAATATGTCAGTCACTGTTGCTAAGGAAATTATTTTTATTTCCATTTTCTTTAAGCTTTCGTCGCTGCTCGCATATTCGGTCTCTGGTATTCCCAGTATGATTCTGTAGAACCACATTTCTGTTTTTTCAAGTATCTTCATTATCTGTGAGGAGATTGTCCAGCCTTCACTCTCATATAGAAGGACTGATATTATGTAACAGTCCAGTAAGTTTTTCTCTGTTTCTGTTGCTTCAAGTCTCTTCTTTAACTGCTAGGAGATTGTCCAGCCTTCACTCTCGTATAGAAGAACTGATATTATGTAACAGTCCAGTAAGTCTTTTTCTGTTTCTGTTGCTTCAAGTCTCTTCTTCAACTGCTAGGAGATTGTCCAGCCTTCACTCTCATAGAAGGACTGATATTATGTAACAGTTCAGTACTCTTTTCTTTGTTTTCAGTGCCATATAGTCTAACAGTTCGATATTCTTTTCTTTGTTTCTAATAAAAATTTCCTGTTTCGTAATACTTTGCTTAGCTTTTGAAAGAAATATTTTGCTATTCAAAAGCGCCTTCAGAATTCAATGTAGCACTTTCTGTCTTCTGTTATAACACTTTCCACTTCACTTTAAAATTTTATCTGTTTGAGTTTTGTATTTCCAATTTGTAGTTTTCATATTGGGCTGTTCCGTTTGTATTCTGTCTTCTTTTCATTGAAGTTTAGTCCTTTCTTCTCGCTTTCCTTCACTACCGTCTGTAGGAGTTCTTGTACTATCCTTTCTATGACTGCTATTAATACTGTGTTATCTGCATATCTAATGTCAAGATGATGTCCACCACTAATGAATCCCGGCAGGAATTCTAATTCTCTCACAATCACCTGACGGTGATTCGAATAATTCTGGTGAGAAGATGCATTCTTGTCTTAAACTTTTTTCTATTTTTGTATATTTACTGAATTCATTTTCTATCCGTGTGCAGGCGAATTGCTGCCGTTATATGTTCTGGATTATTTTAATGTCTTTCCTAAATATTTCAAGTTGAGCTTGCAGTTCAGTTTCAAATGTTTTTTTATGACATATTAATACTATTATCAATTATAGTTTTATTCATGCTTACAAAAACCACATCATATTTTATATTATTACTAGCATCATAGCCCGGCGTTGTCCGGGCAACTCAGAACATTTTAATTTCTTCATCGGATGAAACAAATTCGTTTAAATTCGCAACAAACACTTAAAATATAATCTATATATATATAAAAGGCAATCTGTGAGTCTGCGTGTGACTGTTCCTATGCACGCCTACATTTTTTAATGTTTCTTTTGTTTCAAAATTACGGGAAAAATATTTACATTTTTTGTTGATCAAATGATTTTTTAAAACGTCGGAATAAAAATAAAATATAAAAGCTCTTTTTTTTTAATAAAAAATAGTTTAGTCGCGTTTGACACGTGTGATTTGATTTTTGTGACGTAATTCAACAACCATTTTAGATCTTAGATGTTTTACGGAGTAAATGTAAACAATCTGCACCATTGGCCAAAAAGTGCGAAAGTGAAAATTGCTGAACTTAAACTGAAAAATATGTGTAGACCTGATTTCCCTGTAGATATGTGTCCCTAGAAAGTTTGAATTGCGTAGCTTAAAAATGTAGGCGTGCATAGGGAACAGTCACACAGACTCACATATTGCCTTTTATATATAGAGATTATCAATTATGATAATTTTAAATTGTATAACTATATATTACCAGTCAATAAAGACAAGATTATTTTATGTCTGGGATTTTCGTACTGTATGTGATATATGGAACAAAATGTTGCTTCCTGGCCTCTGCTTAGTATCAATGCACCAGCTTTTGAAGGTTGCTTCCGTGGTTAAAACTGCCACTATCTGACTATGAGACCCGAATCTCACCGTGATCCTTTCTTGAGAATGTTGGCCTGAGAAGGCGATATTAACGTGTAGTATCTTTGGAAAGTGCCTGAAAATCATATCATGGATTAATTCAAGTCTTTTGAGACGTTCCCTCTTGGGTTCGGAACTTTGCTAGCAAAAATACTTTTTTCTGGATTGTGCTAGCAAAAAGTCACTGTAACTGAGAGTTTTAACGTACTAGCCGTGTTAAAAAAATAATTATGCCAGATTATGCTCTCTCCCTCTCTCTCTCTCTCTTTCTCTCTCTCTCTCTTTCTCAAAAACTACAGATTTTAAGGTTCATTCAAAATAGTTGTAGTATAAACCACAGAAAGATTCTATAGGTTGGCCAGGCGTTTGTAATAGGGTTTCGTTATCTGACTTGGCAGACAGATGTTCTCAGAAATGAGCAGTAACCTGTCATTACACGCACGCACGCACACGCACACAGACAGACACATACGTACATACATACACATTTGTTATTTTAAGGTGTTGTGTCATCTACCTCTTTTGTTGCGACGTGTGGACGTTTTTTAGTAAATATTTAATGTCTCCTGGTACATTTCTCGCCACCTTCTCAGATAACTGATATATTCGACAACGTCTCGACCATATTGCAGATACTGCTGGGTTGTCACCAGTAGCATTTTTCCAGTGATCTGACATAAATATTTTAGCAAAAATATATATAGGGTTCATACAGGTTATAAAACTAAAGTTCAAACATACTTTACTGTAAATATCAAAATATTCGGATAGGGTTTTTTATAACGTGATTTTTTCAACAAAGTTTTCAATGCCCCTCGTATATAGAATATAAAACCATCAATCTCTTTTATTTAAAAAAATATTAATCGATCTGAAAAATTCAACTTACATGAGTATGTTATGGTTTATAAAATGGCGAGTGTTCTAAAAATAGAAAAAGATAGACACCCTGACGCCAAGAACTCAAAATTGGGCGGCAAAATAAGGAACCGTTTCTTTTGGTAGGAATAGGAGTAAGAGTTGGAGTAAGAAGTAGGAGTTAAGGACAGTAGTTTTGTGTAGGAGATTTGAAAAAGAAAGACCCTAGTCAGTTGACTACTAGAGTCCTGAAGGGATAGGTTCGTTTACTACTAGCATCCCACAGTGAAGAGAATTTAGCTAGTCTGCTCCTGTATCCATACAAAATTTAAATGTTGTAACTTGATGTAAAAACCTAATGTTTTATACCAGAAATAAACATTATTAATTCAGGTTTGTGTTATTTTCTAATTATACCAAAACGAAGTAACACAACAAGTATTTCCGGCAACTTGGTTCACAGAGTCAAATCTGAAAACTTTTTATATTATGAAAATAAAGTTAGTTACTCCTTGGGGATTTCCCTGCCTTTGCTTCTTGTTCGAGATTTTTCTCACGCTGAAAGAAGAGCCCACATTTGTCAATAATCAATTCAAACCAGTGAAAGATAACTTCAAACGCCCACACGCCAGCGAACAGTTCCTTCCTCCATCGTCGCATTCGCAAAGACTTTGATCTGAACAGCTTGCCTGTTTTCTTCGTGCTTTTCACTAATGAACTCCGAAAACCTTTATAAAACCAGTTTCCATGACAGCGCGATACACACAATCTTGCCTTTCTACAGCCAGCTATTATGTGCAATAAGATGCGCGTTATGTCGTTATCTGTGACTCTCAAACATCAATGTAAAGGTGTAGTTTATCACAATTCAACAGCTTTGCATTTAATGGTATAGCTTACTAGTAAGACAAAGGAGTTCGTTTCGTATTGATCAAACTTCACCAAAGAAAACTTCACAACGAAAATACTAAGTCTACAGCAGGTAACTCGGCGGTGCTTGGACGTGTTGCAACAATTAGCAAAACCAGTATCGCTAGATCAATTACAACTAATTAGTGATTTCATTCATCGGGCCACATCTAAGTTAGGCTTCGAAAATCATTTGGGCGTGGAATTATGTTTATGAATCTTGTCTCGCAAGTAGAGTGTTTGATCTTTACTGGGCGCCCAATACTTTATGCCTTGTATCACATCTATTCTAAGCTTCCAAAATCATTTGGACGTGGAATTATGTTTATGAAGCTTGTCTCGCAAGTAGAGTGTTTGATTCTTACTGGGTGCTCCATATTTTATGCCTTGTGTCACATCTAAGCTAGGCTTCGAAAAACATTGGACACCACGACCTGGTGTAATGACTTGTAAGCTTGTCTCACTAAAATAATTATGACTGAATAGCGAGTTCGATAGTCATTGAATGTCACCATATGTTCGGTCTTGAGCCACATTTAAGCTACACATAGAAAATCACCAAGGCCAGTAACCCCAAGACCATTTGACGTGATGCAATGATTAGCAAGCATGTCTCACTAAATCAATTACAATTAAGTAGTGAGATCGAACAACATTTAGTGTTCCACACTTCCGGCCGTGTGTCATATCAAAATTCAGTCAGTGTTTCAGTTAAGTGCCATAAGTGATACACGCTTTAGGCGATTATGTCCCGAAAGAGACAGGAATGACTGGGCAGAAGGTTGTACCGCAGTAGGTTGCCATTCTTTTCTGCGGTGGACTGGTTGCCATCTAAGGCTATAGAACCCAATCTGTCCTATTATTTATTCCATAACTGGAGGGAAGATACGGATTATTATCTTTCCCAAGGGTATTTGTGCGTAAGTGAATGCAAGGAATTCAACTGAAATTTGAACTCGTCTATCCGTTTTTTTTGTTTCGAGACGATATCCACTGCACCAAAACGCACATCAAACGCACATTAAAATTACGCTTAGAAAATTACAACCATCTTGCTTCAAGTTTGTACTTCTTTCATTTCGTAATAAAAACATGGACATTTTCACTCTCAAAAATTGTAGTTCATCAATAGATAGAAAGATGTCAGTTGAAAAAAAGAAGTCATTTGAAATTGACATCAAGAGGATATAGGTTAATATGTATAAAAATTGCATATCTTTCTACAGTCATTTTCTAAATAGTAGTGCGAATCAAATAGCATTCGTTCTAATCACTTCTTTCGCAAACCGATTCGCTAGCACTCATTTAACCCTCCTCATCATTGTGGCCTTATGACAGATTAAGACAGAAATCTTTCTACTTTGCTGGGTATTCATATCGGGGATAATGGTCGGTATTTAAGCTGTGGTAAATGCTATATCTTTGAATATCTGAAGAGAAGTTAATTCGTCCTCACTCCAGCTATGATAAGTTAATTTCAGTAACTCGACGCTAACAACCTAATCCCAATCGGCCTGACATTGCCGAATCTTAACCTGGTTCAGGTGGAACCCATCACTGATTAAATTAAGTATTCCGTGCTCAGCTCTAAAGGGCAGTCCACATCAAGAAGTTATAGAGAGCTAGATCGCGTAGGAATACGGCACATAATGATGAAAACCCCATTTTAAATGTGCTAGATTCTATTCAAGTGGGTGCGCGGATAAATGATTATATACTGACGACTGCAGACTGAGGTAAAGAGAGCTGTAATAAAAAAGAGAAAACTGATTTATTTTTTAATTTTATTATTTTTCCCCAGTTGGTTCTCAAGGGCGTGAATGTGACTTTTAGACGAACGTTTCAAACTAGAAATTCGTTACTGTGGATAAATTTATCTGCAAAATCGAGTTACCGAAATAAATAGCTATTAAATATAACTCTATACTTAATATACTCTAACTATACCCCAAGTGAGTATTTAAACAAGAATTACTGAAAACAGCCTTAAAGTGGAAATATAATCCTTCGTTAATTCCAGCAATAAAACAATCGATTAAACTTTCAATACGAAAGCCTGGTTCCTTTATAGTGAGTCTGGCGAAAAAGAAATGGCTAATTCTTTTCTCATGTAGTCGGCGATTCCCAAGTGGAACTAATAGTTCCATCTGAAGGATAAGGCCGTTTCAAAAGAAGAGTAAAAGAAAGCAATTATGCAGGTTTTAGATTTGTGGTGCAGTGGATATCGGCTCGGAACGAGAAATCGGAGAGCCGAGGTTGAATTACAATTGAATTCGTTGCGTCTATATTTTTGAAATGAGGTAGTGTTTACAGTATTTACATTAATCGAACTATTGTTCTCATCTTTGTTGCCATTTGTACGACGTTTTGGCCTTTGTACGCTCAGGCATGCTTCAGGTGCTAGAAATTTCGAATGGAACCGTTTATTACAATCACTGGGGTATAGCATTCTAATTCCTTGCATAAAGCATCTATTGGAAGTCATGAGTTATCTCCCTCTAACCCTGCAAGCTAATTGTTCATCTCTGCTGTAGCCTTGTATTGAACTCACAGCTCTTTAGGTCAAGTCACAGGAACTAACCAACGGCTATATCCACTAGTCCCTGTGTCCTTAATACTAATTAACTCGCTATGAGTTAATTAGTATTAATTGTCGTTAGAGCAGGTGAATTCTTACATTTTCCAAGGCTATTTGCATTTAAGTGAATATTACGAACAAAGCTGGAATTGAAACTCGGTTCTCCGATTATCAATTTCGAGCCATTTTCCATTACACCACCTGCATATCGAAGCCTACAGCACCTGATATTCCAAAGCGGTCACCCAACTAGATACTGACCGGGGGGCTCGACGTTCTTTAAGTTGAAATTAAATTTCTTCAAAGGTTAAAAAGAGTCTTGAAGCAATAGAAATGTGGTTTCTTCTATATGAATATAGCAAATGCTTGGCAATCTCATATCAGATAAAAACATATCTGCAGCAACAGAAACATAGTTTTTATGTTGAGAATACCATCGACTGAACAGGGAGCAACGATGAAATTTTATGGAAAATGGAACCAAAAAAAGATACTTACAATTAGAATCAGAACCTGGCAGGTGAGATTTTTAAGGCATATAATGAGGAAAGGGTGCTGTGAAAAAGTGACACACACAGGACATACTGAAGGTCAGAGGGACACAAGAGAGCTGCAAGCAATAACTAACCAAACAAAATTGTGTAAATGGTTGACAGAACATAGTTTACGAGAGATATGAGAGAGACACAAAATTGCTAAGAGCTGCAATAGACAAGAAATTGTGGAGAACCATGATCGCCAACGCCCTGAAGGGACGCGACCCATAGAAGATTTACTTCATGCGCCTGTAGTTACGCATGATTATTTCAATTAATGGAATGTCTCAATTTGGTGCACACACACACACACACACACACACACACACATATATATATATATATTACAGAAATTAATGAATTTTAACGAAACTTGGTTATAAGCAACCGACAATTTGAAATGAATTATGTGAATATATATATATATATATATATATATATATATATATATATATATATTGTTTCTAAATGTCACGATAGTTCGCAAAGTCATCTGCCTCAAGGTTTTCTCATTCTGCAATATCTTTGGGTTGTTTGCTTGTAAGGTGACTGCTGATTTAAGCGTTGGTTTCGGCATTTATTATATCAACGCATCAAATTACACAGAACTGATTTCGATTAACTGCGTTACGTAGAACGATTACTTTGTTACTCATGTCAGCATAAAAGATGATAATAACATAAGTGATAGATTTTTTTTTAATCATTTCACCCCGAGCAAGGCGGAAACGCCACTGATGTGCAGTGTTTAAAAGATTAATTAGGAAAGAGTGAGGAGTACAAACTAGTTAGAAAGGAACAATAGAAAGCTGAGAAAGCAGGTGCGATGACAGATACATAGGTGGAGAGAAAGGGAAGGTTATACGGGGGTGGGGAGAGAGCTAGAGACCAGTGGTTAGTAGATGAGTATTGACTTTGCATTTACATTTCTGGAGGTTGTAGCCGTCAGGAAAGCAAGAATATGGGAGCGAGTTCCGCAGGCGGGAAGTGCGAGAGAAGAAGCTGAAGGAGTAGAATTGTCGTTTGCATTTGGCTAACCTGACTGGGAATTGGGTCCCACCAATTCTATATATATATATATATATATACTGGTTAGTTTTTGGTCATAATTACATTAGAGCAGAACACAGTTATATTAAAAAGTGTTCAATACATTAATATTGTAGAACTTGTAAATATTTTTCATTTGGAAATGAGTTATTTCTGCAACCTATGTTTCAACCTTTCGGTGTCTTCAGGTGATTTACGATAATTGATTTTTCCGTTTTTCAGACGCACGAACAGGGATTTTTTACGAACGTGCGACTGAAATTTTCAAAAAACCAAACATTTTCAAAATTAAGAAGAATTTATTTAAATGGAAATTAAAATAGAAAAATGGAAATTGCAAAATTAAAATAGAAAAATGGAAAAAGACCCTGCTATAACTTGGAACATAGTTAAAATAGCCAAATCATACAACAGTGGCAATGTATGCAGATTGGGCCAGGATGAAACGTTAGCTATTATGTTGTCCACAGAACGAAAAAAAATACAAAGATCGGAAATTGTGTCCATATAATTATACTTATAAGTACTTACTATGATCATAGAATCATAGATGAAAGTTTTGTAGGATACTTGAATAACTTCTGAATGACAGGGTTTGGTATGCTGGCTTTTTGCACAAGCTACATGGCTACACTATTTCTGGACAATTGATCAATTTAATCTGATCTTGAATGAAGTTATTTTTTTTAACAGGCTAGCTTCCGGATCATTTCACACGAACGCAGGTGTCACTCAAGGCTCTACCCTAGATCCTAAAGTTTTTTTATTTTTATCAGATCGTCTTGATGTACTCAGTTCCCAAATAAGCACCTACGCATATGACACTTCCATTTATGCCAATGTGAAATCTGACAAGGCCAAAAAAATAAACCTCGCTGCTGCTCTTGAAAAGCACCCCCAATGTATGATGAAATGGGGTAGAAATTAACTCGATTAACAGGGTTTGGTATGCTGGCTTTTTGCACGAGCTACATGGCTACACTATTTCTGGACAATTGATCAATTTAATCTGATCTTGAATGAAGTTATTTTTTTTAACAGGCTAGCTTCCGGATCATTTCACACGAACGCAGGTGTCACTCAAGGCTCTACCCTAGATCCTAAAGTTTTTTTATTTTTATCAGATCGTCTTGATGTACTCAGTTCCCAAATAAGCACCTACGCATATGACACTTCCATTTATGCCAATGTGAAATCTGACAAGGCCAAAAAAATAAACCTCGCTGCTGCTCTTGAAAAGCACCCCCAATGTATGATGAAATGGGGTAGAAATTAACTCGATTAATAGGGTTTGGTATGCTGGCTTTTTGCACGAGCTACATGGCTACACTATTTCTGGACAATTGATCAATTTAATCTGATCTTGAATGAAGTTATTTTTTTTAACAGGCTAGCTTCCGGATCATTTCACACGAACGCAGGTGTCACTCAAGGCTCTACCCTAGATCCTAAAGTTTTTTTATTTTTATCAGATCGTCTTGATGTACTCAGTTCCCAAATAAGCACCTACGCATATGACACTTCCATTCATGCCAATGTGAAATCTGACAAGGCCAAAAAAAATAAACCTCGCTGCTGCTCTTGAAAAGCACCCCCAATGTATGATGAAATGGGGTAGAAATTAACTCGATTTGAATGCTTCCAAAACGAAGCTGATCTCCTTTAACAACCATAGACAAACGTTCCCTCCATCCATCAGCATGGAACACACTAGATTTCCAGAAATCAATACACCGCACCTCCTCGAGCTCACTCTCGCAGCTGATCTCAGTTGGAACGACTACATCGAATCTATAGCTGTATCTACCGCTAGGAATGTTGGGATGCTCTCTCAGTACTTCTCTTCAGAATCCATTTTGAACATTTATAAATCTTCTATTCGTTTGTGCATTGAATACTGTTGTCATATTTGGTCGGGTGATCAGGGTATTCATCATGAGGTTCTCGACAAAATCCAAGGGGGGATCTTCAACCTAGCTGATCATGAGCTGACTGCTCGACTTCAGTTACTTTATCACATAAGAGATGCGGATTCCTTTTGTCATTTCCTCAAATATATTCAGGACTTCTGTTCTGACAAGCTTCTATCCTTGGTGCCTCAGCGGCGTGAATTTACTTGTGCTACTAGACTGGCATCAAGGGCCCACCATTATACCGTCAAAATTAAAATGTAAAATGTTAAATGTAGCCGTCACTTCTACTCTACTAGTTTCTTTGCTCTCACTTTCCCTCTGTGGGACATCCTTTCGTATATTTGCTTCTCTATCACCAATTGTTTAAATGCAACATCAATTGCCATCTTTTACTATCCTAAATCACATCCACCTTCCCAAATCCCATCAACCCCCATTCTTTTTTTACATCCATTGTACCCCGGTCTCTCTCTCTCTCTCTCTCTGACACCCTGCGCACCAGTGGCAGCCCTGCCTTGCTTGGGGTGAAACGTCGGGGAGATGCCGTCGTTAGATCCGACGTGTCTTACCACTAGACTACCAAAGATATCAAGGAAACAAGTGGTAAAACACGTCAGATCTATCGGCAGCATTTCTCCAGAGTAGGTTCGATTCCTGCCGGAAAAAAAGACATTTTCTAAATATGATTTCTCAAAAACGAATAAGGCCAATGGAAAATACAATGTACTGTTTAATTATATATATATATATATATATATATATATATATATTAGTCAACCATATACAAGCCTGTTTCATCAGTGTTGCTAAACACATCCACTTGCTTCTGGCTGGGATCGAAACACGGCCGATTTGGTGTCAGTCAGAGTCACTGACCCCCCTAAGCCATAGACACATGGAAACTAAGAGGGGACATTTTAATATGTTGTATATAAGCAGTGTATACACACGCCAGTTACCGAAAGAAGTTAATTCATTTGAAGAGTAAGGCATATATCGCAGAAGTGGTTACTGTTTTTAAAATTTTCTTCTCTAGAGAGCTCAATCGTAATGAGAGCATAATATATTAGTCATCTACATATAAACCTGTTTCGCTGTATCACTATATATATATATATATATATATATATATGTATATATATATATAGATAGATAGATAGATAGATTATTTTCTTACATACGAATAAAAATAATGTTAAACAAAATAAAATCCAGATACCTCGTTTAATGCCAGTTTCGTAAATTTCCGTATAATTTCGTAATATATATCAAACAAAGATATACAGGTTAAACAGTGGCCCTCCAACTTGAAGGCTCGCCTTGGTTACGGTCATACATTGATGTTGCTTGCATCGGAGAAAACTTTAGCGCTCGCTATTGATTTCAGTCTTGGAATCCCATCACTCCACGATGCCGGACATAAATGATCCCCATTGTGCAAAGGTTCATCTGATAGGTTTTCTTTTTAATTCTACTCAAGATCTAGGCACCGTTATTACCAAACTAACCGGATGAGGGGAACAGGTTTAACCACCTATGACCCGATCATGGAGCAGATAGTACTGGCTTACATAATACTGGTAGCAATCGAGGTGTGAACCGACATAATTGAAGTAGTTTGTGTTACTAATTCTTACTGTTAATGAAGTATTTTACACGTTGTTCTTGCAACAGGCTGGAAGGGTTACATTAGTTGTAATATTCTCAAAGTCAGCCTGACGTCATACATATGCGAGAATTTATATCAATTGTTTCACAATATAGCTTCTGCTTTTATGTGTCATGTCTCTTCAGAATGTAGATAGTTATAATCCTCCACATCATCCTGTCCTTTGTAGCTCTTCGTACCATTTGTTTTTTTCTTCCAAACCCTGCTCTGCTATCCATTTGCTTAATCCCATCAAGTATGTCACACGTTGTTTTACCTTGTCATTCTTTCTCCCTATTTGCCCTATGAGTATCATATTCTCCAAGCCCTCTTTCATCATTACATGTGCCAGACACTTCAGCTGTTTATTTCTGATGTTGAGTATAAATTTTCCTTTCGTTTCCATTTCACCAAAATTTCGTCGTTGCTTACACATTCGGTCCATGCAATCCTCAGCATCCTTCTGTGGAACCACATTTCTGTTGCTTTGTGTCTTTCCTTCATATTTGAGATGATTGTCTAGCATTCTCTGCCATATAGGAGGACACATATCACATAATAGTTCAGTAATCTTGCCTATGTTTCTAACGAATTTTTCTGTCTCTCAATACTCATTTTAGCTTTAGGAATGCGTATTTGACCAAGCCAATACGCATTTAATATTAGTGCCCCATATTCGTTCTTCTGTTAAAACACTTCAAAGATAATTAATTTTCAGTACCTGCTTGATTTTAGTATCCTTTACCTGCAATCGGAATTTTTGCCTTCTCTTTCTGCTGATGAACATGTATTCAGATCTTTTTTTGTAGTTTATATTTAGTCCTTTCTTGTCGCTTTCCTTTGCTGCATTCTGTAGGAGGTTTTATAGTTTCCTTTCCGTGTCTGCTCTCAGCACTATGCCATCTGCTTATCTTAAAACTATGGTTGCCAATGATGAATCCTTGCAGGATCTCTAGTTCTCTTAAAAATGACTCACTTTACACTTGAATATATCCGGTGAGAAAACACATCCTTGTCTTACACCCCTTTCTATTTTTTATATCTGCTGACTTTCTTTCCTGTCCTTATACAGACGATTTACTGCTAGCATAGTTGCTTGATTATTATAATGTCATTCCTCATTACGTCAGTGTTTCCGAGAGAATATATCAGCTGATCAAAATACAATAATTGTTTAATTAGTCGTTTATAATAACATTATGTATTCCTTTTCTCAAACTAAATCGCATGTGCACTGGCGACTTGCCATTTAGACAAAAATCTAAGGGAGAATTGGAATAGTCCATTAATTTTAAAAAAATCACTTTGACTTCTTATCACGTGGTGGTTGTCTTCTTCTACTAAGTACCGCATCCTTTCAGAACGTGGACAATTATGGCTCTTCACAACCTTCTATCTTTTGTTGCTGATAGCAAGAATTATCTCTTTGCCAAGACCTCTGTTTCAAGTTCGCCATCTATTGACACAAGCACGTCAGAGAGGTGTACTGCTGCATTTCTCGATCTCCCTTGCCTTCAATATACCCTGTGAGTATCAAATTTGTCGAGCCCTCCTTCTTCATTAAGTGTCGAGGAAATTTCAGCTGTATCTCTCTGATTCTGAGTATATGTTTTTTCTGTTTTACTTTACATTAAGTATTCGTCTATGTAATTCTCAATATCCTTCTGTAGAGCCACATTGCTGTTACCTTCAGTTTTATCTTTATCTGTGAATAGATTATCGACAATTCCTTGTCAAACATGAAGATATGCAACAATTTGGCACTCTTTTGCTTGTTTCTAAAGTAAGTTTCCATATCACCCAAGAATGTGCATAAAAAATTATCTAAATAAAATAACACTTCTATTCGGATACTAGCTGATTGTTTCTTTTTTTCTGGAGCGATACCAATGAGGTAAATTTCCATTTGTCGTGATCCTGTCAGGATTATGCATTTTTTTATATCATTATTTGCTTGTTCATTTCTATTGCTATTTCCTTAGTGAGATCCTCTATCCCTGTAAAGCCGCCCAGGCTTATTTTCATTGTTTCTCTAACCGATATTCATTTATCAGTTACCTTTTGACGCCCAATTTCATTATTGGATCTTTTTCGATCAACTGAGTTTCTCATTACCACCTCTAGTGGGAACGTCCTCAAATGTTATTGCGGCGTTTTCACCCGAAATCGGATACTCAATCTGCTTACAACTTGAACAAAACTTTCTCTCCGTTAGCATTTGCTTCCCGAGAACCATTATTCATTCCCCGTGTGTCACCGACTTCTTTTTCTATTAACCGCTAGGCAAAATCCAGTTCACTATAAATGTATTCTCTTAGGCACTCTGACTTATCAAAATTATCAATCTGTTCTGAGATCCAAGTGACAGATATTCTATTTTGACCAGGGCTTACCGCCTATCACGTTGAATTCACCGAAGTTAAGCAACGGTGAGCCTGGTCAGTACTTAGATGGGTGACCGCTTGGGAATACCAGGTGCTATAAGCGTATAGTGACGGATGTGCGTTGTGGTGCAGTGGATATCGGCTCGGAAAGAGAAATCGGTGAGCCCAGTTCAAATTCAAATACCCTGCATTCACTTAAGCACTGGTACCCTTGGGAAAAGTATTAATCCGTCCCTTCCCTCCAGTTATGGGTTAAATAACAAGGGTAGGACTTGGGGGCCCTGACCTTAAAAACAAATCCCAATGAATCTTGATACACGAAAAGAAAAATGTATTACTAGACACAAAACTTATATAAAAAACAACAATAAATTGTTGAAAGAAAAAAGTATTACCAGCAATAAATAAATAAAATTTAGTTGGCAATAAATGACCCGCCGAGGTTGATATGCCATAAAACAACCAACCATCTTTCGCAGGAACGTAGTAATGTTTGGTATAAATATTGCATATTTGTATTGCTGACCCATGGGGTATTTGGCCACTCTTTGTACTGGTACAATGGTTTTCTCAGCAAGAAATTTCTTACAGGTTGGAAGAAATATTGAATATTACAGCTCAAGTACATATTCAGTTTGAAAAGTTTACACTGATCAACAAAATATTTTTTGAATATTACAGCTCAAGTACATATTCAGTTTGAAAAGTTTACACTGATCAACAAAAAAATTGAAATGGTGTCAAGTCACTAAACATCATTTTTAGCTATTTCAAGAGTGTTGAATCTAAAAATGGCTTCTTTTGGTTAGCTACCGTTTTTGTGTGAATGTGCGTTGTGGTGCAGTGGATATCGGCTCGGAACAAGAAATCGGGGAGCCGGGTTCGATATTCCAGCTAAATTCGTTCCATTCACTTACGCGCAAATACCCTTGGGAAAGGTATTAATCCGTCTATTCCTTTAATGGGTTCAGCTGGAATTCGAACTCGAAATAAAGTTTACTTGGCGCTAAATGACCCGCCGAGATTAATTTGTCACAACCAACCAACAACTATTTTGATCAACTGCCACATCGGCAATGTTGCGTTTTAGAGCCTCTATTGTTTTGCTTGGGGTGAAATAATTAAAAGAAAGCGCCAAAGTTTATCTTATAAAGCTCAGTATTTGTGCGTTTCTGTTCAACACTGTATATGTTTAATTCTTATTAATATAAAAATCGTTATCTACTTTTCTCTTGATTACGCTTATTGTGTTCTTTTTCCTTAGCAATATTTCTGGTTTCCACTTTTACTGTCTTACTTAGAACAAAATCGATTAAAAACAAAATGTTATTTTTTATTGATATGCGTGTTTAATTTTGAAATGCTCATTTCATGCTTTCTTTTAAAAGTGAAATTAATATCAACTGGCCAAGATCAATAAATTCTATTAATGAAAAATGCACCTCCCGACAGCAATCGAATTTTTTATTTGATTTGCAATCAGAGAACCAGAGTAGCGTTACTAATCGTTATCGTCATAGCAAAGACAGACTCAATTACCTGTTTTATTAATCTTCATATCTGTTAAGTTCGTTTTCCTACTTGAAATGTAAACACAGGAATTTTAAATGGATTTCTTATGGCTGTTAGATGAAAAAATTAAAATACTTTATATTTATGTTCAAACAACTAAGTATATTTTATATATATTTTGTATATATTTTTATTTTCATATATCTACGCAGATGACACTACAATATACTCCCGCTCCAGTAAGAAACCTGTCGTGGCGGACAGACATAATCTCGCCGCTGGCCTTGAGCGGGATCTACACTCTGTGGTGAACTGGGGCAAGAAGTGGCTTGTCAACTTCAATTCCTCTAAGACCAAGCTCTTGTCTGTCCACCATTACAGGCAACCTCTTCTGCCTCCCATAAGCATGGACCAGGTGATTCTCCCGGAGAGTAATACACTACGCCTCCTCGGACTTACCCTGTCCTCAGACCTCAAATGGGACCACTATATTGAATCCATAGCAAAATCTACTGCTAAGAAGATTGGGTCACTATGTCGATCCAGGATGTTTTTTCCACCTGAATCAATCCTGCATATATACAAGTCAACTATCCGTCCGTGCATGGAGTACTGCTGCCATTTATGGTCAAGTGCCCCTGCTGTTCTCCTCAGTGTTCTTGACAAGCTCCAAAGGAGAGTCTGTAATGTGATAGGTACTGATCTGGCGACTCGACTGCAGCCACTTTCCCATCGTCGAAATGTGGCCTCCCTCTGTCTCTTCTATAAATACTTTCATGGCTTCTGCTCGGATGAGCTTAAGTCACTGATGCCTCCTCAACAGATGTTTAACCGTGCAACCAGACTGGCAACTGGGTCCCACCCATTCACAGTCAGGTTAGCCAAATGCAGACGACAATTCTACTCCTGCAGCTTCCTCTCTCGCACTTCCCGCCTGTGGAACTCACTCCCGTATTCTTGCTTTCCTGACGGCTACAACCTCCAGAAATTTAAATGCAAAGTTAATACTCATCTACTAACCACTGGCCTCTAGCTCTCTCCCCTCCCCTGTATAACCTTCCCTTTCTCCCCACCTATGTATCTGTCATCGCACCTGCTTTCTCAGATTTCTATTGTTCCTTTCTAACTAGCTTGTACTCCTCACTCTTTTCTAATTAATCTTTTTACATTTATGTAACCCCCTGCACATCAGTGGCGTTTTCGCCTTGCTCGGGGTGAAATGATTAAAATATATATATATATATATATATATATATATATATATATAGCATTTTGAAAAAATTTTGAAAGATATTTTAATCTGACATTATTTGAAGTAAATTCATTTACTATTCTTTTTTTTTAATTTTCGGAATTATATTAAAACATTTGATATTCCGCCTTCTGAGGAGATGGGTGCCTCCACCTGTCGAAATATATCCGGATTTATGATAGTTTTTAATATATGCTGATGTTTGTCTGTATACAAACACACACACACACACACACACACACACACACACACACACACACATACATATATATACATATATATATATATAAAGTTATTTATAAATGGAACTTTGTCTGTGTTTGTGTATGTGTGTGTCTGTGTGCCTGTGTGTCCGTTATCTTTAGACTCCGAAACGGCTGAACCGATTTTCTTAAAAATTTACACAGTTGTACTATAAGCGTCTGCGAGTGTTCTTGGCTAGGTTTTGTGTTGTGGTAGCTCCAATAAATATCGAAAATCGATAATCTAATAAATCGGGTTATAGAAGGAGTGGTCTGATTTTAATCAAATTTAATGCACTCATAGACATAAGAAACGATATTCAGAAGTTTCAAGATTGCAATTCTTACAATAGTGCAAAAAATTGGTAATATATATATATATATATATATATATATATATATATATATAAAAGGCAAGATGTGTGTCTGTTTATCTGCCTGTATGTCTGCATTTTTTCCGCCTTTTTATTTTAGTTTTTGCTTCGGGTTTGGCTCTAAGTAGGTATAATTGTAGTTCTTAGTCTCAGCCATGATACCATTTACTCAGAGGACTTATTTAGCCTTCAAAATTCAGTTTACGACGAAAAACCTTATTTGATATCGATACCAGGAAATCAAAATTTGACTTACATCCATTCATTTTTCTTTCAGTATACGGTTTGGCTTTAACTGGAAACAACTCTTGCGTTTTAGTCTTTCGTGTCAACGTCCAAAGAGTCTGAGCTCCAGGACCATGGATTAGTTTTAAAGCTTTCATTACACCCGGGCAACGCCGGGCTATACTGCTAGTATATATATATATATATATATATATATATATATATATATATATATATATATATATCAGTATTGAGAAAAAACTGACCACATAATTAAATGGATATAAATCCAGATTTTATTTCAGCAATGTAAAATAAAAAGAAATACAATTGTCTCGTTTAGACCGTTCATAAACAAATAAATATTAATTTCACTCAGAATATCTTTAGAAAAAAGTTTTATTACGGAGGGATTTTAAACCGGAAATCAATTGGACATAGGCACATCAAATCACACATATAACACAATACAAAATAAGTAATGAAACCACACATACATAAAACAATTACCAAGGAATTATACACATGCAAAAAGGAAAAAAGGATAAACATGCGCAGAACAGCACCCAGACATAATTAATCACACATGAATTACTTAATATATCCTTGTCTTACGCCCCTTTCTTTCTCTGCATATATGCTGAATTCATCTCCTCTCCGTATGCAAGCAATTTGCTGCCAGTCGAGGTACTTGATTATTCTAATGTCTTTCCCAAATACGTCTAGGTTGCTGAGCATTTCTATCAAATTTTTGTGTCGTACTTTTTCGAACGCATTTTCGTAATCTATAAAACACAGTTATACGTTCTTTTTAATTTGTATTACCTTTTCTGACGGCATTCTAAGCATAAATATAGCCTTCCTTGTTCAAATGTCATTGACGAAACCGTACTGTTCTTGTCCTATCTCTGGCCTGATTCTGTTTTGCGCTCTATTCATCAGGATTCGGATGATGTGTTTTGTTATGTGATTCTTTAAGCTGATTGTTCGGTGGAGTTCACATTTTAGTGTCGAAATAGATATTTCTTCCAATCCTAAAATAAATAGTTCATTTTCTGGATATTAAACTTAGGTTGGTTAAACAGAAATTATTCTATAAAAACCCAATGAAAATTCTATTAATAAATCTAAAAATAGGAAAGGAAACTTTTATGGTTCAACTCCCTTTTTTGCCAATTGTTTAACATGAATATGAGTCAATATTTTCTGAAATTCATCGATAAACATTTAACGTTAACAACCAAATAAATAAGATCTTTAATGGAAAAACATTAGAAATTAGTTATTCCTGTATTAGCAATAACCACAGCATCATTAATTATCATAATTTTTATATATTTTTATAATAATCACCAAATAAATATAAATCTCCTGTAATTGTAGAATTAAAGATAACTGTCAAATTAGATGGATCTGCATATCTGAAAAAGTTATATATCAAGGTACTATTTTCCCTAAGGAATATGATACCTTGGAATTTTTGCCGTACCTTGGAAACGTAGATTTTATAATCATAAATATTCCTTCTTTTACACCCCCCCGCCTTAAATTCCAGACAACTCTTTCTAAATATTTCTGGGAAGTAAAAGATAGAGGACTCTCTCCACAGACTAAACTTCTATTAGCTTTAGAAATAGATGCAACGTATGTTTAAATGAAAAAGTAAAAATAATTAAATTTTGTGGTAAATGCCAGCTTTTGAACAAAAGAAATGAAGTGATGCCTAAATGTCGTCACAAAAATAAAATTAAAGTATCGGAATTGTAGGATTAATATAATTGTGTAGCAATTCCAATTGCTGTTTATTTCCTAATTGCAATTCTGCTCCGTTATTTCTACGCACGCTCACACACAGTCAGACACACACACACATCTCTCTCTCTCTCTCTCTCTCTCTCTCTATATATATATATATATATATATATATATATATATATATTTATATATTCTCACTTTATGTTATTTTTTCTATATTTAAATCGGTTGAAGATTGACCTTGTTTCTGGAATGTTATTCATTTCTGACTGTATATTGTGATTTTTAGTACATTGGCTTATTCGTCATTATCTAGATTATTCTATTTAGTTTTCTGTATCATATATTCTCTGGTAAAATGATTTTTAGAAACCGATTTTATTTTTGAAAAAGATTTTTAAAAAAAGAGAAATGGTTTAAAAAATTGTCCATTAAAAAATATGTTTATAATTGTTCTGTCAGCTGATATTTGTAAATGTGTGTGTAAAATCTGTCCCTAATTTTTCTTTAGAAATTTATTTATTTATTTATTTATTTTTCTTTCTCTCCCACCTCTTTATCTTTTGTGAAAATTATGTCTGTATGTTCATATTTTATATGTCTCTTTTTTTATGTCTGGTTCAAATGACATAATGTTCACTCCCCTTGTCAGAAACTGTTTTAGTGAATGTAACTTAAACCTTTATTTTTCTACGGTTCAAATTGAAAAAATAATTTTTAAGAAAATTTTTAAAAGAAAATTTTTGAAAAATAAAAAAAAACTACGGTTCAAATTGAAAAATATTTTATAATAAAAATTTTGTAATGAAAATGTTTGAAAAATTAAAAACAAATCTGTTTTTGTTTTAGCTAAAATGTATGACTGTATGAGTTTCTGACCCCTTTCTCTTAACTCTTTTCCTTCTCTTCCCTTTTTTACGCATTCCTTCCAAAATAATGTGCATGTGATTAATTCTGTCTGCGTGTAGTTTTGTGCAAGTATATCACTTTTTCTTTATTGCGTGTGTATAATTTCTTGTTAATTGTTTTATGTATGTGTGATTTAATTTCTTATTCTGTATTGTGTTATCTGTTTGATTTGATGTATCTATTCGTAACTGACTGACCGACTGATATTGCGTAAACGTATATCACCAAATAAATGACCCTTAAATGTGGGTTAGATCTGTTTAATTAAGCAGCAACAATAAATAAATAAATAATTTGACTCAGTGAATTGGCTTTTGCGAATTTTGATGTTTTAAGTTTTTAGTTCTTTTCTATGAATTATGCAAAGTAAAAAATGGGAAAATAGACGATTTGCTTATTGAAAGATTGACAATTGTGCGTTAAAAAATTTATAGGCGAAAAAACATTCTCGTTACTCTCATATTCTTCTGGCATTCTCAGCATCCTTCTGTGGAACCACTTTTCTTCTGCCTCAAGTCTCTTCTTTACCGATGAGGAAACATCATAGGTTTTGTGTATTTTGTTTTTCTTACTATCATGATTTTGACGTGTCTCATTTTGAACATCTATGGCTGTTCCTCTGACTGACAACTATACATCCTGTGATTTTTTGTTCTTTTTTTCTCAGTTTATTTTACAACACTTTCTAGAGGTTCCTATTGTTCTCCTTTTATGTCTGCTATTCACAGACTCACGACGATCACATGAATTTATAACATTTTTAAAATCACGCTCTAACCACTGACTGCGCCCGAACCTTGTCTAGCTTTTATGCTTTCTATTCTTAGCTTTCTGTAAGCAGTCACTTTTTTTATTTTAAACCCTGTCTGATAATTAACTAATTTTCTTCCAGACTGGCCCATGAAAAAAATAGCAGAAAGTAAGCTTTGACATTTATTAATCTCAGTATTAAAGAACGGGAACAGGTGCAATAATAAATTATTCAACAACTCAAGAACATTAGGTTCTCCAGCAAATAAGTGAATTATAGCCGAGAAGGCGCCGTGAATATCTAGAGAAAGAAAAATATGTCTTTAACATAATTTATCTTATATATATATATATATATAATACTAAAATGCTTGGAAGTATTCATCGTCATTTGTTGCTTTCCGAGTAAAGACAAAGTAAGAAAACCAAAGACAATTTTAATATTTAATTTAAAAATGAAAAAAGGCTATTTGTACGATTATCTTTTGCTTAACAAGATAACAGGGTATAGTTTCAAAACTACAGTAATGAGCCCTACTGCTTGTCTGGGGGTAACAGGTGCAAGCTGACGTTTTTTATGCATAAACGAAAGGTTATGTTAAGTATATATGTAACTCTCAAACCAGAAACGCGAGAGACAGCGAATCATAATTTAACTATTTTTCTATGAGATAAGACAAATGGGGAAGCATAAAATAAATTCTGTCTATGTTTCTGTAATGAGAGGCTATCATTAGTTACATTAATTACAAAAGAAATAATTTCCTGATCTTTTTTCTTATTATCACAACACTTCATCTACTATTCTCGCTGACATTTATTCAGGTGTCTGTTAACTTACTGAGAATTTCGAATTGGACCCTTTATTATACGGGGAAGTATTGTTTATTTTTTGATCGGAATATCAATATTTCGTTCTGTTTTTTTTGTGTTTTTAAGTCGTGTGAAGTTATTACTAGTCAATAGGCTAGGGTTGTATCTCTTGACCTATTTTAAACATCAGGACGCACTGTAGAATAACTAAAGCTCCAGGATGCATTTTAAATTTTAATGAGGAAAAATTAATGAACTGAAAACAGAAAAATAATAAAGACGTCTCCTGAAATAAGTGTGGTATATGGTGTCTGAATGTGCCTTTTGGTTCATTGGGTCGGCTCGGAACAATAAGCCAGGAAGCCGAGTTCGAATTCCAGTCGGATTCCTTGCATTCACATACGCTCAAATACCCTTGAAAAATGTATTAATCCGTCTCTTCTCTCCGGTTATGGCTTAAATAACAGGCTATATTGGGTTCTGTAGCCTTGGCTGGCAACCAGTCTACTGCAGAATGTAATGGCAACCTACTGCGGGATAATCATCTGCCTCGTCAGTCATGTCTCGAAAGAGACATGATCGCACAAGCGTGTATTTCGTATGGCAGTTAATTGACTGACATGGGATCTACATGCATGTTTCTGGTATAGCTTGTGATCTACAACAATGTTTAAAGTTTCCAAATACGCAAGCTTACTACTAATGTGTAGTCATCCCCTCCTCTCTCTCTCTCTCTCTCTCTTTGACAAGTTCAAATTTCAATTAAAGCCGCTTTCATTGAAGATTACCTTTTACTCACCATAATAACTTGGTAAAAAGTGTGGCATCTACATTTCAGAAACATTCAAAGCGACATGCAGAGATCACATTACTTGGGGACATATGACAAGTTCAGATTTTAATTAGAGCGTTCCTCTTTGAATATTATCCCCTGCCTAATGTAAAACTATGCATTTTATTCGACTTCCGGTTGATTTGGTGGATAAACCAAATCAGTTTTTATAGTTTATACACTATAATTTTTTACTGTAGATCAAAAGCCTATCTAGATTTAAGCTGTAGTTTACAATGGAGTGTATATCGCATAATATACCAGCAGTCGTTTGTGTTTAAAACTTATATTTTATATTTACGTATGCTTGCATGAAGCCTGAGCCTGATGTGCTTTGGCAAATTTTTAAATGTTAGACCTCATATGTGATAAATATTAGGCATTATCTAAACTTATTTATAAATAGAACTTTGTCTGTGTGTGTGTATGTGTGTGTGTGTGTGTATCTGTCCGTTACCTATAAACTCCGAAACGGCTGAACTGATTTTCTTGAAAATTTACACAGTTGTACTATAAGCATCTGCGAGTGTTCTTAGCTAGGTTTTGTGTCGAGGTACCCCCGTTAAATATCGAAAACTGATAATCGAAAAAATCGGGTTATAGAAGGAGTGGTGCAATTTTAATCAAATTTGATACACTCATAGACAAAGACACAAGAAACGATATTCAGAAGTTTCAAGGTTGCAGTTCTTACAATAGTGCAAAAAATCGATAATATATATATATATATATATATATATATATATAAAGCAAGATGTTTGTGTGTGTGTGTCTGTTTATCTGCCTGTATGTCTGTATTTTTTTCAGCCTTTTATTTTAGTTTTTGCTTTGGGTTTTTAGTCTCAGCCATGATACCATTTACTGAGAGGACTTATTTAGTCTTCAAAATTCAATTTACGACGAAAAAACTTATTTGATATCGATACCAGGAAATCAAAATTTGACTTATATCCATTTATTGTTCTTTCAGTCTACGGTTTCGCTTTAAATGGAAACAATTATTGCATTCGTGCCAACGTCCAAAGAGTCTGAGCTCCAGGACAATGGATTAGTTTTAAAGTTTTCATTACACACGAGCAACGCCTGACTATACTGCTAGTATGTGATAAATGTTCGGCCTTATATGTGAAGCATTCATGCAAATGAACTAATGAATGAGCTCCTATTGCTTCAGAGAGGCCGATAATGACTGATTTAAATTCCTTGATGAAGGCAAGGATTATTCACTCTTTCTTAAAAATTAAGAAATTTTGCATCCAGTTTATACTAGATTGGCAACTAGGTCCCACAATTTCTACTCCAACAGCTTCTTTTCTCGCACTTCCCGCCTGTGGAATTCTCTTCCGCATGATTGCTTCCCCGACGGCTACAACCTCCAGGAGTTTAAATGTAAGGTCAATAGACACCTCCTAACACACTAACTCGCACGCATTCCCTCCAACACTCTCCCTACGTACCTCCTAACTCGTCTATCACCCTCCCTCTGACATTTCCTATACCCAGTGTAACCGCCTGCGCTATAGTGGCAGTGGACTGCCTTACTTGGGGTGATATGATTAAAAAAATAACACATGACAAAGATTTGACTTAGGCATGGAAGTCATGTGCTTGGTGTCTCTAACCGTTTTAAAAATAAAGATTTTTTAAAATATATTAATTCATAATTTACTGCTTTGTTAACTTGAGGCGCACCGGTTGAGAATTAGTGGGCCAAAGGGTTACAGTGTTGGTTTGGGAATTTTGTGGTAAAATAGTTGTGAGTTCGATTCCTAGGACGAATAGGAGAGGATCAGACTCAGACCCATCAATAATTCAGCGTACTAAATAAAACAAAAAAACCCCCTCAAAACAAGATAGATTAAATATCACTAGATATGGACAGTGAAATGAGAAAAATCTGCTTCTTAAATTAAATAAAGGGTTCAGTTAAATATTTCCTGAAGGTTATATTAGACAGACACCTGAAGAAGGCTGGAAGTCACAATGACCGAAACGTTTTGATATTAGCAACAAAGATCCTACAGCCACACCCGGTTATGTGATTGATGATGAAGGTAGATGTTGTGGAGTAGCTTTCGCACTGAAGGTAATAATCGTGCTATGTCGGTTGCTAATCGACTTAACTTTTCTTTTTTTTTTTTTTTTTTTAATCATATCACCCCAAGCAAGGCGAAAACGCCACTGATGCACAGGGTCTATGTAAGAGTGAAAAGACTGGAAAAGAGAAAAACAGGAAACCACATCCTAAACAGGAAACAAGGGATGAGCCTTTTCACCTGTTCAATAGACGTGGGTGGAGTGTGAACCGGGCGATAGTTTAGTCTATTGTATACTGATATCTTGACATCTCCCATCTCTTCTCAAATATTAGTACATCCAGGAATGCTAGTTTGCTGTAATTTTCTTTTTTCATTGTGAACTATATTTTTTATAATCATTTCACCCCAAGCAAAGCAGTACTGCTACTGGTGCGCAGAGGTTTACATAACTCGTAAGTGATGAGAAAGAGGAACATGTTATAGGGGTTGTCAGAAATTGGGCAAGAGAAGGATGAGAACACTGGTGTGCATGACAGTAGAGTGAACGGGAAAAATAACATGATACAAGGGTTGTCAGTAAAACGATGCAAGTCTAGGAGATAGAAGATGGCAATTGACCTTACAATTAAATTCTTGTAGATTGTAGCTGCCTCGGAAGCAAGTATACAGAAGCAAGTATACAGAAGGGAAATCTACTATCGGGAACTTGAGAAAAGTAGCTGTAGGGTAGAAGCTATGGTTACATTAGTTTCAATCTAAAAGAATAGGACTTAGTTGTTAGTATAGTAGCTCGAGTAAATTCATGCATAGTGGGCACCAGGGAGATAAATTAATTAGAGCAGAAGACGTGGAAGTATTTGTAGAAGGGACGGAGTGAAACCACATTTCGTCGGTGAGAAAGTGCCTGGAGCAGAGCTATCAGTTCGGGATTGATCAAATTTCAGATTCTCGGTTGGATTTTTTCAAAAAGCCTGAGATGAACAGCAGAGGCACCCGACCAGATGTAACAGTAGTATTTAATGCACGGGTGGGTGGTAGATTTATATATGTGCAGGATGTATTCAGACGAGGAAAACTTCCAAACACAGTGAGCCAACCTTCCTAGCAGCGGAGTGTGAACCGGGCGATAGTTTAGTCTATCTACTCCAATTGAAAAATAAAATTAAAAAAAAGAGTTGGAAGATTGGAAAAGAGAAAAACCGGAAACCACATCCTGAACAGGAAACAAGGGATGAGCCTCTTCACCTGTTCAATAGACGTGAAAATAAAAAAATAATTTTTTTTCTTTTTTTTTTTTACTAAGTTTCAACTTAGTAAAAGTCGAAACGGCCTTTAAACTAACAATTTCGTAGAATTTAGTCCCAAAATTAAATGAATAAAATCAAATATGGTAGAATCAATTAGCAGAAAATTCAATCTTATCTTAGCACGTGCGGACCACTGAAAGTTAACGCACCTAAAATGTTAGGAACTTGGTAACCTTCCACTGAAAGCTGACTCCTTAGTATTCGGCTAACTGCCGACTCATATCAACTGCCTCGTAGTTCTACTGAACTCCAATAGAACTCTCTAGAAATTCTAAGACCTCCTATGAACTTCCCAAGAACTTCTCGAGTTAACTTCCTGTTAACACTTATTAATATAGGAGGGAAAGTCCATTATCTGAGAAATAGATCTGTTTCACCATAACAGTAGAAAAGACATGATTTATGAAAACAAACTATATTGTTCTCTATATTTATTAAAGAATTTGTGTCAATTTTGTTCTGGTAGTCCTTAAGAAACCTGTGTATATTATTGAGGATGCGTGTTGTGGTGCATTGGATATCGGCTCGGAACGAGAAATCGGAGAGCCGAGTTCGAATTCCAGTTGAATTCATTGCATTCACTTACGCGCAAATACCCTTGGGAAAGGTATTAATTCGTCTATTCCTTCCAGTTATGGGTTAAATAACAGGACAGATTGGGTTCTATAGCCTTCGTCGACAACCAGTCTACCGCAGAAAGCAATGGCAACCTACTGCGAGATAATCTTCTGCCCAGTCAGTCATGTTTCTTTCGAGACTTGATCGCCCAAGCGTTTATCACGTATGGCACTTAACTGACTGATATTATTGCAAAAAACAAAAAGTTAAAAATTGCATTTATCGTAATAATTGGGTATAGTTGGTAAAAATATCAGAAGAATGATAGAGTGTAGGGTGTTTACAGGCAGAAAATGATTGAAAACTGTTAGAAATTTTTTGGAGATAATAATGATTTAATCGGGGAGTCGAGTTCGAATTCCAATTGAATTCATTGCATTCAATTACGCGCAAATACCCTTGGGAAAGGTATTAATCCGTCTCTTCCCTCCAGATATGGGTTAAATAACAGGACAGATTGGGTTATATAGCCTTGGTCGGCAACCAGTCTACCGCAGAAAGCAATGGCAACCTACTGTGGGATAATCTGCCCAGTCAGTCATGTCTCTTTCGAGACAAGATCGCCCAAGCGTGTTTCACGTATGGCACTTAACTGACTGAATGATTTCATGATACATGTCCTGACTTACTAGGTACGAAATGATATTATTCTCTCGATACTGACGCACATTTAATCTAAAACGTTTTAGAATAACGCACTCTCACAAGATGAATAGTTACAAATATAAACCCAAAATATTAGAATATCTTCTATAAAATTTGACGTTTTATTTGTAATTAAAGAAATAATTGAAACATTCAGACTCGCGAAATCACGATTTCGCCACAAGTCAATGCATTTTTAAAAAATTTCTGATCTGGAAATCGCACTGCTAAAAAGAAATGTGTGTTGTACTTTAAAACTTTTTCATGACATTTGCGATGTTTACGATTTTATGCCTACTGCAGAGCATGATTCTCTGCGAGTAGAAAAATAAGTTACGTCAGGTGCAAAGCTTTCAGCTCGTTACAAAATAAATGCATATTCTGAAAACGAAATGCATCCAATTCACTAAAAGTATTAAGAAGCGGGCAAAAGTAATAAAAATGGACATTCTATCTACCTCTCTATCTATCTATCTATCTATCTATCTATCTATCTACATTTTTGTCCCTATCTATCTATCTATCTATCTATCTATCTATCTAAGTCTGTTCATATCTATCTATCTATCTATCTATCTATCTATCTATCTAAGTCTGTTCATATCTATCTATCTATCTATCTATCTATCTATCTATCTATCTATCTATCTATCTGTCTGTCTATCTATCTATCTATCTATCTATCTATCTATCTATCTATCTATCTATCTAAACCTATTCATATCTGTCTAAATTTATTCATATCTATCTATCTATCTATCTATCTATCTATCTATCTCATTCTATTCATATCTATCTATCTATCTATCTATCTATCTATCTAAACCTATTCATATCTATCTATCTATCTATCTATCTATCTATCTATCTATCTATCTATCTATCTATCTAAGTCTGTTCATATCTATCTATCTATCTATCTATCTATCTATATATATATATATATATATATATATATATATATATATAAATTCTTGAACTGTCTCTCCTAAAAATTAATTTAAATTTATTTAATCTTATCAGAATTATACACTGTAATTACCTTTAAATTTATTTGTTTTAAAGAGATCTATCTATCTATCTATCTATCTATCTATCTATCTAATATATATATATATATATATATATATATATATATATATATCAATATCTATCTATCTATCTATCTATCTATCTAGCGTCATATTCTTAAACTATCTCTCCGTAAAATTTATTTAAATTTACTTAATCTTATCAGAATTATACCTTGAAGTTATCTTCAATTTTATTTGTTCACTATCTGTCCGAAGTGTGGCACCTCGGCGTGATGTAATGGTTAGCCAGCTTGTCTCGCTAAAGAGTAGTGAGTTCAATCCTCACTGGGTGCCCGATACTTTCGGTCTTTTGCGACATCGAAGCAGTATTTGAAAATGTACTCTCTGTTCAAACTGGAATTTTTTATAATAGAGTTACTACAATTGTTTACACATGTTTGGGCATGATTGGATAAATTCTCAGTCACTCACCGTTTTCTCTGCTATTTTCTATATTGCATACCAGTTACAAAGACATGACAGATATAACTGGCGACGGGACAAAGTCCGCAGAGAGTCCAACTAATGACTGGAGACGGGACAGAGTACACGAGATCCTTGCTAATTACGGAACACGAGACATAGTACACGAGAGTCGGGCTAATGACAGGGCACGGGACAATACACGAAACCATCATTAGATCTAATATGTCTTAACCACTCGACCATCCAGGTCTAAATAGTTCTTTTGAACACATATTTTCTCGATTTTCTATGAAGCAGAACGAAATATATTATTACTACTATAAATGCTATTAATCCAACGACGACGACCACCACGCCGCCACTACGACCGCCGCCGACCACTAGTTTTATTTTGACAGCGATTAATATTTTACAAAATGTTAATCGGATTATTGCAAGGGAATAAAAACAAGTGGGATCAAACAATCTTATTTTAAACAGAAGATGAGTCTAATTTCTTCTTCTTCTTCTTCTATGTGCCCTGTCCCTTCAGGACGTAGGCGATCATGGCTCTCCACGTCTCCCTATCCCTTGTGGCTCTTAGTATGTTTGCTCCTGTTGCTCCTGGCAACCCCCGTTCCGTCATCCACCTGACCAGTCCCTGCAAATATGTTATCCGCTGCCTTCCTCTGTCTCTCCTTCCTTCTATCTGTCCAGTCAGTATCAGGTTCTCTAGGCTCTCCTTCCTCATTGCATGTCCCAGGAACTTCAGTTGTCTCTTCCTTATGCTCAGCATCAATTTCCTTTTTGTTGCCATTCTTTCTAACACCTCGTCGTTGCTTGTATGCTCAGTCCACGATATCCGTAGTAAAAAAAATCTTGTGCCCCGGCAACATGGATTAAGCGTGCTACTAGACTGGTATCTCGGTTCCACCCTTTTACTGTTGAGATTGCTAAACAGTCTCTTTTCTCGAAATTCCCTGCTGTGGAACTCCTTTCCGTTTTCTCGTTTCCCTGACAACTACAATCTTCAAAAATTTAAATGCAACGTCAACTTTTTCAGATTGAATTTTTTATATAGATTTTTTTAAATGTTAAAAGAAAAAAGATCAGTTTGTTGAAAACAGAATAAATGATTTACTAATAGGATAAATAAACTAGCATAAGAACCCTCCCACACATTCACAACCCACTCAGAAAACACAAAAGGAAAGTTTTAAAAACACTATGTCTAGCTTATTAGAAAATGTTTCAAAGTTGTTCTTCACTGACATTAACAAAAGATTCTGTCTGATAACAGCCCTTTAAACAATTAAGAAACAAATGTTTTTTTTAATATGAAATTTTTATATAGATTTATATGAAATGTTCAAAAGAAAAAATCCTTTTTCATTTTTAATAAATTATTTCATACCAACTTCCACAGCGAAAACCATATCAATGTTAATAAAAAGCACAACAGTTGGTGTCTTGAAATAAGTTTCAAAGAAGAAACAAAAACAGTCACCGAAAAACTCTCTTAATCTAGTTGTTACTTAATTTTAATGAAACAAAATCTTCCAAAATTTAAATAGTAAAAATTAAATGGGAAAATTTATCCATAATATCCAAAGAAGGATATTGATTCTGACCAGGCATCTTGACTTCAGTCACTTTCTATCCGCCGTCGTTTTCGACAAATATTTTCAGGGCTATTGATTCTGGTGACCCAAATACATTAATTTAAGCCAGCTATTAGATTGGCATCTAGGTCCCACCATTTTATTAACTGAATAGCTAAAGACAACCGCCACTTCTATTCCAATAGTTTCGTTTCTCGAACTTCCCATCTGTAGAATTCTCTTCCGTTTCCTCATTTCCCTGACAACTACAATCGCCAAGATATAGATGCAAAGTCAATCGCCATCATCTGTCTTATCGAACACCGTTCATCTTTTGCCTTATCGTCAATGTTCCCTATTCTGAGTCTTCTCTTTTGCTTTCACTCACTGTAACCACTAACCTGTGTACTAGTGGCATTCTCGTCTTGCTTTGGGTGAAATGATTAAAAAATCGTCTTTCATCTTCTATAGAAGATAACACATGATTAAAAAATCGTCTTTCATCTTCTATAGAAGATAACACAAGATTAGAATGAATCGAGTTAACAGTTAAAAAAATAAATTATCGAAGACATACATGAACACCAGAGAAGTTTTGGTGAATTCTTTGCCGAATGTAGAAGCGGGAGCATTGTGTTATGGTCATTATACGCCTATATAGTGGCTGGCTATTCGTTTCCAAGTACTACAGCCTGCTAGAATGGTTAGTTGATCCCTGTTGCAGAAGCCTGTCCTGGCACTGTCAAGTTTCTTCAGCACCCACAAACCCAAACTGTGGTTTAAACTGCAGTGTTGACCTGTGATTTCGAGATAACATAACCAGCCAGTTTCCTTCACAGAGCATGGAAAAATTTTCAGTCAATTTCCAATGGCGTAGCTCGCTGTAATCACTTCCCCGGCTGATAATATCAAGAAGTAACCACCTTAGGAAATCGATCATAGTGAGATTCGAACACGGGTCTTATTGTCGGACACGTTGGCACACACATACATGTATTCACATTGATACGCGTCTCTATGTTTTAATTTCTTCACTGAACTGAACATACTTTTTTAAATCATTACTCCCCCAAGCAAGGTGAAAAATATTTTTTGAATACTCTTCTCTCTCTTCCCTCTCTCTTTCTCTTTGTCCTAATTGTATATATATATATATATATATATATATATATATATAGGGTGTCCCAGAAGTCACTCACCATATCGTAATTTTTTATTTTCTCTATGTTTCAAATTTGATATGATATGGGTGACAAACTACCAGTACAAGAAAAAGTAAAACTGTTGTTTTTTTATGATTGGAAGAGATCGGGCAACATTGTCATAGCTTAAAAATTTAATCGCAATCATCCTGAGCAAGAAAAACGATTTGAGTCATACCACTGTCTGTCGTTTGATCAAACGCTTCTATGAAACTTGATCAACTGATGACTGTGAGACATGCTGTCCACTAAAGAGTGCAACTAGTGAAGAAACATCCATTATGGTTTTGGCGAATATTGCTAGAAGCCCCGGGAAATCAGTAAGGAAAATAAGCCAGGAGCTAACGATTACCAATACATCAGTATATCCTATTCTTAAAACACAAAATTTTATCCGTAGAAACAATTTGAGCATCTGTTAAGATTATGATCAATAAAATTCATATTCATATGTATTTTTTAAAAATCTGGATGGGGCACCACTTCTGGGAAACCCTCTAGCTATTGGCCGCGTATAATAATATGCGCTAAAAAGTCTGCTTACTTCCACCGAACGCCCATAGCCCAGCGGTGGAGTCCCCGACTGACGCCATTTCGGTCGGGTTTCAATCCTGGGTTAAAAAGCAATCGGAGTCTAACCGTACTGATGAGCTGTGATACAGCAAAACAGATCTATCTGCGGATGACAATATATATAAGAACAGAAATGGAGGTTGTTTCCAACGATAGTAATTGGTATAGAAGAAAAAGTGCGGGAAGCCGTGAACGTGTTGTTTAGATTTTGAAGCAGAAAGACGAAATCAAATTTCGCAAGTCAGTAAAAAAAACCTTTTACGGTCAACGAATGCGACAGAAGAAATTTGTGAAAAAAAAAAAACATAAAAAAACACGCAACACGCATGCACGTATATGAACTTTCTGACGCACTTGAAATCTATTTATACACGATACCTTGGCTATCAGAAAAGCAAACGGATCTCGACAGATAAAGTCACAATTTTATTCGCCTGAGGAAAGTCAACATTAGACTGGAAACACGTGTCGCGATACAAATACCATTATGGACACTTAATATATCATAAAAAAGCAAGTAATAATTATAAAAATAGCAACAATAGATAAAACGTTTACGGCTTCCCGCACTTTTTCTTATATATATATATATATATATATATATATATATATATATATATATATATATATATATTGATAGGTCAACGAGGCAGACCTTTGTGATTAAGAAATAATTTTATTTTTAATTTCATGCTATAAACAAGTCATATTTGTTTCAAATCAGATTAATTTAACTTTAAATTTGATCAATTTTCAGAACTTACGCATGGGAGATGTACATTTTATTTTTGCAAGATTTTTAAAACCGAGAATTAACTTTTGTTTACAAATGTGTCGATCACTTAAAAATGGCTGAAAAATGAAAGTTAAGAAAAATATCAGAAAGTTTTAGATTCCAATGTACATAATTTATATTTGATGTACACGAGAGCATTTTGCTTAGCTGAAATAGTAAATTTAATCATTTAGCTTTCAATTTAGTCGAAATTGAAGTTTCATGAAAAATATTTTATTTTTAAAAATTCAATTTAAAACTTAGGTATTGAAAAAGGAGTGGATATAGCTATATTTATATATAAGCCTGTTTATTATCTGTCTCACTCTTATCTATCTACCTATCTATCGATACAACACACGCGCGTGTGGTTGTGTGTGTGGCGAGAAAGTGGAGCAGCAGCAAAGGAAAGAGTGATAAAAGTCATGGTATAGAATGAAAAGGGTTGAAGATAGAATAAGCTTCGTCCTATTCTCTACTAAGTTTAGTCAACATTTATATTTTTTGACTGGAACTTCAATGTTTCTGGGACATTTATTGTTATTATTATTTGTACAATAACGATAAGGATGACATTCGTTTTTGTCTTGACAGCGTATCAAAAGAAAAATACATTCATTTATATTTTCTCTGTAAAACAATTGCATGTTGCAACGGCAAAAAAAAAAAAATACGTCTGTTCAACCTTTGAACTTCACGAGTGTCAAGAAAGAAAATCTTCAGCTTACACGATCATTGTTAGAGTCGAAAGCTTTGTTTACCATTATTATTATTATTATTATTATTACTCAAAGCACGGAAGTGAAACGTAAATCTTGGAAACTCCAACTCGGAGAAATTAGCTTTGAATTCATGACAAGTGCAAATATATATTTACTGACGTAAGTATGTACGATCTTAAAAACGTTCATGATTCGAAAACAATGAATACTGCAGAGACCATAGAAAAAGACAACGTGATCTAACTCGAGGCACATTACGCATAAAGTACCAACGGACACATCTATTCGAACTTTCACACACACACACACACACACACACACACACACACACACACACACACACACACACAAGCATTGGTACTTATTCACTTATATATACACACGCATGAACTCACACATGTATGTACAACTAATATCATAGAAAGTTTTGCGTCGGGCGTTTTGTGCGACATCGTTGTCTCGTATTAAGATGAAGCATTTCTTTTACTAACAGATTTCATTTTCGTGACACTGCAAGAGGATTTAAAATACTGTCGATCTGATTCCACCTGAAATTTAGTATTCGTTTTACTTATTAAATGTTCACGACACTATGTTAGGGACTATACTGGCTTAAAGAGAGCAAGTTTAGCAAATACTATAGCATTCTTCAGACAAGAAGTTATCATCATCATAGCAGTATAGCCCGGCGTTGCTCGGGTGTAATGAAAGCTTTAAAACTAATTCATGGTCCTGGAGCTCAGACTCAAAAAATGTTTGTGTGAAGTTTGGTGAGAATCGGATAAATATTGTGGATTTGTGTAAAGGACATACAGACAGATAAACAGACACACACACAAACAGCTTGACTTTATTTATATATATATATATATATATATATATATATATATATATATATTATCGATTTTCTGCACTATTGTAAGAACAGCAAACTTGAAACTTCTGAATATCGTTTCTTATGTCTTTGTCTATGAGTGTATCAAATTTGATTAAAATCGAACCCTTCCTTCTATAACCCGATTTTTTTGATTATCGATTTTCGATGTTTATCGGGGGTACCTCGACACAAAACCTAGCTAAGAACACTCGCAGACGCTTATAGTACAACTGTGTAAATTTTCAAGAAAATCGGTTCAGCCGTTTCGGAGTCTATAGGTAACGGAAACACATACAGACATACACACACAGACAAAGTTCCATTTATAAATAAGTTTAGATACGTACCTTTTTTTCGTTAGTTCGCACAATTCAAACACGAATAGCCTCCTTAATGCCGATCGTTACTGAGCGAAATTGTTATAAGGGAGAAGGAACGAGGAAGTAAAACGTATACATTATGAAGACATATAACAAATATATTGGTTGACTAGTTTTTTTGGTCTATACTTATGAGATGAGGCAGTATTAACACTACATTGTTCAGACTATTGTCCTCATCTTTCTTTGCTGCCATGTTTATAACATTTCAGCTGTTGTACGCTCCGGCCTTCTTCAGTTGTTAGGAATTTCGAACCGAACTTTTTATTACGATCAATGGGGCATATCGTACTCATTCCATGTGCGATGTCACTTCTGGCAGCCATGAGTTAACTCCCTTTAACTTAATATTTATAAGTTATTTGATCACCACTGTTGTAGCCAGGTATTGAACTCACAACTCTTTGGGTCAAGCCGCTGGAACTGACCAACGTCTATATCCATCTACAACGCACGGGGATCACACGAGGCAGAGAATTACAGAGTAAGAGGTACAGTTTATGTGAATAGGTGGTGAAGATAACGATTAATCCTTGATTTGAAAAGGCTGAGACTGATGTGAACGGGGAAACATTCTCTTGGGTGTCGGCTCCACAAACCAGCGGTTCATGGGAAGAAACTGCCCCAGTGGAACATACACCTCGCCAATAGAATAGGAAGGAAATGAGGGTGGTTTTCTACAATGTGCTTGAAATGACGGGTCTTAGCAGTGGAGGTTAGAACTGGTGGAACTAAGGAATGTAATTTTTCTGAGCACTTTCGATGAAAATGGCGATAGTGTAGCAAGAAGCTTGTGATGTTTCGCCTGTTAAAAATTTTTATTGTGATAGCGCAATGAGAGGCTTGCAGATGAGACTAAGGTTTATGGGTGCACGTCAAAATATCCGGATGACCAGTTGCTTGGCAGCTGATCTCTTCCGTGAACTAGCTCTGATAGGTTAATTGAGGAAGGACTGTTTGGCATTATTCAATATGCTAAAAGGTTTCATCCCGACCCAGCAGACACTTAACTTGCCCCAATAATGATGATTGGTTATGCCCTCAAAGAAACTCCTTGTTTTGAACGCTTCACTCAGTTAATTAAGCGTCATTCGTGAAACACGCTTAGGCGATCATGTCTCGAAAGAGATATGACTGACTGGGCAGAATATTTTCCCGCAGTAGGTTGTCATTACTTTCTGCAGTAGACTGGTTGTTAACCAAAGCTTTAGAACCCAATCTGTTATGCTACTTAACCCATAGCTGAAGGAAGAATAGATAAATACCTTTTCCAAGGATATTTGAGAGAAAGTGAATACAACGAATTCAACTAAGAATTCGAACTCGGCTCTCCAATTTCTCAATCCGAGCCGATATCCACTTCACCACAACACTATTCCACTTATTGGTCCGAAGCTCATTCACGATTTCGCATTTATTTGTTTCATTGCAAAAGATGCCAAAAGAATGGTCGTTTTTTTAATCGCTTCAGTAAATATCTAATTTTTTTTGCCATACTTAATCTTTACATGAGTCAGTTCGAATCAAAAAGGAAATATTTTTGTCATATTTTGGCTTGTGTAGTCGAGTCCTCACTGACTAGCATTGACAGAGTTCAAGATCGATAACGCTGCCTTGTAGGTGATTAATTTTCCTCTACCCTGCAACCCTTATCACCCAGACAAAATATATATGCAGATGAGACCAAGGTGTATGGGTGCACGTCAAAATATCTAGCTGACCCGTTGCTTGGCAACTGATCTCTTCCGTGAACTAACTCTGATAGGTCAAGCAAACAGCTTCGTTTTGGAAGCTTTAAAATTTGCGAGCAATTTTTTACTCTATTCCAACAGAGATTGCAGGTTCTTTGCAAAAGTTAGGTTTACTTTATCACTTATGGCTGATTTCTTATTAAGACGGGAGTAAATGGTTGTGTCATCTGCATAGATGTTTACTTAGGAACTGATTACATAAGGAAGAGCATTGATGAGTATCAGAAAAAACGTAAAACCTACAATAGTACGCCCGCGTCCGTATGAAAGGATCTGGAAGCTTGCTCGTTCAAATAAAATTCATTTCACAACTTGATAGAAATTATCAGATTAAATTGAACAATTGTCCGGAAATACCGTCACCTTGTAGTTTGGGCTGGAAGCCAGCATGCCTAACATTTTCAAACGCTTTCGGGATACCTAGATCAACAGGTATGGTAATAATTTACAATATTCGTATTGTTCGGATCTTATTGCCCTATTCACGACGATTTGGTCGTTGTATTCTCTGACCTTCAGGATGTGGCTATATTTCTTGATATTGTAATTATTTATGCTATATCTAGTTTTCGGACAGACTATTTCTTTTGTTTGGACAGTTGTACTGGTCTTCTTTGTCACATTCACAACGATTCGGCCGTTTTACGTTCCACTCTTCTAAAGGATGAGTTTTTTCTGAGTTGAGGTTTTTTGGCTATATATATTATTTATATTGTTGGGACCTGTTCTCCTCATTTTTTTTATTGCCATATTCACAACAGTTCGACTGTTGTACGCTCTGGGCTTCTTCAGGATCAGTCCTTCTTTTTTGGATGAGGTACTGTAAGTATTTACCTTATTTAGAGCATTCGGACAATTGTCCTCAGTTTTTTCACCATATTCACGACGATTCGGTCGTTGTATACTCCGATCTTCTTCAGGAGCTGTTTCTATTTCTAAGATGAGGGATTATAATTAGTTACGCTATTTACATTGTTGGGAATGTTGTCCTCATCTTTAGTGATATATTCAAGACGTTCCGACCATTATAACAATTGGCCTTCTGCGGAATCTGTATATATGTATGAGGTCATCTATTACAATAATAAAGAATTCGCATTGTTGGAACCATTCATATCATCTTTACTGAAATGTCTAGTATTAGTGCACGGGCATTTATTTTGTTATCTGTCTATATTTCTGAGATAAGATACGGTGTGGCACCATGCACTATTTACACATACTGTACTGTTATCATCATCTTTATTGCCGTATTCACGATGTCTCGATTATTGTATATCTCAGTTCTTTAAGAAAATCAATCTATATTTCTGAGTTGAACTATTGTAATTATTTACACTATTTATATTATTCGGACTGTTGTCCTTAATAATATTCACGACGTTTCAGTCATTGCGCATTCTGGCTTTCTTCAGGATTTTTCTATATATCCTAGATAAGTTATTGTAAGTATTTAATCTATTTACATTTTTGGATGGTTGTTCTCATCTTTATTTCAATATTCTTCACGATTCAGACGTTGTACGCTCTGACCTTAAGAATTTTTATATTTCTGTTAGAAGGTATTGTAAATATTTACATTATTTACGTTGATCAGACTGTTCTCCTCATATTTATTGCCATATTCCCAACTATGAGGCCGTTGTATGCTTCAGCCTTCTTCCGTATGTCTACATTTCTGAGAGTAGGTAATGTAATAATTTACAATACTTACTTTGTTTGGACTGCTGTTCTCACATTTACTGCCACATTAACGACTATTCGGCCATTGTAACTTCTGGGTTTCTTTAGGGTCTTTCTTTATTTCTAAGATGTATCGTAACTATTTACACTATTTACATTGTTTGGACTATTGTCCTCATCTTTATTGCCATATTCACGATGTTTCAGACGCTGTACGCTGCGTCTTTCTTCATGATCTGTCTATATTTATGAGAAGAGGAATTGTAATTATTTACACTATTTACATTATTACATTGTTTTCCTCAACTTTATTGCGATATCCAGAATGATTCGGTCTTTGTATGCTCCGGCCTGCTTTAGGATAGTTGCATATTTCTGAGATGATACTATAGTGGATTATCCTTTCTAGTGAAATGTAGTTGAATGCTGAAACAGATTAACTGAATTTGGCCTCGTTAGTAGATAGCCTGCTATAAGTTATAAATGGGGTTATAAAACAAGAAAATCAAATTGAGTAAAGAAACAACATTTTATATATACACAGATATCAATTAAAGTTTTTTTACAAATCAAGTAATGTCTTTTGGATGAGTTCAAAGGACGTTAAATGTTCATGGCAATAAATGCTGAAAAGTGAATTTTTGGGTATGTATGTGTGAGCGTTGTCAGTTAGGAATGTCTTTGATGTTTCCGCTCCTTTGCTCGGGTAAGTAGCTCAGGGGACAGCGAAGAAGAAGGTGAGAGGGGAAGGCGAGACGAGCATAGTAGATCGCTTGACGAGGTCAAGGGACATGCTAATTATGCTCGCACTTTCTCAACTCTGGTGATGCTTTCTATGTCGGCTTTTTATTTCGTCTTTGTGGATCCCAGCAGGTCATTTGTGAATTCACACCCGTATTTAATTCTGGGCTTTCCATTGGATGATAAATAAAATTCGCGTAGGCTCGCGAACAGGAATTTGATATTTATTAATTTTTGATTTTCTACCGGAACATATGCGTGGGGCCGGGTGCGCAAAGACCAGTTTTGATAATTTGCTTTCTGGACCTCCAAGGGCAAACATCCGGTCCCTCGATTTGCTCGGGATCACCACAATGCATTGTATTTATTGACACTTTTTACATTGTTCGGAATTTTGTCCTCATCTTCATTGCGATATCCACCATTTTTCGGCAGTTGTGCGCTATGGCTTCAGTCTATATATGTGATATGATTTATTGTAATTAGTTTAACCATTTTCATTGTTCGGTCTTTTGTCTTCATCTTTACTGCGATATTCGTGACATTTCAAACGTTGTACACTCCATCTTTCTCTAGGGTCTGTCTATATTTCTGAGGTGATGTATTCTAATTAATTACACTATTTACATTGTTCCGAATGTTGTTCTCAGTTTATTGTCATTTCTATGACGGTTCGGCCGTTGTTCGCACTGGCCTTCTTCAGAGTCTAAGTATATTTTCGAGATGAGATATTTTAATTATTTACACTATTTACATTGCTGTATCTGGTATCCTCATCTTTATTACTATATTTACGTAGTTTCGGCCGTTGTATGCTCTGGACTCCGTCAAGATGTGTTTATATTTCAGAGATGAGTTATTTTAACTATTTACACTATTTTCATTGTCTGGATTCTCATCCTCATTTTTATGGTCATGTTTTCGACGTTTCGGCCATTGTATACCCTAGTTTTATTTGGCTCCTGTCAATATTTCTGAGATGAGTTATTATGATTATTTACACTATTTGCATTGTTCGCAATGCTGTCCTCATTTTTATCGCCATATTTTCGATTTTCGATTATTGTACCCTCTGAGCTTCTTCAGGATCTCTGCTTATCTCTAAGTCTTAAAATTGCATTGAATTATAATGCAATTTTTATACTTTTTATACGGCTTGGTCTGTCGTCCCCATGTTTATTGCCATATTGCTGACGATACAGCCGCTGTATGTTCTGTAATTTTTTAGGATTTGTAAATGTTTCTGAGATGAGATATTGCAACTATTTACACTATTTACATTGTTCTGTTTGTTGTCCTCATCTTCGTTGTCATATTAACGACATTTCGACCGTTTGTGCGTTTCGTTCTTCTTCGTGTATTATAGATTGGAATTTCGAACCGAATCCCTTTATTGCGCCTACCGTGGGTAGATTTTCTTAATTCCACGTATCAAGCCTCTTCCGTATAACTCTTTATCAGTTAGTCGGGTTCATAATATTCACTTATGCGCAAATATTCTTCGCAAAGGTATAAATCACCTTCCTTTCAAGTTCTGTATTAAATATCAGGAATTATATCTGGAAAATCATTCTTACTCAAAAGATATTATTTATAATATTTACTTAAAAATGCAAAATTAATCTTACTATTCAAAATATGTTTCTGTTTTAAGTAATTCACAAACGGTTGATAAGCCTTACGTAGACAAATCAATTTTTGGTTCTTTTTACCTCAAATTTCCTTGTTACTTTTTTTCTGCTGTAGCCGTGTATTGAACTTTCAGCTCTTTGGGTCATGTCACTTCTTTGAATTACTCCAGACAATGCGTTTACTCACTGGATCATATGTCTCCAGGGAAACATAGCCCAGGGCAAATGGCCTCGTGGACACATGGCAAAATGAATAAAAGCTTTGGTTGAAGTAATCTAAAAATCTATCCATATCAGTGATGAAAAAAATCCCTTTATCTTAGTAGCTTTATTGACTTTTTAGGGTGAAATTATTGAAGAAAGAAAACAGGTGGAATTAAAAAACGGAGCTGAACATTTGCCATAGAAATAGCGATGAATTAGCAATAAGAGTTTGACGTGGCGTCTGTGGAGAAATAGGCTGCAGGGTGAAAAATCTATCTATTTTTATCTATTTTGGCTTAAAATGTTATTTTCAGATTTTTAATAAAACCCAAATCTGGATTTATCAATTATATACAAGTGGATTTAATACATTCTTTTTTTACGCTGTAGAATTGACAAAAATGTATAAACAATATGTACATAAATAAACAATTGATTAGTGTTTAAAATTTATATATTCAATTCTCTAGAAAATAAACACCTTTATCCGGATCGCAGTCAGTTTAATGCCATACGCGATACACGTTAGGTGATAATATCTCCAAACAGATATGACTGACTGGACAGAAGATTTTCCCGCAGTAGGTTGCCATTTCTTTCTGCGGTAAAATGGTTGCCAACCAAGGCTATAGGACCCAATCTGTACTGCTATTTAACCCATAGCTGGAGAGAAGAGACGGATTAATACCTTTCCGAATCGTCAGTCAGTTAAGTGCCATTCGTGATACACGATTGGGCGATCATGTCTCAAAAAGGATATGACTGACTGGGCAGAATATTTTCCTGAAGTAGGTTGCCATTACTTTCTGCGGTAGACTGGTTGCCAACCAAGGCTATAGAACCTACTATGTATTGCCATTTCTCTCATAGCTGAATGGAAAAGAGACGGGTTAATACCTTTCCCAAGGTTATTTGCATGTAAGTGAATGCATGATCTAAAACTATTTTAATCAAATTATATGGCGAGAGAAAATGAAAAAAATGTTTAGAAAATGCCGTTTTTCAAAGTTTATTATCAGTTATATGTCGTTATGTGTTTATTTAAATTTTCTTCTTCCATTAATCACAGGTACTTTTGAAAATGAATTTATGAATAAAAGAAATGTCTTCATAAATACTTCTTCATAATGTGGTATATAATAAATATTGCATTGTAATTGGTTCAGGTACTTTTATAAACTTGTAAAAATAAAATTATTCTTATCAATAAATAATCTAATAAAATAGACATTCTTTAACTTTTTTTGTCAATTCTTGAGCAACAAGAGAATGAATAAATCAAATTTCATATGCTTGGGTTTTATTAAATTTCTTAAAATAGCTTTTTAAACAATAAAATCAACAAGAGTGTATAAAATAATATCGGTGAATAAGCCTCCTTTTGACACTCCACTTTTTGCAGGCATGTATTTATTTTTATTTACAATCATATCGCCCCAAGCAAGTCATTTTACTGTCACTGTTTTGCAGGGAGTTACATAGGAGAAAAGTTATGAGAAAGAGTGACTGGTTATAGGGGGTGTCAGGAAGTGGGTAAGAGAAGGGTGACTATGGCTATAAAGTGGAGGATATATATTGATTGTATGTAGAATTGACCCCCCAGTTTATATCCACATTATAATAGTATAGATATTTTTTTATAATCATATCACCCCAAGCAAGGCATTTTACTGCCACTGTTTTGCAGGGGGTTACATAAGAGGAAAGTTATGAGAAAGAGTGACAGGTTACAGGGGGTGTTAGGAAGTGAGTAAAAGAAGGATGAGAAACCAGTATTCTCATTCTTCTCTTACCCACTGGAGTGGATGGAAAAAGGAGCATTAGAGAGAGGATGCGGGTTAGTGAGATAGGAGATGACTATTGACTTTACATTTAAATTCTTGGAGATTGTATCTGTCGAGGAAGTAAGTAAACGGAAGGGAATTCCACAGGCGAGAAGTGCTAGAAAAGAAGCTGAAGGAGTAGCATTTGCGTTTACATTTTATTGGTTTCACAGTAAAAGAGTGGGGCCTAGTTGCTAATCTTGTGGCTCGAGTAAATTCATATACAGGGGGTACCAGTGAGCTATGTTAATCGTAGCAGAGGCCGTGAAAATATTTGTAGAAGAGACACAGGGAAGCCACATTGCGCCGGTGAGAAAGTGACTGTATCTGAGCTGCCAAGTCACATTACAGTTTCTCCGTTGGATTTTTCAATGACCCCTAGGTGGAAAGCAGGAGCACCCGACCAGATATGGCAGCAGTATTCAATGCACGGGCTGATGGTAGATTTGTATATGTACAGGATTGTTTCAGACGGGAAAAACTTCCTGGCCAACTGATTTACCGATGGATTCTATATAGTTATTCCACTTGAGGTCTGACGTGAGAGTTAATCCGAGGAGACGCAGTGTGTTACTTTCAGGGAAAGAAGCCTGATCCATGTTTCTGGGCGGGAGGAACGATTGTCTGTAATGGTTAATAGATAGCAGCTTCGTTTTGGAAGCATTAAAACTTACGAGCCATTTCTTACCCCAGTCCACCACTGATTGAAGGTCCTTTTCAAGCTCGGCAGCGAGGTTTGCTTTGTCAGCCTCGGCAGATTTTTGATCGAGACGAGAGTAAACCGTAGTGTCGTCAGTGTATATGCCCACTTGGGGTCTTATTACACCAGGGAGATTGTTTACATAGATAAGGAAAAGCGTAGGACCTAGAGTAAAGCCTTGAGGGACACCAGCATTCGTGTGATAGTATTGGGAGTCTTGTCCGTTCACTACTACCTTCATTGTACGGTTTGAAAGGAATGACTGGATTAGGTACGACATTAAGAAAATCTTAGTAAATAGCAAATCTTTAATCGATTACTACAGCTGAATGAATAATTTCAACCCTTATATGTGGAGAGAACTGGTCAGGTGCTCAGCTACACTGCGATGCTTCAACCAACCGGTATGGGAATGACGATGATGATGATGAATGTAACAGAATGATCACATTACAGTTTCTCCGTTGGATTTGTTCGAGGACCCCTAAGTGGATAGCAGGAGCACCCGACCAGATATGGCAGCAGTATTCAATGCACGGGCGGATGGTAGATTTATATATGTGTAGGATTGTTTCAGAAGGCAAAAAAAACAAAACTTCCAGGCCCTATACAGAGAACCGACTGTCTTAGCAGCCGATTTATCTATGGATTCTATATAATCATTACACTTGAGATCTTTTGTGAGAGTTAACCCGAAGAGCCGTAGTGTTTTGCTTTTAGGGTGACTAGCCTGATTCATGCTAATGGGGAGGGGTAGAAGCGATTGTCTGTGATGGCTAATAGATAGCAGTTTCGTTTTGGACGCATTAAAATTATTTTCTTACCCTAGTCCGCCACGGATTGGAGGTCCTTTTCAATGTCAAACATTGTTATGTTAGTTATATATTGGGTATTTCAAAATTAAATAGTTACTGAAATTTTACTATCTTGATACTATAGTAATAGTCAATGATAAGTGTGGCAGTAAATTATAAATGTATATAGCAATGAGTATAGCAATAGTGAAGAAGTTATTGAATGTTCTTGGAAAGAAATACTGAGAGGCTATGTAATATGTCAGAGAGTGCTGGACAAATTCTCAATAGAGAAAAAAAATTTAACCGAGAGAAATGTGGTTCTATCGACAAATACCGAAAGTACCGTAGACAGATTATATGAAAAGCAAGTAATTTTAAGAATAACAGGAAATACAACGACATGTCTGCTAAAGATCAGAAAGAGACAGCTAAAATATTTTTGACTCAATGAGGAAATAAAAATTGGAGAAACTAACAATAACAGGACTGAGAGCAAAAGAAGCGAGAAAAAGTTACTGCAAACCGACTTAACAGGTTTGAGAAAATGGATGATGGAATATGAAAAAGAAAGGTCGTAAACGAACAACCATTGCTGAAAGCAACTAAAGACAGGAAGCCGAGGAGAAATATGATCGCCCACGTGCTGTAGAGAAATGAAAAATACATTCGAAAACTATTGGGTGAATTTAGGCAGCAATTCGGACCACGCAGATATTTGTTTAACACGAATTTATCGTGCCTTTTAAAATGCTATTTAACTGATAATGATAAATCGTATATCACCAACCAACACAACAGAAAATACCTAACCAAAAATCCGACAAATCCTTACACAACGGTTTTATATGACATAAACTATAAAAAAAAACATCTATGACTATAAGAAGTCAGTCAGTGCTTTAAGTGCCATACGTGATACACACTTAAGCGATCATGTCTCGAAAGAGACATGACTGACTGAGCAGAAGATTATCCCGCAGTAGGTTGCCATTGCTTTCTGCGGTAGACTGGTTGCCGACCAAGGCTACAGAACCCAATCTGTCCTGTTATTTAAACTATAACTTGAAGGAATAGACGGATTAATACCTTTCCCAAGGGTATTTGCGCGTAAGTGAAGGCAATGAATTCAGCTGGAATTCATCAGTAAATGATATGTATTTAGAAACCAACAATAAATGTATTTCAACAATAATATCGCAAAAGATATGAACAAGCATGTGAACGTGATGCTTAAAAATAAAAAGACAAAACAAAAAAAGCAAAACAAGTCTCTGATAGTAACTAACGATAGCCTATTGTACAAAAAGATGGAAAAATTTATATAAAAATTTCTTTACCTGGAAACTTATAAAATTAACGAACATGTGAAAGAGATTGATAAAGGTAATTTTAAGTCATAACGATCGTTGGTTTTTAAACAACTGCGATATAAGCATTACTCTTTAGAAATGAATTGAGTTCTTTCGGTGACTGGCGTGTGTATGCACTACTTATATAGAACACGTTAAAATTTCCGTTCTCTGTTTCCATCCGCCTATGGCTTTGGGTCTAGCGACTCCGACTAACTCCAAATCGGTCGAGTTTCGATCCCGACCAGAAGCAAGTGGATGTGTCTAATCACACTGATTATCTATGATACAACAAAACAGGTTTGTATGTGGATGACTTAAGAATGTATGTGTGTGCGCATATTAATAAAGAAGTTTGGGTTTGACCAAATATCTGTTTAGCAGGTTAATTCTGATAGATAACTTAAAGCAACTGCATTGACTGGCAGCTTCACGCCTTAAGCAATAATCTGGCAACTACCATGACTTGTTGATCTCTGTCGCTGTCAGTCTCTCTCTCTCTCTCTCTCTCTATATATATATATATATATATATATATATATATACGTTTACTAAATTTACTACATTTATCGCACTTGGCAAATAACAATAGCCCGGAGTTAAAATAATAACACAGCGAGAAAACGAATATTCCCCAACACCTTCCTTTACTAGACCAAGCCTCCGACATTAGAACTTTTCCTCATTCTTTGTTTAAACGGGGCTGACAATGCATGTCTTAAAATAACATGTTGAAAATGGCTATTTGCCCTCTAAATTTTATCTGAATTTACAGATAAATAAATATAAAAAAAACAGTAGCTACTCTAGCATCTACACATAATTCATTCAGTAATGAATTAGAACACTCTCAGTTACTGGCGTATATTTTCATGGTATATCACACGTCTGCCTTCTTCTACCATAGCTCAGAGGTAGAATCCCCGCCTGATATCAATTCGGTCGGGTTTCAATTCTAGCTAAAAGCAATCGAATGTCTGAACGTGATACAGAGAAATAGATCTGTATGCAGATGACTGTATATATATATATATATATATATAGAGAGAGAGAGAGAGAGAGAGAATGAAACATGTAAACTTATCTTATAAGGCATAATAATATTAAAGACGTAACAAAAATTATATAGTTTTTGATGACATAGGTAAATGAATAAATTAGTAAATACTAATTCGATTTCATTTTCACTTAATTAATATTTCAGACCACCATCGTAATTTGAAATGGGAAAATAAACTAGCAAACATTCCGATATTAAGATGTAGGCAAAAACTAGCATATTCTAAGTGTATTAATAGCACCAAATAAAATACAAAAAAAAAAAAATTCAAATATATTCCCAATCTAATCGAATAAAGGCGAGAGACTAATAAAGTACTAAAAGGCAAATAATATATTCACTTTATGGACATATCCTTTTTGTTTACATATTAAATTTGAAATATCTCGATATTGTCAAGAAGAAATGGCTTACCTCACTCTGATAAAAACGATTTCTCTATTCAATCCTAAATATATACATATTGCTACAATAGTGATAAAACCTCTACCGACATAGCATATAGCAAAGAACATTTACTCACCAAACGAAATTCTTCCTCTAACCTGCTGCCCATATTTTTTTTTAATTTACTGTTTTATTTTTCGTATCAAACGAGGCCACCGAAAAATCGTTGCTGAGTTGATATTGACGTTGTCCCTGGCAACCAAACAACGGAAGTCTAATACAATATCAAAACACACAGACGCTCTCTGCAGCGGAGAGCGACTCGCCTATCAATGGTAACAGAGTGTACGTATTTTCTTCATTTCAATAGTCATAGAAAACTACTTGGTTTTCGCCGTTAAAACATAAACATTCGTTTTTTTTTTAACGATATCGGTTAATAAAATAATAGATCTCGCTAAATAGAAAATAGCGTTGAATTGGTTAAAGCACAGATCGATTTTTAAACAGACTTGCGGACCGATGTTGGAATTTTTTTTTTTTTAATCATATCACCCCGAGCAAGGCGGTAAGGCCACTGGTGTGCAGGGGGTTACGTAAGAGTGAATAGATTGGAAAAGAGAAAGCCGGAAACTACGTCCTAAACAGGGAACAAGGGATGAGCCTCTACACCTGTTCCATAGACGTGGGTGGAGTGTGAAATTCGTTTCGGGTTAATTCCGTTGGTAAATATTTTCTAATACCTATCCATAGATTTACGTTATTTACATTGGATATCGACTCGGAACGAGAAATCGGGGAACCGAGTTCGAATTCCAGCTGAATTCATTGCATTCACTTACGCGCAAATACCCTTGCGAAAGGTTTTCTTCTATTCCTTCCAGTTATGGGTTAAATAACAGGACAGATTGGGTTCTATAGCCATGGTCGGCAACCAGTCTACCGCAGAAAGCAATGGCAACCTACTGCGGGATAATCTTCTGCCCAGTCAGTCATGACTCTTTCGAGACATGATCACCCAAGCGTGTATCACGTATGGCACTTAACTGACTGACTGACATCGTTTGGATTGTTGTCATCTTTATTTACGACCTTTTCGTTGTATGCCCTTCGCCAGTTTATATTGAAGCCGTAGGGAGATGGTTAATTTTTCAGCTTTTTGTCATACTTAAGCGAAATCCCCACAGCTTACAAGTTTTATCCAGAGTTATCATCAGAAGTTAGGCATCAGAAGGTTGAAGCGTGTGAATTGTGTAGAATAGTGTACGATTAAAAATATACATTTTGCATTTTAAAATAAGAATTTATTAAAAGGAAAGGACAACAAGAATAGGTAACCGTAAATGTGCTATGAGAAAGTTAAGGGTATCAAGATTTGTAGTAAATGTTCGTAGTAGTAATTGTTGAAAGAGTACTTGGGTACGTACGTATGTATATATGTATTGAGTAGGAATGTCTTTGGATGGAGGAGAAGAAGAAGTAAAAGAAATCAGCACATGAGAAGGAAAGAGAGAGGGGACAATATTCGGGTTAACTTGAAGTTTCTTTCGTTACATTTTAGCGGTGTTTCTCGCTGCTCCCATGTGAGTTTGTGCGTCGACTGGCGCTGATCAGGGCCATTTAAAGTCATTTTAGATTTTTGCACTTGATCGAGAATCTCTTTTGGTCTTGGAAGTCGCTTCGATTGGTCAGCAAACAAGTTTAACATCTACCTGTGAAATCCGGTTTCGACTTTTTCTTTAAGCACATGGTCAATCCTTTTTCTATTTAGGAAAAACCGGGATTTCACACTTTATTGTGAACTTTTGTAAAAGTGAAGAATTTAATTTTTAATTTTCTATCCCTACAATATACGTTGCAAATTCTATTCGAATACTTTACGGGGTAACTTAACTGTCTTTGTTCCTTCTGCTATGTTCACGTAGTGAAATCACAACTCACTTTTGGATCACTCAATCAAAGCTTTTATCCATGTGTTCTTAGGAATATCAGCAAGTGAATCTTTTTGAATTTATAATTTTTACCAAACCTCGTAATACATTTTTGTTATTGTTGTTTTTCTCTAGCTCTCTGTTGCTCGTGAATATGTCATGAATTTGGCAATCAAAATGTGAACAACAGTCCAAACGATGCAAATAGTACAAATAGTTATAAAAACAAGTGTAATTTACTTATAAATCACTTGATTTATGTTACAAAATCAGGAAGAGGAATTTTTAATTTCAGTCGACTATTATTTTTTCAACTTTCTAAGATAATGTATTTTTTAAACTGACCACACGCCAGAAGAATAAATATGTATATCTAAGATTTTATTTGAGAGAGTGCTGAACGATTTGTGTTTCAACCAACATCGCAATATCTGACCAAATACCCAAAGACTGATTTGTCTCTGTAAGGCTTATCAACTGTTTTGGGATTATTTAAAACAGAAACATATTTTGAATTCTTAGATTAATTCTTTATTTTTAAGTAAACATTGTATTAAATATTTTTTTGAGTAAGAATGATTTTCCAGGTACAATTCCTGATATTTAATCCATAGCTTGAAAGGAAAGGGATTTATACATTTGCCAAGAATATTTGTGCATAAGTGAATATTACGAACCTGACTAGACTTCATTTTCTCATTTCGAATTGTTATGTATTACGCCACACGAACATCCACCTAAATAACTAAGGACCAGATTCAATATAGTTATATATTATATTATTTCTTTTTGGTCAGGTTTAGATTCTTTCAATACCACTACTTTATAATAAAAGAATCAAAATAAGCAAATCAAGGTAGAGGTTTTATCGCTGTTGTAGCAATATGTATATATTGAAGATTGAATAGATAAATCATTTTTATCAGAGTGAGATAAAGCATTTCTTCTTGACAATATCGAGACATTTCAAATCTAATATGCAAAAAGAAAAAAGAGGGAATGTCCATATTATTTGCCTTTTAGTACTTTACTAGTCTTTCGCATTTATTTGATTAGATTGAAAATATATTTGATTTTTTTTTTCATTTTTATTTGGTGCCATTAATACACTTAGAATATACTAGTTCGTGACACTATTTCCCGTTGATATATTTTTTGTTTGGTTTAATACAACGGAGGGAGAGAAATTAATATGAGTGGTATTATTAGTTATGCCTTATTGTAATCCCCGATGTGAACTTACGTAAAAAACTATTTTTAATACTATTATGTACTTGTAAAATCCGGGGAATGGAAAATTGGCTGACAGTTGGGAAAAAAGAGAAAATTATAATTTTTCTTCTTTTTTCTTGTTCGAAACGAATTGTTTTGGGCCAGTTAAATTTTGTAATATGTATGTCGCCATAACAAAATGTCAGGATTTACTTGATGAGGTCAGGTAGTGTTAGATCCTTATTCCTGGTAACAGATTGTAAGATCGGAAGACAGATGATGTAATCAAAAGAAAGAAGACAGCAAGACATTACGTCATGTGAGCTGTTGATATTTCATTCGTCGAGCCATAGCTCCCCGCAAATCGTGTGGGTGGAAAATAATCTCATTGGTCAAAAGCTTTGAGATGGCTAGATCTACCGAGAGGACTGGGGATGGTTATAAAAATGGAAACTCAGCGAGAAAAATCAGAGTTGTTGGCTGGGAAGTTGTTGAAATTGCAGTCGAAATGTAACGACTGTGGAAAAGGTTCCCATCTGGGGAGCCACAACCCACGGCTGGTCGCCCACCACAGAAGAACGAAAAGCACGCACTGCTATGAAAGGAAGAATTAAGAGATTTTTGGTAGTTTTTGAAATTGCAGTCGAAATGTAACGACTGTGGAAAGGGTTCTCGACTGGGGAGCCACGACCCAGAGCCTGGTCGCCTACCACAGAATTTATGGCTAAAGAGTTAATGTCGAATGAAGCCTACCGCCGATTAACTTAAAGAGTTAATGTTGAATAATGCACCTCCGATAGGAATCCCTAAAAACGTTATTGTTCTAAAAATTGTGGAGAATTGAAATTTCTGATTCCTCGTTCGCTCTAATTCGGTAAATCCGGTCAAGCATCGATAAGAACCCGAAAGAACTATGTTGTTTTAAAAGTTACATAGAGAATTGACATCTGATTATAGAAATTATGTGAAAAGACTCTAATGAAAATTTGAAGAGCTTTGATTACTTTAACGAAACTTAGAAAATACATTTTTATTTGAAGATTGAAAGCTCTGATATTTTTAAAACTCTCTCTCTCTCACTCTCTCTCTATCTCTCTCTCTCTTTCTCTCCGTTGTAAACTGGCAATCAGACAACTGTATTACCTGCTCTTATAACTAATAATTATTTTTTTATAAAGACTTTCTTCGTAACTCTCCAGCTGTCTTCAACCTTATTCATTGATTTAATTTTTTTTTGTGTGTGCGTCGTGTTTATTTTATTTTAACCACAACTGTACACAAGTGTCCGGTCTGGATCTGGTAGAAATACGGCTACTGTATTTGTACAACGCGACTTTCTGATATCAAATCATAACGTGGGCAGTGGGTCCGTTCTTGTAATAGACGTCTTGAGGATCAGCTTCTGTGACGAGATCATCACGACCAGCGGCCCGAAAGCGTCAGCATGACTGGTACCGTTTCGACATCATTGCGGCAAGATCCGTTCCCGAGCCAGCGAGCGACCGAACCAACCAGCCAGCCCGGGCGATAGTGTTACACCTACGGAGTTCTTAATATCGGAATGTTTGCTAGTTTATTTTCTCATTTCATAATACGATTATGTGCTTAAGAATATCGATTAAGAAACTTACCTGAATTGAAAACAAACTTACAGTTTAACGAAGGCATCTTTCATTTTGGGAAATTTCCTTATAAGGAAAGTATAAAAATTGCTAAAAGATTTCGTAAAAATATTTCCCCATTTTTCAACATATATATATATATATATATATATATATATATATATATATATATATATAATCGTTTGTAGTTCCCAGTGTGGTCGAACATTCCTGTTACTGAGCACATGACCAGTTGCATCCACATATTTGGGTTAAAATCTGGCTGAATAAAATAGTGTGGATGCGAAAGCAATTTAAAGTAAAATTCGAAGTGCAATTTATGCAGTTTTGCCATCGTTGCGATCGACTTGTGATATGGTGCGTAGTTTTTGTGGAAAATCACTTTTCTCTTCTTCATTTCTTGCCATTTTTGGCAATTTCTTCCTTCAAACGCACCAATAATGCTATATAATATTGGCTATAGATGATCTATGAACATAATACCTTGTGCATCCTGAAATACATAGGCTAAAACGTTGCCTACTGATGTTTGCGTCTTTGATCGCTTTGGCCTGTTTTTACCTGCTGCTGTCCACTCAGCTGCCTGCTAACTTGACTCCAGGGTGAAGTGGTGGCTCTATGTTTCATCCATTGTTACATATTTACGCAGAAACTCTTTCTTGTTGCGTTGAAAACAGTTGCAGACAATACTCTGAATAGTCGACGCATTGTTGTTTTTTGATTGACTGTGATCAAACGCGGCACCCACTTTGAACGCAGCTTTCTTATTAACAAATGTTTATGCAAAATGATGAATACACTGCTTTCTGATATGTTCAACTCGTCTGCTATCTCACGCAACTTCAATTTACGATCGGACAAAAGGGGTTTGTGGATTTTTTAATGTTTTTCTTTCGGGACAACTGCTGATTTTGGGCGACCTGAGCGTTCAGCATTATTTGTTTCTGTACGACCGCGCTTAAAATCAGCATACCATCTCTTAACCGTTGTTTCTGACGCAGCAGAGTCCTTGCTTTGCTTGAACAGTATTTTTTATCGGAATGCAATGATTAATCTACACACGAAATTCATATTTTTCTATGGTTTTGAAAATTTGCGACAGGAGCTTCACTTAAATAACTGTAATTTGTAAACTAATAATCCGATTGGGCCCACGTCACGTGCTATTTGAAGGTTAGTACTTCATGAAAATTATTTGTTTTTTTTATTATTGGCGCCATCTCTATATCAGGCCCGGGACTTATTGAGTGATGTATTATGAGAAACCAAGAGTGGACTCTAAAAATCTAAAAAATATAGAAAATACCAGGATTTGATTAGCAAGCAGAAGCTAAGGAACGTGACTGTAGAACCAATACCTGCAGTAGTTGGCGCGCTTGAAAAACTACCCAGAAAACTGAAGTGAGAACTGGAATTGAGACCAAAAGATTTTAGAGGTCAAGAAAACTGCTATCATTTACTCTTCGAGAAAGTTCTTCGGTTATGAAGAGATTTGTTTTCACCATACCTCAAGAACAGAATTTCCATTGACTAGGCACCAATATAATAATATAAAGCGCTCACTGGTAATGATATGATTAACCTTATCCACACATAAAATATTTGGCATTTATTGACCGAGACGTTAACATTACTGTTGGTTGAAATCTTTACCTTAAAGCAGTTTCACAGGAAAACAGATTTTTTTTTGTCCATTAATGTATATATATAGCTCTTTCTAGTATTGCTGACAATTTCCTTCCAAACCTTTGGTTTAAGGTAGTGTCGAAAGTCAACATCTTGATTATTATATCATCATTTTCCCTTGAAGTAACATATGGTATACATTATATTTCTTGTCGTTGTTGGAAGACCTCAAGTTAAGTGGTTTTATCATTAATTAAGTTTTATGATTTTTATTCTATTTTATTATTACTGTTCTCGCAGAACGAGGCCCAAGGGCTACTCAAGGTAGTGGGTTACTGTGGAGAGTTGTATTAGCGTAAAGAAATGGCATTATAACAGGAAAGACAGTTAATTCGCCTCGCCGTATACGACCACACACACACACACACACACACACACACACACACACACACACACACACACACACATATATATATATATATATATAGAGAGAGAGAGAGAGAGAGAGTATCGAGGCAGATAGATAATTTTCTAAGCATATACTGTTAAATATATGAGACAATGAATGTCAATAATGTTTAATCATGCTCCATTCTAAACATCGTATTTTGGCTTTAATTTCAGTTGAAAATAAAGATAAAAATCTTCAACAATTGAATAATTTTTTTATTAAGTTGGTTCTAAGCTTTCGGCTCACATGAGTCATTTTTAGAGAGGTTACAGGGACGTTAACATAAAAACATCCACAATCAAAGATGACTTTATCTTGTGTTGACATAAAACTTTGCTAAGTAACGATAACAGTTGCCAAATAGCAAATGGTGTTTGTAAATTTGCAATGCAGTTCTACGACGTCACACCACGTGAGAGCTCGAAATGTTAACAGAACCATATATTTAAATGCAATGTAATGTGTTATGACCAGATTTAAACGTGGTTTTATTAAGTGTGGGTGGTTTTGATTTAATGTAGATGGCCTCCAATATCTGAAGGTTCTTTTTACTGTGTGTATGAGTGAGCATTATTGTATTGTTGACTAAAATCTGTCTAATATTACCTGCATGGCTATGTTTTTCTAAGAAATATTGTTTAATTGTACTCTGATCAGAAAGGTGATAAGCAAGTCTACCGGAGAGCGTATATATATATATATGTGTGTGTGTGTGTGTGTGTGTGTGTGTGTGTGTGTGTGTGTGTGTGTGTGTGACAAACATTGTTTTACAAAAAATGATCAAACAGTTTATTTCTAAAGGAAAATGAATTGGATATCGACTCGAAAAGACAAACCGGGGAGCCGAGTTCGAATTCCAGTTGACTTCCTTGCATTCACCTACGCACAAATATTCTTGGGAAAGGTATTAATCCGTCTCTTCCCTCCAGTTATGGGTTAAATAAAAAGACAGATTTGGTTCTATAGCCTTGGCTGGCAACCAGTCTACCGCAGAAAGCAATGGCAACCTACGGTGGGATAATCTTCTGCCCAGTCAGTCATGTCTCGAAAGAGACATGATCGCCTAAGCGTGTATCACGTATGGCACTTAACTGACTGAATATAAGAAATAGTGAATTAAGAAAACATTTTATTTTACTATCAAACCTTTGAGAAGGAAATAAAATTTCTACAAAACTACACCCAGTAAATAAAGACCTAATGAACGTTTGTCATTTTAATACCTGCAGATAGAAATATCTATCTATCTATCTATCTATCTATCTATCTATCTATCTATCTATCTATCTGCAAGTTGGTATGAAAATAGTTCCGCTTCATCTAACTCCTCAATTCATCATTGCGTAAAATCATTTCTATCTATCTAAATAAATAAATATTTATATAAATATATATATATTATTTAATACCTACAGAGTTTATTATTTATAAATCTGTTTTATCCAGCTGATCGTTTTGATCATGTCAGTGAGAGTCTGTATATGACGATAACATTTAAGAGAATGACTCAAATCCTCAATGAAAATGTAGTAGACAATTTAAAGAAACTTACCAAAGTAAAAACTCCCATCGAATTAAGATGGGATTATGAAATAAACAAACCAATCTCTTTTACACAACAACTTATTAATACGTAACAATAACAAATTTAATTTTAAAGTTTACCGCAACAAAAAAATAATTAAATCAATTTCTGTTCTCATCATAGCCCAAAAATGAAATAAGGAATAATTATGGGATTTTACCTTAGATCCCTTGGAATATAAGTCTAGAATCTTTTTTCCTTCTATGTGCCCTGTCCTTTCAGGACGTAGGCGATCATGGCTTTCCACATCTCCCTATCCCTGGTGGCTCTTAGCACGCTTTTTCCTGTTATACCACGCAACCCTCGTTCTGTTAACCACCTGATCAGGTCCTTCAAATATGTTATCCGCTGCTTTCCTCCGTCTCTTTTTTCTCTCAATCTGGCCTGTTAGTATCAGGTTCCCCAAGCTCTTCTTCCTCATTGCATGTCCCAGGAACATTAGTTGTCTCTTTCTGATGCTCAGTATTAAGTTCCTTTTCGTTTCCATCATTTCCAAAATCTCATCATTGCTCACAAGCTCGATCCATGATATTTGCAGTATCCTTCTGTAGAACCCCATTTCAGTTGCTTCAAATATTTTTTCATCTTCGATGATATTGTCCACGATTTACAGCCATATTGAAGAACTGACATCACATAGCAATCCAGTACTCTCTTCTTTGTTTCTAATGAAATTTTCTTGTTTCTTAATACTTTGCTCAACTTCTGGAATGCTTCTTTTGCCATGCCAATTCGCCTTTGGATCTATCAGTACTGTATCATCTACGTACCTTATGTTGTTTTAATTGTGGCCTCCGATGACGAATCCTGAATTTTTTAAAAAAATCATTTCACCCCGAGCAAGGCAGAAATGCCACTGATGAGCGGGGGGGGGCTACATAACTTTAAAAAGATTAATTAGAAAAGTGTGAGGAGTACAAACTAGTTAGAAAGAAGCAATAGAAAGCTGAGAATGCAGGTGTGATGACAGATACATAGGTGGAGAGAAAGGGAAGGATATACGGGGGTGGGGAGAGAGCTAGAGTCTAGTGGTTAATAGATGAATATTGACATTGCATTTAAATTTCTGGAGGTTGTAACCGTCAGGAAAGCAAGAATATGGGAGCGAGTTCTACAGGCGGGAAGTGTGAGAGAAGAAGCTGCAGGAGTAGAATTGTCGTCTGGATTTGGCTAACCTGAACTGTGAATTGGTGGGACCCAGTTGCCATTCTGGTTGCACGAGTAAACACCTGTTGAGGAGGCACCAGTGACTTAAGTTCGTCCGTGCAGAAGCCATGAAAGTATTTATAGAACAGACAAAGGGAGGTCACATTTCGACGGTGGGGAAGTGGCTGCAGTTGAGCCGCCAGATCAGTACCTGTCACATTACAGACTCTCCTTTGGAGTCTGTCTAGAACACTGAGGAGAACGGCAGGAGCACCTGACCATAAATGGCAGCAGTACTCCATGCACGGACGGGTGGTTGACTTGTATATATGCAAGATGGATTCAGAAATGAATAAAGGGAAATATATTCAAAAACATTTAAACATTTTCAATACCTGTATTGTTTCACTTTCAACCCGAGAAAATGAACATACAATTTATTTTTGTGAAGAGAGCTGTGTAAAAGTAGAGTGGAAAGAGAAAAGAACAAGGTACAGGGAGTCTTGGGTAAAAGATGAGAGTCAAAGAGATAAGAGATGGCTATTGATGTTGCATTTAAACTCTTAAATAGTGTAGTTATTAGAGAAGCAAGTATACGGAAGGGCGTGCTTCAGGTGGGAAGTGCAAGAAAAGAAGCTGTCAAGTAAAAGTTGCGGTTACATGTGATTGATTTTACTGTAAACAAGCCCACAAGTTAAAAACAATAGTAGACACTACTATCGACAACATAGCAACTTCCGAAAATAAAAACCACAAAAGTCATCATTCTATCCTCCAAAACTGAATCTATAAACAACATTTGAGAGTAAATAAGTTATCCCTGACACTAGGGTCTCTATCAACACCTCCAAGAGATATATTTAGGAAGAAAAATAAAGACGCACCACAACAGATACCAGAATTTTTTTATTTTTAATTTTTTACATGCAATGCAATGTAGGAAGAATTACACTGGGGAAACATCTAGGAATCAGTTATGAAGTTAAGAGAGGTCTATATTAGAGCAACCCTTTAAAGTCGCCCGTCATGTACAAAACAGAGCGCAATTTCGATTTTATAAAGTTTTTTCCTAATTAGAAAAAAACAAACACATTACTGTCGCTTTAAGTCTTTTCTTCATCGGTGAAGAAAATGTTTACTCTTCATTGCCATATATAAAGAATTAAGATCTAAAGTATAATAAGAAACAATTATTTAGATTATTTAGAGTGCTAAATTGCTACGTAATATCAAAATTCTTATATATATATATATATATATATATAAAGAATTTTTTTTTCATTTCACCCCAAGCAACGCATTCCACTGCCACTATTGCGCTTGGGGCTACATAGGGGAAGGTAAATAGAAAGAGTGGTTAGATATAGGAAATGTCAGAAGTGGGGTGATAGATAGTTGGGTGGGTGGGAAGAGTGTTTGAAAGAATGGAAGCGAGTTAGTTTGTTAGGAGGTGTCTATTGACCTTACATTTAAACTTCTGGAGATTGTAGCCATCGGGGAAGCAGTCATGTGGAAGGAAATTCCACAGTCGGGAAGTGCGAGAAAAGAAACAATTGGAGTAGAAGTTGCGGTTGTATTTTATCGGTTTCACTATATATATATATATATATATATATATATATATATATATATATATATATATATAATTTTGATATTACGTAGCAAGTTAGCACTCAAACTTTGTTTCTTATTATATTTTAGATCTTAATTTTATATTCATATTTTGGGAGGTTTTATTTGATATTTGCATATTCTTTCGGATTTCTTTTGCAATTCCTGTATCTACTGAATTTTTGGCGTCTTTAATAGCGCATACCTTGGCTTGTCTCTTTTGTTGACGAACCTACATTCTGTCATCTTACAGTTAATAGTCATTTGCTGTTTGCCATTGCTGCTTGTCTACGAGTTATTTCGATCTTTTTATTTATTTGAGTCAGCCAACAACACGGTGTCATCAGTGCATCTTATGCTAAGATTATGTTTATCGATAATACATCTTAAAAGGTTTTCTAGTTCTCGTTTATCTTTAAGTGTTATCCAGAAGAAAGTTTTATCTCTTGGCTTGCCTCCGAGCCAGGGTAGTTTTGAAACTTCGACTTGATTTTAATCATCAGTATTACATTAAAAATAATACGTTCGGTTTTTTGAATGCTGATTTTCATATTGAACTCTCCCCACTTGAAGAAGTAACAGGAAATAAACTGTTTGGGAAACAGTTCTTCTTCATGTGCCGTGTCCCTTCAGGGTGTAGGCGATCATGGACTTCCTCTTTGCTCTGTTTCTTGTCGCTCTGCGTATTTTTCTTCTTGGTATCTCTCCCGAACCCCGCTCCGCCATCCATTTGCTCATGTCTATCTAGTATGTCTCATGTTGGTTACCCCTGTCTCTCCTTGCCTCTATCCGTCCTATGAGTATTACATTTTCCAGGTCCTCCTTCCTCATTACGTGTGCCAGGAACCTCATCTGTCTCTTCTTAATGTTAAGTATGAGTTTTCTCCTCGTTTTCATCCTCTCCAACACCTCATCGTTGCTCACGTGCTTAGTCAATGGTATCCTCAGCATCCTTCTGTAAAACCACATTTCTACTGTCTCAAGTTTCTCCTTCATCCTTGATGAGATCGTCCAACATTCACTTCCATACAGAAGAACAGATATCCCAGCAATCCAGCACTCTTCTTTTTTTTTAAATGAGATTTTCTTGTCTTTCAATACTCTGGTTAGCTTTTGAAATGCGTCTTTGGCCATGCCATTGCGTCTTTGGATCTCAATGTCGCACTTTTCATCATCTTTCAGGTATTTGAATTTCTTTACTTGTTTTACTTTAGTTTCTCTAACCTGTAGTCGGCATTTTGGGGTCTCCGTTTTACTGATGACCATACATTAAGTTTTCTTGATGCTTATGCTCACTCCTTTCTTCTCGCTTTCTGTTGCTACCTTCGGTAAGTCTTGCATTTTCCTTATCAGCATCGTGTCATCTGCGTATCTTGCATTGTTGAGATTGGAACCACTAATGACGAATCCTGGCAAGGATTTTATTTCTCTCAGAATTGTTTCGCTGTATAAGTTGAAGAGATCCGATGCCGAGTCTAATAGACAGCACCAAAATCTAAACATTAAGTAGAACAGAACCTTGGGAATGTAAGCTGCTTACTTTTTCTAGAACGAGAGAGAGAGAGAGAGAGAGAGAGAGAGAGAGAGAGAGAGAGAGACTTATTTTTGTTTCGTTTGAATTGCACTCGTTCATCCATCCATCCATCCACGCATACATACATTTTTTCTTTGTTTTGTCAACGTTTTTTTTCGTATGCATTTTCTTCTTTTTTCGTTTCGCAGCCATTTTGAAAAAGAGAAATGAAGAAAGGGATTTGTTTCTTTGCTTTCTTCTCTTTTGCAGTAATAAATGTTTGACATAATAGGGTTCAGCAGAGATAGTAAACACAAACTTTACTAAGATCTACAAAGAACAGAGAGAGAGAGAGAGAGAGAGAGAGAGAGAGAGAGAAAGAGAGAGAGAGAGAGAATGGATTCCTTTTTTGTTTAGTTTCAAAATATTTTTTAAGCCACAAACATAGACAATTTGCCCTCACGGTTTTCGATAAACAACTGTTGTAATCTCAAGGTAAGTAATCACATATCACTTATCGATTAATCAATCGGTCGAGTGCATAGTCACTTTGATGGAAACGCTGAAACAGACACGAATAAAATAAGTAAATAAATAAACACAAAACAAGGTGAAACGACTTATCTAAAAAGTGCTGTCTTTCAATTCACTGATGTAAGGTGCCTGGAGACTCTTACGATATATCGCTAAGCTTGGTGCATGTTAAACAAGAAGTGGAATGTTGCCTTTGTGTTTGTATCTTTCGAGAACAAAAAAAAATCTTTATATCACTACTTAGGGAAAATAGAAAAAAGAAGAAGAGCTGTAGTGGCTACGCTCATGCACACAGTCGACAAACTGTTTCCTCTTCCGGGCTCGTGTGTATCACTTGATAATAAATAATAAATCTTACCTAGGCTTATTGTTCCTGAGCGCTTGTATGACTGCAGAGTAATGAAAGCGAAACGGGATATAAGGCATGAGTCACATGCACCCGTAGCGATGATGACCATGGTGAAAATAAATGATTCGCTGACCGTTACAAGACTAGCACAAGATTACTGAGGGTGAATTCATTTCCTTTTTTTTTTTCTTTTTTTATTTTGATTGCTATCACTTTTTTTCTTATTCTGTTTTTCGTTTTTTTTTTTAAACATTTTGTTTCGTTTGCATTGCACTCATTCATCCATCCCTCTATCTATCCATGCATTTTTCTTTCTTTTTTTAGGCGTGCATTTTCTTTATTTTTCCTTTTGCTGCGATTTTGAAAAAGAGAATTGAAGAAAGTAATTTCTTTTCTTCTATTTTTTCTCGAATAAAAAAATTGACAGAATAGGGATCAGGGGAGATAGTAAAGACAAACTTTAAAAAAAAAACTACAAATTACAGGAAATTGTAGAGAGCCACGATCGCCTACATCTGAAAGGGACAGAGTGCTTCGAAGATGAAAAAGATTATTTCTTGTTTTATTCATCTTCCACTTTTTCATGTGTATTTTTTACACTTTTCTTCTTTTTTTTTCATAGTTTTATATTTCTAGCAATAATGTCTTTCTTCCCTTCCTTCATCCCGTTCCTGTGTCCGTCCATTCGACAACAGAGCTTTTTTTTTTTTACCTTCTTTCTTATATAGTCAGGATGTGTGTTGTGGTGATATCGGCTTGGAACGAGAAATAATAGAGCCGAGTTCGAATTCTAATTGAATTCCTTGCATTCACTTACACGCAGATACCCTTGGGATAGGTTTTAATTTGTTTCTTTCCTCCAGTTATGGGTTAAATAACAGGACAGATTGGGTTCTATAGCCTTTGCCGGCAACCAGTCTACCGCAGAAAGTAATAGCAAACTACTGCGGGATAATCTTCTGATCAGTCAGTCATGTCTCTTTCAAAACATGATCGCACAAGTGTGTATCACGTATGGCACTAGGATGTGCATTGTGGTGCAGCGGATATCAGCCGATATTAAATTCCCGTTGAATTCCTTGCATTCACTTTTGCGCAAATACCCTTGGGAAAGGTTTTAATCCGTCTCTTTCCTCAAGTTATGGATTAAATAACAGAACAAATTGTGTTCAATAGCCTTGGTCGGCAATCAGCCTACCACAGAAAGTAATGGCAACCTACTATTATCATGCCCAGTCAGTTATGTCTCTTTCGAGACATGATCGCCCAAGCGTGTATCATTTTTGGCAATTAAATTATATGATATTATCAGTTCCTTCTACATTTTTCTGTCTTTTTTCTTTCCTTCCTTCTTTCCTTTTTTCTCTTTCTTTCTTTCGTTTTATCACCTTGGTGCTTTGCTTCTTTCTTTCTTTCTTTTTTTCTTTCTTTCTTTCTTTGTAATATTAATAGTATTTAGTTTCTGCTATTGTTTGGCTTTTTTCCATCTAAATAATTTTCATATTTCTTTTTTCTTCGTTTTTAACTTTTGTTGATATTTTTCTTTCTTTCATTCTTTCTTTCTTTTATATTTGAAGTTTCTTTTCTACTTCTTTATTTATAGTCTTTTTCTTTCTGTTTTCCTTTTTTTTTCTTTTTGTGCAACGAGGTTCCTGTCCGGTTTTATTATGTATATTACAAATGAAGAAAATAATACTTAGAGAAGTATTTAATCATCCATATCCAGGGTACGATGGGTAAATTGTTACCATTTTATATTTTTAATTTTGCGCATGCGCGTTGTTTGCTTTTTAATTTTGTCAACTACACAGTATAGTAGGGTCAGTTGGGTACCGTCTGTGAGCATAACTGCATCATGACGCAATTCACTCCACGAGAAATTTGGTAGTGTTTGGCATTTGTGCCGAAGTTCCAATGCGAACTTTTCAGAGTATTTGAGTGACATTTATGAAGATTCGGAAAGAGTCAGATGATATATCTAGTCAACATTATGGTTTTTGGAGTGCTCACTAGTGATGACGACGTTATGCTTCCACTCATCTTCCCACATGACCTTAGACTCAATATGAAGGTCTATATCAGGTACCTTGAAGAGGTAGTGATGACCTGAGTCAAGAGGATGTCTGCTGAAAGACCCTATGTCTGGTAACAGGTCTCTTCGTCATGTCACACAAGCAGGAGAACTCAGTCGTGGCTGTCAGACAAGTTCTGTTATTACATCACCCCTTACACCCAACCCCTCAACTGCAAACTCCTTGATTATTATGTGTGGGGTATAGCTGACGCCAAAGAGGAACTAAAGACAAGGATTATGGAAGCATTCACCAACTTAAAAAAGGAGACCATCCCGAAGAGATACAGGAGATTCCGTAATTGCCTGGAAGAAGTGCTTAAACAAGAGGAGATTTTATTGAATAAATTTACTCTTTAGTAAATCAAAATCATTTTGTGTAATATTTTTATAAATATATATGTTAAACTAGGATGTTAGTCTTATTTTCTTTTTTGCGTAATTTAGATGATAATTCATCCATCGTACCCTGAACTGTTTCGTTCGTTCCTTCCTTCCTTCGTTCGTTCGTTCGTTCCTTCGTTCGTTCGTTCGTTCGTTCCTTCCTTCCATCCTTCCTTCCTTCCTTCCATCTATCCTTCCTTCCTTCCTTCTTTACTTCCGTCCTTCCTTCCTTCATTCCATCCATCCTTCCTTCCTTCATTCCATCTATCCATCCTTCCTTCCTTCCTTACTTCCATCCATCCATCCATCCATCCTTCCTTCCTTCCTTCCTTCCTACCTTCCTTACTTCCATCCATCCATCCATCCATCCTTCCTTCCTTCCTTCCATCCTTCCTTCCTTCCTTCCTTCCTTCCTTCCTTCCTTCCTTCCTTCCTTGCTATTCTCTGCATCTTTCCGTAATCTTTATTTCTTGTCTACACTACTTTCTTTCTTTTTTTATTCACTTTCTTTCTCATTTTTATTGGGTCTTCACTATTTTGCGCCTTCTTTGCATACCAATGTTCATTGTTTTTGTCGATTGTCTGTTTCTGAAAACTCTTTTCATACTAAAATTTCTTCTGAAAAAGAAAATGCCACATGATGTCAAACGTGAACAAGATCAACCGAAGTTGTTCTTTGCCAGATGGATCAGGTGCATTGCAGTGTTCTCGACAGGCTCCAAAGGAAGAACTATAATGTGATTGGTCCCGACCTGGCAGCTCGACTCCAGTCACTTTCTCACCGGCGAGTTGTGGCTTCCCTCTGTCTCTTCTACAAATATTTTCATGGTTTCAGCACTAACGAACTTAGATCACTGGTGCCCCCTCCACAAGAATTTACTCGTGCAATCAGATTGGCAACAATATCCCACCCTTTTACAATTAAATCAACCAAATACAGGCGATAATTCTACTGCATCAGCTTCTTTTCTCACACTTCCCGCCTGTGGAACTCCCTTCCATGTACTTACTTTTCTGGCGGCTACAACCTCCAAGAATTTATATGCAATGTCAATTCCCATCACTTATCCACATGACTCCAGTCCTTTCTATATCAGCCCGTGTATCTTGTTCGTTTCCTTTTTTCTACCTTCGCAACTGTCTTTACTCCGGTGTTCACATCTTTTTTTTTTTTGCCTTTTCTCTGTTCCCCCTGTAACTGGTTCGTCTTTCTCTTCCATCTCCCCCTTCCGAAAACTTTAACTCTCCTATGTAGCCCCCTGCACATCAGTGGCGGTACCGCCTTGCTTGGGGTGAAATGATAGAAAAAACGAATGATGACTTCTCTAGCAGTCGTCCGATTTCACGGAATATTGGAAGATATTCGGAAATATTGCGCGCATGGAAGTAGTGTTAATCAGTGATCAACTCACACACATACACACACACTAAAAAAGAAACAAATAATACTACAGACGAATAGAAATTTACAGGCTTCTATTCATAATGTCAAGTAGGAGACGTTCATTAACACACAACGAGTTAAATAATATATATATAGTCAGTCAGTCAAGTGCCATACGTGATACACGCTTGTGCGTCTCGAAAGAGACATGACTGAATGGGCAGAAGATTATCCCGCAGTAGGTTGCCATTGCTTTCTGCGGTAGACTGGTTGTTGACCAAGGCTATAGAACCTAATCTGTCCTGCTATTTAACCTATAACTGGAAGGAAGAGACGGATTAATACCTTTCCCAAGGGTATTTGCGCGTAAGTGAATACAATGTATTACTACTGGAATTCGAACTCGGCTCCCCGGCTTCATCGTTCCGAGCCGATATCCACTGTACCACAATGCACATCCTATATATATATAGACGGAATGTAAAAAACAATGCAAAGGAAAAAAAGAAACCAGACTAACTCATGTGAAATAATATTTATCCTTTATAAACAATATAAATAGAATACATTTTGATTATTATAATTATTATCATTAAAACGCTGACTCGATAATTCTTTATTAACACTTGTGAAATGAGTGATGAAATCAATTATTCTCAAGAAAGCAAACCATTTCCGTCAGGTGCGAACGTGTAAAGCTGCTGGAAATTTTCCTCAAGAGAAGAAATGGAAGGAAAGCGTTCCGTAAACATATTTGGGTATTGGAATATTTTTTCTATTGCCCAGTTCACACACCACCCACGTCTATTGAACAGGTGAAGAGGCTCATCCCTTGTTCCCTGTTTAGGATGTAGTTTCCGGCTTTTTCTTTTCCACTTTTTTCACTCCATTTTCTATTTTTTTTTCAATTGGAGTAGATAGACTAAACTATCGCCCGGTTCACACTCCACCCACGTCTATTGAACAGGTGAAGAGGCTCATCCCTTGTTCCCTGTTTAGGATGTGGTTTCCGGCTTTTCTTTTCCACTTTTTTCACTCCTTTTTCTATTTTTTTTTCAATTGGAGTAGATAGACTAAACTATCGCCCGGTTCACACTCCACCCACGTCTATTGAACGGGTGAAGAGGCTCATCCCTTGTTCCCTGTTTAGGATGTGGTTTCCGGCTTTCTCTTTTCCAATTTTTTTCATTCCTTTTTCTTTTTTTTGCAATTGGAGTAGATAGACTAAACTATCGCCCGGTTCACACTTCACCCACGTCTATTGAACAAGTGAAGAGGCTCATCCCTTGTTCCCTGTTTAGGATGTGGTTTCCAGCTTTCTCTTTTCCAATTTTTTTCCCTCCTTTCTTTTTTTTTCAATTGGAGTAGATAGACTAAACTATCGCCCGGTTCACACTCCACCCACGTCTATTGAACAGGTGAAGAGGCTCACCCCTTATTCCCTGTTTAGGATATGGTTTCCGGCTTTCTATTTTCCAATCTTTTCACTCTTACGTAGCCCCCTGCACATTAAAATCAGTGGCATTACCGCCTTGCTCGGGGTGATATGATTAAAAAACAAACAAAAAGTCTCAGATAATTGCATTAAGTTTCAAAATATAATTCATAACTGGGCTTTATCCTATCTTCCAACCTCAAGTGGAATCATTACATTGAGTCAATAGCTAAATCCACTGATAGGAAGGTTGGGTCACTGTGTCGGGCCAGAAAGTTTTTTTTCCGCCTGAATCCATCTTGCACATATAAAAATCAACCATAGCATAAAATACTGGTCTCATATATGTTCAGGCGCCTCTCAGCGTTCTCCACAGGCTCCAAAGAAGGATCTGCAATTTGATAGTTTCCGACCTGGCAGCTCAACTCCAGCCATTTTCTCACTGGCGAGATGTGGCTTCTCTCTGTCTATTCTACAAATATTTTCATGGCTTCTACTCTGACGAACTTAAGTCAATCGTGTCCCCTCCGCAAGAATTTAATCATGCAACCAGACTGGCAAAAAGGTCCCACGCATGATCAACCAAATGCAGCCGACAATTCTAATCCAGCTTCTTTTCTCGCACTACCCGCCTGTGGAAATCCCTCCATAAACTTGCTTTCCTGACGGCTACGACTGCCAGAAATTTAAATGCAATGTCAATACCCATCTCTTATCCCATTCACTTCAGTTCTTTCTACATCACCCTGTATAAATTGTTATTTTCCTTTCTCTCTACCTTTGCAACTGTCTTCACACCTGTGTTTCCATCCTTCTCTTGCTCTGTCTCTGACACCTCCTGTAACCGGTTCGTCTTTCTGTTCACTTTCCTCATGTTTAAACTTTTACTCTTATGTAGTCCTCTGCGCATCAGTGGCAGTACCGCCTTGCTTGAGGTGAAACGATAAAATAAAATAACTCCACAATTAGATGTTTGGTACATTTAAGCTTCGGTTTACGTAAATACCAATACAGTGGTAGTTTATAATGATTCCACTTAATTTATGCAGCCATTTTGAATGTCTGAAGAAGCAGTTGCACGACCTTGGTGTAACCTAGTAACAAACACTTTTTTTTTACAATTGTGCTTCTGATACAAAGCCCAAGAGCCATTCGAGGAATAGGGTTACTGGATAAGGTTGTAAGAACATAAAAGGGTGAAGTAAGAAGTGCAGATTATAAAGATATGTAAGATAGATAAAAGTTGAACCTAGACTTGGAGACAAAAAGATCGTAATATTTGGGAAAGCGTCGTGTTCTAATTGGAAATAAAGTGAATGAGGATGATTTAACAATGTCTGCATGGCATGGCGGATCCTAGCAGTGAAGGTATGGAATGGTGGAACTGACGAATGTAGCATTTCTGTATAGTTTCCAATGAAAGAGCGATAGAATAGCGAAGGGCGAGAAAACTATAGGCTGAGAAAGAGAGGTTGTAAGGAGAAAAATAATTAATCACTCACAAGATTGTGAGACATTTTTCTAGAAAGGGCAAGAAAGTGAGAATTGCGCAGCTCCAGATCAGATTTGCCAACAATATTGCACTGTTGATCTTTTCTCATCCTAACAAAAATAGAGTATGGCAGAAAGAATCAGTTACTTTCTAGAGCGGTATAAGGAGCCGGCCATTTTTCTAATACTTTCAGAGATGAATAGGATATGTGAGTTCCACTTGACGTCTGGAGCCCTCCCAACAGACGTTAATATTTACCGAGACTCACCGGAAAATCAACCGGATACCCTCCCTGGCGTTATTTAAAGGGCAGTGAAACACGTTTGAATGGGCTTGTGTAACGTACGCATTCGAAGAAAATGTGTGTTAATATTTGCTTCAAACATAGCCATTCACTCGTGAAAATTATTCAATTGTTTTTCAGTGGAGATTTTTTAAAAATACTTTCTCTTCAAAATTGACCTGGAATCTGTTGAGTTAGACATGAGCCAGAAATAGCGAAAAAAATTCGTAATTGTGAGAGTGTGAATTAAAGAAATGAGAATTTCACAGACTACGGTTTCTATTCTTTAGATTTTATTCCGTGGTTTGTGCACGCTGATTCCTGTCTCAAATGGTCAGCAATAATAATCTTTCTTCAAGCCCACGCCCAAATTTATCTACTTACAAGCACACCTTTTCTGTTTTTTTTTGGGTTTTTTTTTTTGTGAGGGTGTTGTTTTTTTTCAATGGTCGGTGATATCAATTGGTATACTGAATATTATGTAGAATCATTTTCTTCAGAAAAACAAAGCCAATACAAAGTTGGTACAAGGATTGGTTAAATATATATTCCATGGTCAATAAAGCTAAAACTAAACTAGATTTCGCACAGATTAAAATAATAAAGTATAATTTGAAAAAAAAATGACATTTCATTTATTAAGAGAATATTTATGAAAAAAAGAAGTTGAAAAATATTTACAAATCTAGCTTTTATCTATATTTTTAGTTTCATAAATCCATTATATCATATGGAAATAAAAAAAAATGCCCTAATCAATCGTAAAATTCTTCAGTGAATTTGGAACTAAATCCTTTATTCCCTGTATGGGGGTAGGTTGTTCTAATTAAGTGTCTGTTGCTCTGAGTAATCATTGTGATTGTAATGACAAAGACATTAACCTGAATGTAAATAATATAAACAATGATATCTTCTCATCTCAAAAATTCTTTTCACACACTCATTACAAATTTATAAATTTCTTATATTTGGTAGTAAAAAAGGCGACTCTTAGATGCTGTAAAGTACAATATTAAACTGTAGACAAGTTAGGAAGCCTCTTATTAATGAAACTAGCAGTATAGCCCAGCGTTGCTCGGGTGTAATGAAAGCTTTAAAACTAATCCATGGTTCTGGAGCTCAGACTCTTTGGACGTTGGCACGAAAGACTAAAAAGCAATAGTTGTTTACAGTAAAAGCGAAACCGTGGACTGAAAGAAAAATGAATGGATGTAAGTCAAATTTTGATTTCCTGGTATCGATATCAAATAATTGTTTTCGTCGTAAACTGAATTTTGAAGGCTAAATAAGTCCTCTGAGTAAATGGTATCATGGCTGAGACTAAGAACGACAATTATACCTACTTAGCGCCAAACCCGAAGCAAAAACTAAGATAAAAGGGCTGAAAAAATACAGACATACAGGCAGATAAACAAACACATACTGAAACATCTTGCCTTATATATATATATATATATATATATATATATATATATATATATATTATCGATTTTCTGCACTATTGTAAGAACTGCAACCTTGAAACTTCTGAATATCGTTTCTTATGTCTTTGTCGATGAGTGTATCAAATTTGAGTAAAACCGGACTACTCCTTCTATAACCCGATTTTTTCGATTTTGGATTTTCGATATTTATTGGGGGTACCTCGACACAACACCTAGCAAATAACACTCGCAGACGCTTATAGTACAACTGTGTAAATTTTCAAGAAAATCGGTTCAGCCGTTTCGGATTCTATAGGTGACGAACACACACACACACACACACACACACACACACACACACACACACACACACACAACACACTCACATACACACACAGACAAAGTTCCATTTATAAATAAGTTTACATTCCATGGTGATTAAAACTAAAATAGATTTTGCTAAGATTAAAATAATCAGATATAATTTGAAAAGAAAAATGACATTTTATTTATTAACAGAATATTTATGAAAAAAAGAAGTTGAAAAATCTTTATAAATCTAGTGTTTATCTATATATTTAGTTTCATAAATTCATTTTATCATATCGAAATAAAAAAATGCCCTAATTTACATTTTTAAAATTCCTGCTTATTCATTTATATATTGTATTATTGTCTAACAATATATAAATGTTTATATATAAAAAATGTTTTGGAAGAAAAATATATAACAATTTAAAAAGAAAGTTTTCGTATTATTATTGATTTCAGGTCACTTAATGAACGGTACTGCCGCATAGTTAGATTATCGCCGATTAAACTGGTTTTCCCGATAGGCATTTCTGGTGAGAAGGGCGTGTAAAAACTCGGGATTTCAAAAGACTTTCTTGTAGGGTCAACAGTTATCTAGCACAATGAAATAGAAAGTGTTCCATATCTACGTATTTATACTGGCACTGTTAGGTAGAAGACTTCCGAGATGGCCAAGGCTGACTTTTCACCTGATGGAATCAACGGTCGTTACCCTGGCCTCAGTGATCTTTTAAGTTGGAGGTCATCGTTTGATCTGGAGTGAGATGTGATCCACCAAGCCTATTTGCCAGGGATAGGCTACGCATGCATGGATACATCTCCGGCTTTTAACCCAGATATAATGCAGGGCACTGGTCAGCTGTCAAGCAACACACCGACAACATTCGTTCATAGGACTGATGGTGAAATGATGCATTGTATGCAAAGATTTAAAAGGTCGAAAATAACCTCAATTTGCTTTTATAATAGTCACAGTATTCTAAATCCTTAACTGATAATTTTCTTATTATCCATTCTTTTGTTTAATGCAAAAAATCAACCTGAAGCTTCGATCAACATACAGGATTTGATTTTGGTCCTTTAGAAGGCTTTTTCTTTAACGTTGACAAACGGAAGCGAAATGAAAATACCACCCAACCAAATATTCTATACACACGAACTGGCCATCAAAATATATATTGTATATTTGGGTAGCAACGCTTTTTGGGTACATGTTTCGTTAAATGTGATCGACAAATAAGATTATACTCATAAATTGGATCATTGTTTAGTTCTAGACAATTTTCTTGCTCGAATATGTTACATATTTATAAACCTACCATTCGCCCTGGTTTTGAATATTACTGCCACATAGCGTGCCCCTGATATATATTTAAGGGTCTTTCATAAGATCGAAAGAAGAATCTGCAATGTTATAAATCCTCTCCTGGCATTCAGTTACTTTCTCATTGCTTTAATGTAGCGTCTCTGTCCCATTTCTATAAATAATTTCATTGTAATGTTTCTGATTATTTTGCTTTATGAAACCTAGAGTTTATGAATTAAGGCACGATATCGGCTCGGAACGAGAAAATGGAGAGCCCCGTTAGAATTCCAGTTGACTTCGTTGCATTCACTTACGCGCAAGTACCCTTGGGAAAGGTATTAATCCGTCTCTTCCCTCTAGTTATATGTTAAATAACAGGACAGATTGACTTCTATAGCCTTGGTTGGCAATCAGTCTACAGCAAAAAATAATGGCAACCTACTCCGGGAAAAATTTCTACCCAATCAATCATGTTTTTTTCAAGTCATGAGCGCTCAAGCATGTATCCCGTATAGCACTTAACTGACTGACAGACTGACTTGACTGTCCGCAAAGTATCGTCTTTTTACTGTAGAAATGACTTGATGCAACCGTAACTTCTATGTTAACAGTTTCTTCTATCATACTTCTTGATTGTGGAACTCTCTTCCGTTTTCTTGCTTGTAGAACTCTCTTCCGTCTTCTCTGTCAAATTTAATCTTAAAAAATGTACATGTAATGTTAGTCGTTATTGTCTGTCTTTGTAAATTTCTGTTCTTTTATTGTCCTTTCTTTAATAATATTTCTCTTTTTTCTCAGGATCTCTCACACAGAGTAACCCCCTACGTTTTAGTGGCTTTATTGCCTTGCTAATGAATTAAATTATTAAAAATAAGGAGCAAGAGTGTGTGGAAAATGATCGTAGTGATATTTGTCTCGCCAAATTCTTAGCTTTCATTAAAAAAGAAATAAACTGTAGCGATATTAGAAAAACTGAATAAGAAACTAAAAAAATTCTTTGACGGCCACATTAAACAATCCACACACACAAACACAGACACTCGAATGCACACGCTTACACATACATTATGTGTTGCGTTTGTACTGGTTTTAGAGACACCTTTTTATATTATTATGTAATTATTCGTTGTTGGAATGTGTATTTGCACACAATTGTGTATATGTATTACTTTGGTTTTATCAGTAACATCTGTACTTTTTTGCTTCGATACAAGCATATGTACAATGTGTTTGTATGGCCAGCGATCATTTGCTCCGATGCATAAACACATTGATTTGATCAAATCGTGTATGTACAGTAACACAAATTATATTCAGTACAGATTGGGAGATTGCGAACAAAATTTACTTCGGCAGGGAAGTGAGGTAGGCGGTCTAAAATTAAGATAAATCTGTATTCGGAGAATAAGAGACAAAAAAACAGTCAAATTTACAAATTTGCTGTGACACAAGAGAAATCCATGCCGGCAAAAATGTCTTAACAAGATTATTTTAGACTTTTTTTTTATCTTTATTCAATTAAAATTAGTGCTGAAGTAAACCATTTTTTCTTAAATGTGAGTCGCTTCGGCGGAATGATTTATTCGCTGATTTGGGGAAAATCGTCTGAAGATAAAGCTTTTCTTGGCGTATTAAACGAATTACTCTTTTCAAACTAAGTGCATAAAGAACCTCTAGCGAGTTAAACTTATTGACTTGTTTAAGGAAATCTACATTTGTTTTTCTCTACTGAACACATATTTGCTGTTGTATATAATTGTGTGCGTCTACAATTTGATGTATTCAACGCACAAAACAAGCAAAATATATTTATAAATTACTAGACTTTTATATCTAACTAGTATCATAGCCCGGCGTTGCCCGTACAACTCAGAACATTTTAGTAGTAGGAGAAGATGCCACTTTTTATTTTACATATTTTATTTTTGTTTGAAAAAAAAAACCTTTTTTAAAAATATTTCTTTTGTTTCAAAATTACGGGGAAAAATATTCACATTTTTATGTTGACTAACTGAATTTTTAAAACGTCGGAATAAAAATTAAACATAATGGCTTTTTTTTAAATAAAAATATTTTAGTCGCATTTGACAAATGTGATTTGATTTCTGTGAGGTAAAACGTCGCAATAAAAATTAAATATAAAGGCTCATTTTTTTTTTAATAAAAATATTTTAGTCGCGTTTGACACGTGTGATTTGATTTCTGTGACGTAATTCAGCAACCATCTTAGATCTTAGATGTTTTACGGAGCAAATATAAACAATCGTGCCCATCGGCCAAAAAGTGCATAAGGGAAAATTGCTGAACTTAAAATTCAAAATGTATGTGTCGACCTGGTTCCCTGTAGATATGTGTCCCTAGAAAGTTTGAATGGCGTAGCTTAAAAATGTAGGCGTGCATAGGTAACAGTCACACACAGAACTCACAGATTGCCTTTTATATATATATATAGATAACATCGTTCTGCAGAATATCAAAGATGATGGATTCTTTTTGAGAAAATGTATTCCCTGAAAATAATATCGCGTACTAGCTTTACAAAAAAAAAAAAAAAATGAGTGTAATATAAATTTAAAAAATCGGTAAATTTTTTATTTGTTCCCCGAAGGCCTTTACCCCTTCAAATTTTTCTATCCTTATTTCCATGCAAATGTATATGTTGAACTCAAATCGATAATTGTTTATTGTAGAAAACTACGTTTTTTTATCTTAACGACCAGAAACAATCGAACTATATCTCACCCCTTACTACAGTTCTCATATGTGATTTAGTGCAGAAGGAATTTAGACGCAGGATTATTATTTCGGCCTATTTACTTCCTTTGTGCAATTACTACGCGATTTGTTTTATTTCGGAACTCAATTTCGGAAACAAATCGCGTAGTAATTGGACAAAGGAAGTAAATAGGCCGAAAAATCGACAGACTACACGTAAAGAAATTCTGCAGTAAATGAGAGATTTCAATAGCGGTTAGGGTTGAGATAAAAAGCTAGAAGAAGTTCGATTTTTTTCTGGTCGTTAACAACGAAAAGGGTAGTTTTCTTCAATAAACAATTATCGATTTGAGTTCAGCATATATATTTGCACTGAAATAAGGATATTTTGGAAAGATATGAAGGGGTAAAAGCCTTCGGGGAACAAATAAAAAAATTACCAAAAAATCTGTTATGCTATCAGTACCTTTAAACTGGCTACTTTTAAAAATGCAATGTGCCATAAGAACGTGGTTCATCATGGCTCCTTAGAGATTCAGTCAGTTAAGTGATACACGCTTGGGCGATCATGTCTCGAAAGAGACATGAATGACTAGGCTGAAGATTTTCCCGTAGTAGGTTGCCATTACTTTCTGCGGTAGACTGGTTGTCAACCAAAACTATAGAACCTAATCTGTCCTGCTATTAACCTATAGCTGGAGGGAGAAGTGACGGATTAATACTTTTTCCAAGGATATTTGCGCGGAAGTGAATAAAAAAAAATCAAATTGAATTCGAACTCGGCTATCCGATTTTTCGTTCCGAGCCGATATCTACTGCACCACAACGATTAATTTACACATTGCCTTGCCTTCTCGAAGAGATAGTGGACTGGTATCCTCTTCCCTTCATCACCGTTTAGGGTTCAGAGTTTTCCTCTTTGATTTGTCACCTAAAGTTAGAAACCCTAATCAACCTTACAAATGAAGTCATAGCCCTGGGGGACGAAATGAACCCGTTTTTTTTCTCAAATTCGTTGAGAAAATGAATGCAACAGATTAGACTTATAATTTATCTCGGTACATCAATTTTCCAAATCAAAAACAAATGGTAATTGTAACGGTTATTCTATACGCTTCGTTACAGTCAAACATTCGCCATTCATTAACCATGTTTTCAAAAGGAAGCTGCTATCATTTAACCACCACAGACAACCGCTTCTACCCGCCATCATAATGGTTCAGGCTAGTCTCTCTGAAAGCAAAACACTACGCCTACTAGGCCTAAATCTATCAGCCCACCTCAAGTAGAATGACTACATTGAATCCATAGCTAAATATGCCGCTCGGAAGGTTGGTTCCCTTTGTAGAGCGAGGAAGTTTTTCTCATCTGAATCCATCTTGCACATATACAAATCAACCATCCGCTCGTGCATTGAAGACTGCTGTCACATCTGGTCGGGTGACCCTACTATTAATCTCAGGGTACTTGATAAAATCTAACGAAGTATCTGTAATGTAATTGATCCCAACCTGGTAGCTCAACTACAGTCATATATTCTTCTACAAATACTTTCACAGCTTCTGCTCTGATGAGCTTAGCTCCCTGGTGCCCCCACTGCATGAATTTCCTCTCGCTACTAGACTAGCGATCAGGTCCCACCCATTTACAGTGAAACCAAATGTAACCGCAGCTTCTACTCTCAGCTACTTTGCTCGGACTTTCCGCTTGTGGAATTCACTTACGTATACTTGCTTCTCTGACAGCTACACTTTCTAATAATTTAAATGCAATGTCAATTGCCATCCCTTATCTTATTGACTCACATCCTTTCCATGACAACAACCCTTGTATAATATTCTTCTTCCTTTCCACTCAATTCTCATGCAGCACTCTTCATACATGTATTCTCATCTTTTTTTTTACTCATTCTCTGAATCACCTGTAACTTTTTCCTCTTTCTCATCACTGACCTCTTATGTAACCCATGCGCATCAGTGGCAGTTTTCACATTCTTGGGTGGAGGGGGGGGGAATGATTTTTAAAAAAAGCAGACAATTCTACCATCGGTTTAAAATTTATAAAGTAATCATTAAAATAATTTTTAATTTTTCTTTAAGTAAATTAGGTTTTTTAAATCCAGAAAATGCTATCAGTCTTTTCAGCATTGATGGGTTCATTCCTTCGTAAACTTTTGTTTGAAAGACTGTGGAATGTTAACATTTTGATTTTGCCATCATTTTTTTTTTTATTCCAGTTGCATGTATCCTCATAAGTTGTTGGTGCTGTTGAAAGACCCCAATTTAAGTTGCTTCTGTTACTTGATGTAGTTTTGGCGATTGTGATTCTGTAGCGTCAGTCTATAAGGTTCGAAAAAGAATGATTGATATGAGAAAACGCTTGCATACAAGCTTGCATGAGAGTTTATATATTTCTGAACTAGCAGTATAGCCCGGCGTTGCTCGGGTGTAATGAAAGCTTTAAAACTAATCTATGGTCCTGGAGCTCAGACTCAGCCTAAAGAATATTTGTGTAAAGTTTGGTGAGAATCGGATAAAAATTGTAGATTTGTATAAAGGCCATACAGACAGATAAACAGACACACACACACAAACATCTTACCTTTTATATATAAATATTATCGATTTTCTGCACTATTGTAAGAACTGCAGCCTTGAAACTTCTGAATACCGTTTCTTATGTCTTTGTGAGTGTATCAAATTTGATTAAAATCGGACCACTCCTTCTATAACCCAATTTTTCCGATTATCGATTTTCGATATTTATCGGGGTTACCGTGACACAAAACCTAGCTAAAAACACTCGCAGGTGATTATAGTGCAACTGTGTAAATTTTCAAGAAAATCGGTTTCGCCATTTCAGAGTCTATAGGTAACGGACACACACACACACACACACACACACACACACACACACACACACACACACACACACACACACACAAAGTTCCATTTATAAATAAGTTTAGATAGATGACTTTGGTGTTATAGACATCATCAATATAAAATCCCCGAAATGATGACGTTATTTCAAATATTTTGTTAATATTTTAGTTCTTTAGCAATTTTAGATGTTGTGTGAAACACCGACTAACGCAGCCTCATTGAATAGGCGAACTAATTTTTTTTACCGGGACACACACACACACACACACACACACACACACACACACACACACATATATATATAGTCATCCGCAAAGAGATCTGTTTCGCTCATCAGTACGGTTAGACATCCGATTGCTTCTAGCGAGGATTGAAACCTGGTCGAATTGAAATCAGTCGGCGTGTCTATCTCTGAGCTAGGTAGAAGGAGGCAGACTTTTAGCGTGTGATATACCATGTATTCATTCGCCAGTAGTTTGAGTGTTCTAATTCATTACTGAATGAATGATGCATAGATGCTAGAGTAGCTACTGTCTTTTCAAAGTCTACCATTCTTCCAGAGTGCTCAATCAGGATGTGAGAGCGTAAATAGTCATCCGCTGACAGATCTGTTTCGCTGTATCACAGCTCATCAGTACGGTTAGACACTCTATTGCCTTTACCCAAGATTGAAACCTGACCGAATATGTGTGTGTGTGTGTGTGTGTGTTGAGAAGAAAACTCAGCACATAATTAAATGGTTAGAAACCCAGAATTTATTTTCACCATGTAAAGAAAAATCCTTACAGTTGCCTCGTTCAGACCGTTGATGAATAAATAAATGTAAATTTCACGCAGAATATTTTGAAAAAAAAAACTGTTTATAGCAGAGGGATTTTTAAACCGGAAATAAACTGAAAATAAATACATCAAATCACGCACATAACACAACACAAAGTAATGAATTAAGACATACATGAATCACACTAATAAGCAATATAAAAAAATCCCGCGTACTTAAAGCAATAAACAAGAAATTATACACGCGAAAAAATGAGGAATGGGATTTATGCACAGACAGAATTAATCACACAAACATTATTTATGAAGTAAATATATGCATACGCAATAAAGAGTTAGGTAATGACGTAACGGAGATATTTAATTAAGCGAAAAAAGAAGCGAAGGAGAGAAAGAAAAGCGAAGGAAAGAAGAGGAAGATAAAAAATAAGAAAAGAAGGGGAGGAGAGAAAGAAAAACGAAAGAAAGAAGAGGAAGATAAAAAATAAGAAAAGAAGGGGAGGAGAGAAAGAAAAACGAAAGAAAGAAGAGGAAGATAAAAAATAAGAAAAGAAGGAGAGGAGAGAAAGAAAAACGAAAGAAAGAAGAGGAAGATAAAAAATAAGAAAAGAAGGGGAGGAGAGAAAGAAAAACGAAAGAAAGAAGAGGAAGATAAAAAATAAGAAAAGAAGGGGAGGAGAGAAAGAAAAACGAAAGAAAGAAGAGGAAGATAAAAAATAAGAAAAGAAGGGGAGGAGAGAAAGAAAAACGAAAGAAAGAAGAGGAAGATAAAAAATAAGAAAAGAAGGGGAGGAGAAAAATAAATAAAGAGAAAGTGAACAGAAACCTATAAGTCACAAATATTAGCTTACAAATTTTTTTTAGAAAATAATAAATTACTTTCTAAAAATCCTTCAAAAATTTCTTTTACAAAATACTTATTAAAAATGATTTATCCCAGTTTAGACCTTAAAAAATCAAAGCAAAAGTTAAATTCACGTAGACTATTCTAAGGAAAGTTTTAACAAAGGAATCAGATATAAAAATTATATAAACATATATAATATGAATACACAGACAAAATATTCACCAAGGGTAGAGAGGAAGAAAATAAATAGAAAGAGGAAAACCAAATAGATAAGTAAATAAATAAATAAATATATAAATTAATTTTTTAAATGAATTTAAAAGGAAAATAAATTTTTATTGAAAACCTGTCAAAAATCTCTATATAAAATCTGTATTAAACATTATTTTTCCCATTAAGACCTTAGAAAAATAAAATTCACATTCACTTAGACAATTTTAAACACGGGAAGTGAACATTATATACTTTGACTCAGACATGAAATATATAGATATATATGAACACAGAGACAAAATTTTCACGAAGGATAAATATGGGTGGGAGAACTAAAGAGAAAAATAATTAAACAATAAATGGATTTAAAAAGAAAAATTAAGGAGTGATCGTATATTTACATTCACAAATATTACCTGACAGTAAAATTTTAATTATTTTAAATATAAAAAAAAAACAATAATTTTAGATGACAATAAATTTTTAAATATTATTAGAATTTTAACATTTTAAATATACGCACAGAAAAATCTTCACAAAGGTTAAAATTTTTGTGTTAGCTAATATTTGCGATTTTAAGTTCCTGTTCACTTTCTCTTTAATTTGTTCTCTCCTCTTCTTTTCTTCTTTTTCTCCTCTTCGATCTTTCTTTTTCTTTTCTCCTTTCCTTCTTTTATCACTTATTAAAATGTGTACGTTATTTCCGAACCCTTTATTGCGTGTGTATATATTTCTTTCTAAATAAAGTTTGTTTGATTAATTCTGTCTGTGCATGAATACCCTTCCTCATTTTCGCATGTGTATAATTTATTTGTTTTATGTATGCGTTATTTAATTCCTTATTCTCTATTGTATTATGCGTGTGATTTGATAAAGATTATCACCCATAATCTTTACGCCACCTTAGTTTTTTTAAAAGAAATGAATCGGCTCGGAACGAGAAACCGGGGAGCCGAGTTCGAATTCCAGCTGAATCCATTGTATTCACTTACGCGCAAATACCCTTGGGAAAGGTATTAATCCGTCTCTTCCTTCCAGTTATGGGTTAAATAGCAGGACAGATTGGGTTCTATAGCCTTGTTCGGCTACCACAGAAAGCAATGGCAACCTACTGCAGGATAATCTTCTGCCCAGTCAGTCATGTCTCTTTCGAGACATGATCGCCCAAGCGTGTATCACGTATGGCACTTAACTGACTGACTGATGTATTTCATACTATTTTTAGTATTCATTGCCAAGTAAATAAGTCTAAATGAAAATAGAATTGTTTTTTGTTAATACTGCACAATAACATATGCATCAAAGTAACTGTTCTGGTGTCCAGTTTTTGGGCTTTCTTCCTCATGCTAGTCTCTTCTTCCTATTGGTTAGCCGAAGCAAAGGCTTCCAGGCTGTCTTACAAAATTTTGCAAAGTAATGATAACAAAAGAACCATTCTATTTTCATTTACAATTATCTACTTGGCAATAAATACGAAAATACATAATTAAAATAAAAAACCGGGGTGGCCTAATAATTATTGCCGGTAGTGTATCTATTCTCAATTTATTTCCGGTTTAAATATCCCTCTGCTATAAACGTTTTTTTTTTTTTTTCAAAATATTCTGTGTGAAAATTACGTTTATTTATTTATCAATGGTTTGAACAAGGCAATTGTAAAGATTTTTCTTTACATTACGGAAATAAATAAAGATTTATAAACGTTTAATTATGTCTTGAGTTTTCTTCTAGGTATATTTGCTCTGGATAATGTCCTCTAAACCCTCTATTTCTATATAATTGATAATTTATATTAATTAGATAAAATCTTTTGGATTAGCCTCTCCGTCTTCACGGGTTGCCATTCACTCCTATACTAGACAGTTCACAATACAAACCATCACATTATTTTAGATACATGGATGATATTTTCTTAATATGGACTCATGGATTAGAAAAATTAAAAAACTTCTTTACTTTCTGCAACAACTTCCACAATACAATCAAATTTACCATGGAGTACTCATACACATCCGTCCCTTTCTTAGACGTCATGGTAAAATTAAATAAACATACACTTTCCACCAGTCTATACAACAAACCCACAAACCAACATAAATTCCTACACTTTAACAGCTGTCATCCCCTCAAATTAAAAAAATCTATCGTATACAGCTCATTTATTAGAATAAAACGCATTTGCTCAGACCATCCAGATTTTCTAAACAACATTAACAACCTAACAAAACAGTTTCTAAAATGTAAATATCCAATAAAAATAATAAAGGAAGCACTACATAAAACCATCCACATAGATCGTAGCACACTTCTCACATACAAAAAACGAAAAGATAACAACCGAATTCCCATGGTTTTTAACCATAATCAATATTCCTATACACTTATCAAAAATTTAAAAAATGATTACAGGAACCTCCAATCAAACAAAAACATCAAAGACATTTTCGATAAACCACCCATAAATGCAAAGAAACAAACACCCAACCTATCTACTATCCTCACTTCTAACAAATATTTAAATCATACAAACCTATCAGGGAATTTAAAATGTGGAAAGCCTCGCTGTTTAATTTGTAAACATTTAATAACAGACAAAACATTCTCTGTACCCAACACCAAAATAAAATTACACCCACCAAACATTACTTGTGACAGCAAAAACATCATATACCTTCTCTTCTGCTCAATTTGCCCCAACAGTGGATATATCGGCGAATCCGGTAATAGCTTTAGATTTCGCTTCAATAATCACAAACTAAATATACGACAAAAAAATGTATACTCCCCAATTGCAGCCCATTTTAATCAACCTGATCATACTTTAGAAAATTGCAAATGTTTACTAATAGACTCCAATTTTAGTTCTACATACACACGCAGAAAGAAAGAAAAATACTGGATTTTAAAATTAAATACACACAAGCTAGGGTTAAATAGGGACTTAGGTGTGTTGAATCTTTACAAATATTTCAATAGCTAAAAAATTTTTTTCAGATAGTCCAAGAAATTTTTATCTAAAACAAACAGACTTTCTCTACGGACATGCCGCATGTTGTGAGAAGGCACACCACGTGATGTAAACAAAAATATTCGGACGCTATCGTGAAATACGTTTCTAATTCAAATTTAAAAATCACTTGTTTCTGATGAAGGACCGAGGGCGGTCTGAAATATAAAATATAATAAAAATAAACAAATACTGTTAAAAAAAAGTACATTTTAAATTCAAAACTTTTTATTAATATTCTTTCCTATATATATATATATATATATATAATATCGCGAACTGAGTTCTTGTGCTAAAACAAATTGCGTTCGATGCATAATAATAATTTATCTATTTAAGTTTTTGCATGAATACAATAGCAAACATATTGACGTGTATGTAGATATTATGATTCTTTGTATATACATCTTTGTATATCTATGTAAGTGTAGTTATATATATATATATAGTGTATGGTTAAATATATATATATATATATATATATGTCAAATTAAATAAATTGCAAACAATTTGTTTATTTTTAATAAAATCCGTTCATATTTCATGCTTTAACACGTGCATTTTGGACATTTTCACGTTCTAATGAAGGCTAGCAATTTGTCAACCGTTATATTTGAAGCAGAAAAAATGTACAGTAATTTTTAGTAACACAGTTTTCCGGTTACATTTGTTACCATAAACCACACCCTGAAGATGACCTCAGAAATAGGTTGAAATTACTTTGGTATCTTAACATCTATCAACGTTACATCTTATTTCTGATATCTTCTGATTGTAATACGCGAAAAATATTCCGTCAGTATGAACAGATTTTATTAAAAATAAGCAAGCATATTGTTTGCAATTTATTAATATGACATGTTTAAAAGAAGATTTGCTGCCTGAATACACAAATATATATATTAATCATCTACATACAAGCCTGTTTCGCTGTATCACAGCTCATCAGTGTGGCTAAACACACACACTTGCATCTGGCCGGGATCCAAACATGACCGATTTGGTGTCAGTCGGAGTCGCTACCCCCTAAGCCATAGGCGCATGGAACCAGAGGAGGGAAATTTTAACGTGTTGTATATAATCAGTGTATACAAACGCCAGTCACCGAGAGAACTCCATTCATTTCTGAAGAGTCACGAATACATCGCAGAAGTGGAAACTGTTTTTAAAATTTTATTCTCTAGAGAGTTCAATCTTTATATAAAAGCTTAGACCACGTTTTTTCCTTGGACGATTTTTGATGGAATTACCTCCTTATCTGAGAAGGATTATTCGTGATTTGGAAAAGTTGATAAACAAAATTAATCGACACAAAGTGTCTGTTGTTTTAAAACATACTTACCTGATGATCATTTGCTGCCTACGTACACATAATATGTGTGTTTATGTCATGATATTTGCCTGTGCATTTGTATTGAATTTAAACTCCTTATTGGATGTTTGTATTTGTATTTGAATTTGAGTTTGAGTATGGGTTTTGTTTAACGACATATCAGCCTCTGTCTGTTATTGCCAAAAAGATGGGATTTTAAGGTATTTTTTTTTAATGTTCGGTTATAGTGAGAAGATTGATTTAGGCAGATTTTAATGATTTTTTTTGTTTTTATTCATATTTCATTTCAAAAAAACTGAAAATGTCTTTTATTTTTGTATTCAAAAATGTCTTGCTGAGAATGTTTTTTTCAAAAATGTATTGTTTGTAATATTTTTCCATCAAAAATGTATATTTTTCTATAAAAGTGTATTTTTATACTTTCATAGTTTTGAACCTAATTTTGGGGCTAACTATTTGCCCATAGCTGAGACCCTAACAGGTGCTACCACTCGAGGTCAGTGTGGACCTGGGAATAATAGCAATTAAGAGGTTGTTCCATGCTGCTCACAACCTCCCAATCAGAGGCCTTGTTGCCGGATGCGGTTTACCGTTATGACAAGGACCATATTTGCATTTGAATGTTTTGTCTTTTCATCCCACAACAAGGGGGGACCGCTACTAGTGCGCACTGGGTTGTATTGAGAAAAAATACTGGGCACAGGAGGTGTTGAAGAAAGGATAACAGATAGACTAAATTCAATTAGATAGAAGATGATGACTAACGTTTGCATATACATTTTTAGAGATTGTAGCTATCAGGCAAGCATTTAAATCGAATTGATTTCCACAGTCGGGAAGCGCGGAAAAAAGAAACTGTTGGAGTAGAAGGGATGTTTATATTTAACTATTTCAACAGTAAAAGGGTAGGAACTACTTATCAATCTAGTAGTACACTTAAATTCACGAGGTCAGGGTACAATGGAAAAAAAGTTCGTCAGAGTAGTTGCCAGGAAAACAGTTCTAGAATAGACAGCTACATCACATTTTTGAGAAAGTGACAGAAGGTGGGTAGTCAAACCAGAATCGATTATATTACAGATTCTTCTTTGGATTTTGTCGAGAACCTCAAGATGAATAGCAGGAGCACCGGACCAGATATGGCAGCAGTATTCAATGCACAGACGAATGGTAGATTTATAAATGTGCAAGATGGATTCTGACGTGAAAAACCTACTGGCCCGACACAGAGACCAAGACTTCCTGGCACAAGACGCAGCTATTAGATTTAATGCAATCGTTCATTTTCTTGGCGGTTAAAAGAGTAAGGCCGAGGAAGCGCAGTGTTTCTGTCTAGAAGATTGGCGGAATCCATTTTGGGGCATGTAGGAATGTTTCTCTATAGTGGCTGAAGGAGAGTAATTTTATAGACATATGTTTGTATTTAGAGCTTTGTCAGTGCGTGTATATGCACATTTTTGTGTGTGTATTATTGTTTTATACTTACTTTTTAAATAAATGAAATTTTTTTAATCATCTCATCCCAAGCAAGGCATTCTACAGCCACTGTTGCGCAGGAGGATACATAGGAAAAACTGATGAGAAAGAGGGGTTAGTTATAGGAAATGTTAGAAGGAGGGTAGTAGACGGATAAGAATACCCAGGATGGAGGAGGGGTAGATGAAAAATCAGCATGAGTGAATGGGTGCGAGTTAATGAGATAGATGTCTATTGACCTTACATTTAAATTCCTGGAGATTGTAGTTTTCGGGGAAACAAGTATATAGAAGAGGATTTCACAGGTGGGAAGTGCGTGAAAAGAAGCTGTTAGAGTAGAACTTGCGGTTACATTTTCCAACACCATTACAGTAGGGTTGAATATCAAAATATAAATTATGCTACTGTCAGTTTTCAGTCAGCAGTTGACGATTGTATTGTGCACGGAACTTAGACCTTTGCTACTGCTGAATTTTAAGTTTTTGTTTATTATTTTCTTGTCTAAGTTTATGCGTATTTTCAACAAGTGTTTTCCTAAGAAGTGTGTGTTGATAGCCGCTTCTTAGGAAAACACTTGTTGAAAATACGCATATACTTAGACAAGAAAATGATAAGCGAAAACTTAAAATTCTACAAGCTATCTACATCAAACAGTTTAAACCTAGCCTAAATAAAATAAATTTCGACACTACTAACATACTGCAATGTCTATAATCGACCGGAGAGGTCATAGTTATTATACTTACCCCCCACACCATAGTAGCAACAGTTCCCAGACCAATCCCTCATGCCACTATACACTCAATTGAACAGAAAACCCACTACCACCATTCCTTCTCGGCCTACAGCCATGTGCGACACACAAAAAAAAAAATGGACCTGTCTAATTTTCTCTGTATAACACCATTCTGTGAATAATGATTTAAATGTTCTATGTTCACTGAGCATTAAATGCTCATCCTTTGATAATGGCTTATGTAAGCCGAAAGCTCAAACCTTATGAAAAAATCAATAATTATTGCGATTTCTTGTCGTCTTTTCATGACAACACTATCAAGCTAATCAGATCATACGAACGGATCTTATACAAAATAAATAGACAGAACTTGTCTATATTATTCAATGAAACCTGTATTAATGAAAAAATGCTGCCAAAATACACACAATATATATATATATATATATATATATATATATATATATATATATATATATGTACAAAGTCATCAATGAACAGTTATAGGACAGGTTTAAATTAGACCAGTAAAAGTTGAATTAGAAAGTGTACATTGTAGTTTATGCAGCTTTTCCGATTGAACAAAAAACAACAAACCGAATTTGATGACACGTATCATATATCATATTTCTTATCACTAGAAAGTAGAATAATACACACGTAAAATTGGATCAAAATCGCTGAAAAGAATTTTGAAGAAAAAACACGAAATCAAATTTTGCGAATTAGTGTAAAATATTTTCTGACCAGTGAAAAGTGAGAGATTCTCAAATCTTAGAAAAATTTAACAAGCCGGTGTAAAAATAGCTAGCAAACGAACACGCACAGGTATGAATCTTTTGACTTTCACACCGACCACTTATCCATATATACAAGGTGTTTTTGGCAGTCAAAAATAATAACGTAACACGATATTTAAAGTCACAAATTTATTCGCTTGAAAAGACTCAATTTTTGAATTCAAAACACGTATAGCGACTTAAATACGAATATGAACACTTTTATTATACAAAAGGCGAATAATAATAATAATAATAATAATAATAATAATGATAATAATAATAATAATAAATCTACACTTCAAACAAAACGTTCACGGCATCTCAAATTCTTTTCACTCACACACACACACACATACATATATATGGTATTATTTTTATTATAAGTTAAAATAAAAACATAGTTTACTGCAACACAAAAGCCGTTGTGTTTCGGTACTATCTTATTAGCATCTCATCAGGCAGTGAAGTATTTCATTGATTGATGAGGCGCTATTACGATAGTACCGAAACGCAACGGCTCTTGTGTTGCAGTAAACTGTTTTTATTGTAACTTATAATAAAAATATTGCCTTGTATAATGCTCTACAAAGTATCGAGCATTCTTAAAAAAGTAAATCACTACAAACACTGAACTGTCAATCTATTAGTTTGTACTACTTCTAATATATATATATATATATATATATATATATATATATATATATATATATATACAGAAAAAGAAATATTATCTGGTTTAATCCACCATACAACAGAGCCGTCAAAAACAAACATAGGTAAGACATTCCTGAACTTAATAGAAAAACAATTCCCGGTGACAAACCGATTAGCAAAAATATTAAACAAAGTCAACGTCAAAATCAGTTACAGCTGCACAAAAATATTACACAAATAATAAAAAGCCACAACAAAAAATTAACAACTTACAATAATGCAACCGAAGAACCTTAGTGCAACTGCAGAAACGGAACTACATGTCCACTCTAGAGAAATTGCCAGCAAACAAACATAGTATACAAAGCCAAGGTAAATGCAAACAACACTATGTACTACATCGGTGCACTGAAGGACCATTTAAGAAAAGAAAAAACTACAATCTTTCATTCTCCAACAAAAAATACTTGAATAGCACTACACTATCCACATACGTATGGCGTTTAAAAGACATAAATATTTCACCAACAATAAGCTGAAAATACTGAAAAAAGCACCTGCTTACAACAACATTACAAAAAAATGCCTACATTGCCGACATGAAAAAGTAGCAATTATATCTCATATCCCACAAAAGAACTTACTAAACATAAGATCAGAACTAATTTCCAAAGGCAGACATGAAAATAAATACCTATGATCACAATTTATACTAAACGGATAAAAGAAAGGAACCGCTGATACCATAATCCTAGCCTATCATTTATTCTCTAGTTCAAACTACCACCATAATAAATGCATTTATTGTTATTATCATTACACCACCGTTACTAATCACTACTAGCGCTTTACAATAACTATTTGCTACCACAACTGTTATTATCATCAAATATTACTACAATCGTATTAGTCCGCAATCATCATTAACGTAAAATACCCCTCTCTGCCGTAGTAAAATTAATACCACCACACATAAATACAAACAAACATTAAAAATTAGAATTTCTACCATTTAAATATGCGCAACCACAAAAAAGCAAGCTAATAACCGACTTTAAAATAAAAAATAGCAATACAGCCTTAAATAAAATAATAGCAATTTTTACCTATCGTAGTTTCACTCAGACCACATCATATTATAGCGATGTCAACGAGCGGACAATTGTCGATTTCTCGTACATACATATGTGCATATGTATGTACGATAAATCGACAATTATCCGCTCGTTGACATCGCTATAATATTCGAATACACCAACAGAATGTATGTGCGCAACGGCACACATATACATAAATATGCCGAGCCCCACACGATTCGCATATATGTTTGTGTGAACCCTGGTTGGCGGACGCGCGTATGTGTGAGTGTCTTTGCGCACGTCAATGGGTGTACAAATGTGTATATATGTCTGCGTCTGTCATGACGACAGATTTTCCTCCCACTTCCACAAAAATACACGAATATACGCAGCCCTACATATAGTCAATTTTTTAAAATAATTAATCAGTTTGTCTGACGATCGCAAGTGCGTGAAACTCAGAGTTATAAACTCACACCTATCTATATGAATATATATACTAGCAGTATAGCCCGGCATTGCTCGGGTGTAATGAAAGCTTTAAAACTAATCTTTGGACGTTGGCACGAAAGAATAAAAAGCAATAGTTGTTTCCAGTTAAAGCGAAATCGTAGACTGAAAGAAAAATGAATGGATGTAAGTCAAATTTTGATTTCCTGGTATCGATATCAAATAGGTTTTTTCGTCGTAAACTGAATTTTGAAGGCTAAATAAGTCCTCTGAGTAAATGGTATCATGACTGAGACTAAGAACTACAATTATACCTACTTAGAGCCAAACCCGAAGCAAAAACTAAAGGGCTGAAAAAATACAGACATACAGGTTAGATAAAGAGACACACACACAAACATCTTGCCTTATATATATATATATATATATATATATATATATATATATATATATATATATTATCGATTTTCTGCATTATTGTAAGAGCTGCAACCTTGAAACTTCTGAATATCGTTTCTTATGTCTTTGTCTATGAGTGTATCAAATTTGATTAAAATCGGACCATTCCTATAACCTGATTTTTTCGATTCTCGATTTTCGATATTTATCGGGGATACCTCGACACAAAACCTAGCTAAGAACACTTGCTAACGCTTACAGTACAACTGAGTAAATTTTCAAGAAAATCGGTTCAGCCCTTTCGGAGTCTACAGGTAACGGACACACACACAGACAAAGTTCCATTTATAAAAAAATTTAGATAGATATTATATATATATATATATATATATATATATATATATATATATATTACAAAATTCAATTTTGATAAAAATGAATGTTTGCCAAGAAACGGATTAATTTGAATAAGAAGTGCTCAATACAACTTTTAGAAGATGACATATTGGTCAAATCTTACAATTAGTGAATAAGCACTTGCCTAATAGATCTGTGTTAAATAACTTTTTCGATAAAAACACAATGATCGTTACAGTTTTATGAGTAACATAGAAAAAACAATTAAAGAGCAGAATCTGCATTTCATAACACCTCATAGTCCCCCCTTTCTAAAAAAAAGTCAGTTCTTGGTAGAGTAGATTTGATAAAAGTAGAACCATACCTTTGCGAAGACACATTAATAAACATATTACAATACGTATGTACTCACGAAAAAAAAAATCAGCTCATTATCGCGCTCCAGGAAGTATTACTGCGTATGACATGTTATATATTTACAAAAGTCACATTAAGCAGGAAGGTCGGTGTTCTAATTATAAAAAGCAAAAATAATTAAGTATCGTTGCGATAATTGCGTTGAAGTTGCTCAGTTCTCACTGATGAGAGAGTTCAAATTCGTTTACACGTTTTGTAAGGGATGACTTATTTTTCTACAAACACAATGTTGCCATTTTGTCGCAAGACTATCGTTACTTCCATGGCAAATGTTCAGACGAACTCCATTCTTTCGTTCTACTAGTTCAGATCATTAATGCCAGAACACGTCATGCTACGCCCACGGAAACGAATCATTCTTATTTCTCTCGTATTACAAAGCACACAGCTTTCTCTCAAGACCTGACACTTTGCGAAAACATTCACTGAACTCATTAACTTCGGTTCAAAGATCAATCGCTATGCATTCTTTTTATCCAGATAATCTGCATAACACCTCATAATGCTCTCTTTCTATTACGTTTTCTTCTACTTCTCAGTACACAGTCGTATTAAAAAGTGTCCAATACAATTATATTGTAGAACGTTTTGTAAACGAGTTATATTACGCAAAACAAGTTTCTCTCATAGATCGCCTGAAGACACCAGATGGTAGAAAACTGGGTTGTATGATATACCTTGTTTACAAATCAATATATATATATATATATATATATATATATATATATATACAGTTTTGTGAATTAATAACTATACATATGAGAATACACACGTTTAAAAATTATAATCAGATGTTAATAAAACAGTGCTCAATGTAGTATGAACATATATATATATATATATATATATATATATATATATATATATATACTAATAAATATACATATTATCCTACGTCAGTGGCACTACTCGGAGTTGGATGCCGTAAGTAACCATTAGGTGCATGTTACGAACTGATCCTTTAAGGGATTTGAATTTAAGCACTGCCTCCTCAACTGCTTTGTTGATGTAGGTTTCCGTGTTGTATCTGAGGCTCTCAGCAACAAATTTGAGAGTTCTTTTCTTATCAGAAAAATCAGAGTCAGGTTTTTGAACTACCGTACTATCGTAAACGCCATTTGAATCATCCAATTCTTTTCGAATCCTCTGCACTGTCCCCAGATTGACATTCAAACACTCCTATGGGACATTTTTGCGTGAATGCCAAGCTGTACTGTGTGCAGTTTCAAATTTTCTGGCGGGGTGAATTTGGTATAGGCCTATTTTTGTCAAAGACGGTGCCCAACGGAACCTACTATACTGGGCGATACGGCAAAATTTAAAAAAAACAAAAAAACAACGTACATGTGCAAAATTAAAAATATAAACTGGCTAGAATTTGGCCATCGCTCTCTATAACCAAATTTCTTATTACTGGGTGAGTAATGGTTAACAATATTTGTGTATTCATTTACTGTTTCCAAGCGGTCTCTAGTTCAATATTCTAATCACTTACAACCTAAATAACTCTAACAACTAAAAAAAGTATCTTATTTGAAAAGTTCTTTTTTTTATTTAATGCCATAACGAATCAAACGGGCGTAAATCAAAAGATGAAAGCCCAGTTCAATAGTCTATGAGCACGTCATAATTATATGTTCATTAATATAAATTAATGTTTATAAACTAATCGAAAAGAATAGGAAAAATCCGAAATATAAGCGATAATGATGAATTTTACGTTGCGTCATGTTGACTTGGATGCTGGAGAAAACTCGCCGTGAGGACATTATATTTTTTCATCAAATTGTAAAACCGTCATTAAACACGGCTATTATATCGAATTCAAATCATCCTATGATCTAGCAGATCACCGGGGATCTACACCCAGCATTTCTCGCGACAGTGAGGGTTACTAGGAAGTTGTCATTTCGTTTCCGACTAACAAGCGGCAGGTTTTTTTGGGTTACATATTAACAGCATCGGATGTGCGTTGTGGTGCATTGGATATCGGCTCGGAACGAGAAATCGGGGATCCGAGTTCGAATTCCAGCTGAATTCATTGCATTCACTTACGCGCAAATACCCTTGGGAAAGGTACTAATCCTACTATTCCCTCCAGATATGGGTTAAATAACAGGACAGATTGGATTCTATAGCCTTGGTCGGCAACCAGTCTACCGCAGAAAGTAATGGCAACCTACTGCGGGATAATCTTCTGCTCAGTCAGTCATGTCTCTTTCGAGACATGATCGCTCAAGCGTGTATCACGTATGGCACTTAACTGACTGATTAACAGCATCATAGACTAATATCTGATCTCATATATTGAGAAAAGGCGTAATTTTCCATTCTAAAGAGCATTAGTATGAAATGGAGACTAGCAGACTCAGTCTGAATTTTTGCTGTTCTTCCGACTCCATCTTCCATGATGTTAAACGTCGTCAAATAAATTATTGTTTATTTTACTGAGGAACTTGAACCATAAATAGCCAGACGTTATGAATGCAGTATTTAACATACAATAAAATAATTTATTCTGTCATTTTAACCGTACTTATATAGCTATAGGTAGATGGTTAATGCTTATTTAATTCGGCCTTGTTTCCTACATAACCGAACTACCTACAGCTTACAGATTATTCCGAATTATCAGAATCAAAAGGTTTTCATTAGAGCGTAGATTGGAGATTGGAATTTGTGTGGAAGAATAAGGTATAAAGTATACATTTTTCAGGTTAAAATAGAAATTTACTAAAGGAAAGAATAACAAGGATTCGTAGAAGTTAATGCTCAATGAGAAACATGCAATGAGTTAAGGGTTCAAGAGTTAAAGAAATGTTCGTAGTAGAAATTTGTTGGGAAAAGTATATGCGTCCTTTGAAGGAGAAGAAGAAGTAAAAGGAATCAGCACATGAGAAAGAAGGAGAAAGTGGACGGTATGTGACGCGACCTTGTATCCAGATCGTGGTTGAAGTTTTCACCTGTTACATTTTAGTTGTGTGTGTGTGTCTCTCTCTCTCTCTCTCTCTCTCTCTCTCTCTCTCTCTCTCTCTCGCTTCCCCCATCTCCGACTGAATGACGCTGATTTATAATTCTTTAGATTTTTGGCACGGGATTGCGAAGTCCCGTTTGGTCTGGCAAATTGCTTCCGTTGGTCAAAAGATCAATTTAACATCTACTTGCGAAATCCAGTTTGGACTTTTTCCGTAAGTATGAGGTCAATCCTTTTTCTATGTGTCAAAACAAGGATTTCACACGTCATTGTGAATTTTTGTAAAAGTGAAGAAGGTTACTCTAAATTCTTAATTTCCTATCCACCACATTAACACCCAAACTATCAACTGATAAAAATGAATGAGAATAGAAACTGATAGTTGAGAAATATAATTTTAGTTAAGCACAAACATAAACTAAAACGACTTTCAGGATTGTCATACAAAAAACAAATGCTAATAAATAAAGAAACACTAACTGCAGAAAAAGTTTAAAGTAATACTAATAAACAATACATATACAACTTCAAATAAATATAGTACGGCTGTGAATGCTGGACAATATCATCGAAAATGAGGACAAAACTGGAAGCGGCCGAAATGTGGTTCTACAGAAGGATGCTACGGATATCGTGGACTGAGCATACAAGCAACGACGTGGTGTTAGAAAGAATGGCAACAAAAAGGAAATTGATGCTGAGCATCAGGAAGAGACAACTGAAGTTCTTGGGACATGCAATGAGGAAGGAGAGCCTGGAGAACCTGATACTGACTGGACAGATAGAAGGAAGGAGAGACAGAGGAAGACAGCGGATAACATATTTGCAGGGCCTGATCAGGTGGATGACGGAACGGGGGTTGCCAGGAGCAACAGGAGCAACAGGAGCAAACATACTAAGAGCCACAAGGGATAGGGAGACGTGGAGAGCCATGATCGCCTGCGTTCTGAAGGGACAGGGCACATAGAAGAAGAATAATAATTATATATATATATTTGTCATCCACATACAAGCCTGTTTCGCTGTATCACAGCTCATCAGTGTGGCTAGATATCCACTCGCTTCTGGTCGGGATCGAAACTCGATGGATATAGTGCCAGTCAGAGTCGCTAACCCCTAAGCCATAGGCTTATGGAATCAGAGAAAAGAAAATTTAGCGTGTTATATATAAGCGGTGTATACATACGTCACCCACCGAAAGAACTCAATTAATTCCTGAAGACTTATGCATAAATCGCAAAAGTGGTAACTATTTTTATTTATATATATATATATATATATATATATATATATATATATATATATATATATAGGTAAATATGGTATTATTGTATAGTGTGTTTGGGTTAGCGATTGTGGTTTGATCAAAAAGATGATGAACAGCCTTCCCCATACCCAGTTTTGGCTTTGTGTCACATTTTTAGCATTTTTACAAAAAAATAAGAATGTTACTACATTTTAATGAACACTCGTTGTTAACAATTTTGTCCAGAGAAACTTATTGACCAGAAAGAGTCTGACACCAGAATAGAATATCTTTGCTGGAGAATAACTTTCATAAACTTCTTAAGTTGAACTACCTCACGAAATATTTCTCAGAACAAGTTTTCGAGTAATTTGCAGACGCACCTTCCTACGAAGAGGCTTTAACATCCCTAGACAGGATCTCCATAAAAAAAGATAAATGAAATGGTCTCTAGGCACTTACTGGCCACGAGGTGTCATTTGCCCGCAGATTCAATTGACGGATTCAGTCAAGCCTTAGGGAAACTAAGCAAGGACTGTTCATTTTCTTCGGTATAAGCGCAATAATATCGAACCGAATTGATACTAGATTCGTTCATAAACGGGTTTCGGTCCACGAATATTCGACAAAAAATACTTGAAAATAGCACCTTAATGTTAAAGCAGATCTCTGACCAGATTTAGCAAAACAAAATGCTAAAAATATTATGCAAATGCAGTAACGTCAGAGACATCTTCACCTATTTTACCTCCTCCCTATCGTATGAGAAACTAAGCTCTCTCCTAAAAATATGGCTTTAAGTAAACGCACATGTTTTTGTTTCTGCGGAGGCAATAGACATGCAAGATCATTATGCGCGGCTAGAAGTGGCAAATGCTCTACATTCGGAAAGCTAAAACATTGGACTAAACATTGTAGAAGTACAAAGGAGAGCGAAATCGCACCCTTATTTGCATGTGTATACACTTGGCTGTCTATCAACAATAACGATAGAGACCACAGTATAACGATAGAATAGCCACAAAAAGCATTAATTGACCCGGAGAGCACAGAAAACCTCCTTACGGCAGGCATTGCGAATGAAAATTCAAGCAGAACCTACTAGTGCCTAAACAAATTATAGATGACTAGCTCATCTATTTCCATACAAATTCTGGGATACAAATTCTGGGATAATATTTACTTGAACTAAAAATAAAGGGTACTTTATACCAAGGAGTAAGATGTCTACTAATGAAGAATTTATGTTGCAACCTGATATTAGAGCTCAAATTCTTGCGTCAACATTCATTAACATAAATACCCTTAGCCACCGTTTAAAGTCTGTGACCTAACAGCCGTGAGAACGCTGTACCCAGCACCTTTCAAGAACATAACGCCCAATTGTAAACCAGTAGCGACTAGATTCTTATCTTTCCCAACGGTATTTGCACGTAAGTGAATATAACAAACCTAACTGCAATTGGACCTCGGCTCAATAATTAATAATTCTGAATTATTATTCACGACAACTCTCACGGGTCCAAGCTTACAACACGTGGTATTTCCAATCAGTCATCCATGTAGACTGTGATTGGGCTTAACTTCGGGGATTGTACGGGAAACGGTGTTTCAACGTTATATGGCTGTGAGCACCAGGAGAATCAGTGGATAGCTAGTACTTGAGAAATTTTATCAAATGCATTCGTAAAAAGTAGCACAAAGACGAATTGGCGTCGTAGAAGAAAGCATGGAAATATTGGAGCGCCATGATAGTTCAAATTCTTAAGGGACACATGCTATGTGTGAGAGAACGAACAAAGTACTTCCCAACAAATATCAGATATAAATGGAAACTTTTTAATGTTCCCTTTTTGGTGTATGCTTGAATATTTTAGGTAACGTACTCGTGTACGATTTTTAAGATTTCTTTCGTTGGTTTTTATAAAATACTTAACTTAAAAAATTTTTCAGAAAAATAGGTTTCGCATGTCCAGTAGCTCTTATTTTTCTTTTCCAGTATTGAAAGAAGTTTCCTTTCTAAACTTATGATTGAAATAGTGTGGGGCTTCAACATCTGGATAATGTCATGATTTTGTCCTCTAGCTACATGCGATATCTATTATAATTCTTGTCGATTGTGAAAGCAAGTATTCATTTGTTGTTTTAGTTTCATCCCCCATCATGCTTTGGTATTTTTGTTTTCATTTGAGTTCTTTCAGTAAACATCAAATATTCTGTGACTCATTCTACTTGTGCTTATATTAGTATTGCTGCCATATCTGGTCGGGTGCTCCTGCTATCCACCTCGGTGTTCTCGATTAAATCTAACGGAGAATCTGTAATGTCATCGATCCCGACTTGGCAGCTAGGAGACAGTCGCTTTACTCACCAACGCAGTGTGGCTTCCCTATGTCTCTTCTACAAATATTTTCACGGCTTCTGCTCCGATGAACTTAGCTCACTGGTACACCCTATATATGAAATTCCTCGAGCAACAAGATTGGCAACTAGGTCCCACTCTTTTACTGTGAAACCGATAAATAGTAAACGTAAATTCTACTTCAACAGCTTCTTTTCTCGCACTTCCCGCCTGTGGAATTCCTTTCCGCATATTTGTTTTCCCGATAGCTATAATCTCCATGAATTTAAATGTAAAGCCAATAGTCATTTCCTGTCTCATTATCTTGCATCCTCTCTCTCATACTTTTTTATCCATCAACCACAATCTCATCAGTATTCTCTTCCTTCTCATACTCTCTTCCTGGCACCCCATGTAACCTGTCATTCTTTCTCATAACATTCCTCCTATGTAACCCCCTGCACAACAGTGGCAGTAAAATGTCTTTCTTGGGGGGCCACACGATTATTAAAAAAAACGTTTCTTTATAATTGTGTCGCCCCAAGCAAAGCATTTTACTGCCACTGTTGTGCAGGGGGTTACATAAAAGGAATGTCATGAGGAGTGAGAGGTTGCAGGAGGTGCCAGGAAGAGAGTAGGAGAGGGAAGAGGTTACTGATGGGGTGAACGAGGAGGAATGTTATGAGGAGTGAGAGGTTGCAGGGGGTGTCAGGAAGAGAGTAGGAGAGGGAAGAGAGTACTGATAAGAGTGGGGTGGATGTAGAAAAGCATGTGAGAGAGGATGTAAGTTAGTGAGACAGGAGATGACTATTGAATTTACATTTAAATTCTTGGAGATTGTAACTGTTAGGAAAGCAAGTATGCGGAAGAGCATTCCACAGGCGGGAAGTGCGAGAAAAGAAGCTGAGGGAGTAGAATTTGGGTTTTACAATTTATCGGTTTCACAGTATTCACTTTTATTAAAAGTCACTCTGTAGTCAGTTTGTAGTGTGCTATATAAGCTCTGACATATCTTCCTAACATGTAGGTTGCACAGTTTCCAATCCTATCCATTCATGTCTATTGATATATTACTCCTGAGATAATTTGCTACTTTTAAAAAGCATTTCACCCCCAAGCAAGGTGATAATGCCACTAAGATACAAACGGTCAGTGGGAGTGAAAGTAGCATGAGAAGACATTAGAAGGAACCGGAAACCCTAACCTAAACAGAAGACAAGAGATAAACATCTACTTTCCAGCCGACGATGAATGGTCGAACTGTTAGATAGGCGAGCCTATTGCCTCTTTACTAATTTTGTATTAAAAGTCACTTTCGACTTGTTACATGATGAATGTTCTCAGATTTTAATGTTTATTGGACTGAATTAATTGACAATTGATCGTTATTATCAATTCAACGGCTTGATATTTCCTAACACATACACACTTTGAGTAAAGATCATGAAACACAGAGAGAGTGTGGATGAAGCGACGATGAAAAAAAACGAAAGTTATAGGATATGGGAAGAGAACAGAGAAAGAGAGTGATAGAGAGAGAGAAAGAGCGAAAGAAAGATGAGATAACATATATAGAAAGAAAGAGAGAGAGAGACAAAGAGAGAGAGAGAGAGAGAGAGAGAGAGAGAGAGAGAGAGAAAGGATTTGAGTGGTGACGTTTTTTGATGTTATTTGTACAGAGGAGAATCTTGTAATTTGCCTATCGGCTTTAGTCTGCCAATTTTTCTTTTCGTATTTTCTTTCCGATTTGCTGGTGGGCACAACTTGGGGTAATCATAAACAAATAAAAGCTGTTTTTCAACAAATTGAAAACAGTTTGTTGTTTATATATTTCAGAGTGAAATTCTATTTCTGCAAGCTAATAAATCACCGTGATTTGTGAAGATGAAAGGCAAAACTGATGGGCGAATTTTCAATTAGAATAATTTTAGGCAGACCGCAGCAGTGAGTATTGAACTTGCTACACGTACGACAGTCTCCTGCAGAGGTCGGCGAACATTTCTTGGACATGATCCAAATTGGCAGTATTTTTCGCACTTGTAAGACAAACGTGTAGCTATATATCATGTCATCGCTTTACATCCCAAGAGATGACAGATCCTTTCGAGGAGAAACAGCGTGTGCGTGAGTGGATTTTTAAATGAGTTATGAATATTGGGCAATTTCTCGACAGATGAAGAGGAAACTTGAGATGTGATTCTACAGGAAGAAGCATAGAAGTCTACTGACGGAACATGTGAGAAATAAAGAAAATGAGAAGGAAAGGAACTCTAGTGTTTAGAACCAGAAATGGTCGCATAAAGAGAAAAGAAGGCTTGGAGAATATGACAATGTGAAGGGAAGAAAGACAGAGAGAAAGAGCGAGTTTGTTTAAATGGATGACAGAAGAGGGCTTAGGAAGAGAGTAAACTGACAAACATTGCTTATAACTACAAAGGAAAGGAAGTTGTGACCAACCATTTTATGAAGAGATGTATTTCTATAGGCAGTTGATGAGAGGTGTATGGACGCAGTCTGCAAGAAATGAGCAAGTTTTAAGGAAAATGCAAAACGACGGTAACATCATGGAAAATGAAATTGGCGAAATTCCGACACAGATGGTCTGAATATCATTACTCTCGGGAATGCAAAAAGAACGTCGCTGTGACACGATAACTAGACATATATGTATTTTATTATAATAGATTAAAATAGAAAATAGATTAGAATAGAAAATAGTTTAAAAACATATCTAACAAAAGTGAAAAAGAAGAGGAAAAATTAAATAAATAAACGCTTTTTCTTTTATGAGGAAAATTGTCCTCCGGTAAATGTTTGACTCAGTGATTTAATGAGATAAGTTCAGCAGGTGGGTTTTCGATGACCCGGTCAAAGGCTGTCCTTTACTGTATCTTGACCACACATTAAGCCTTTTCCGGCGGAAACCTTATTAAGATAAAAAAAAAGATAACTGAAATTTCAGACTTACAGTCGCCGGTGTTTGTCACCGGTGGTCTAAAGCATTTCCGGATTTCCGGATTTCCGGATTTCCGGTCAATTTTGGATAAATTCAGGTAATTTTTCCGAGTCAGTTAAGTTAAGTTGAGAGAAGTTAGAGAGTTGAGAGTCCGCCGGGTGCGAGCTTGAAGTAAGGATCTCCGTTCGTCTTGTTTCGTTCAGTTCGGATTTGTTGATCTCCATTAATTAGAGTTACAGCTGTGTGTCACATTCGCCTGCCCCAACCGATAAGGCTAACTCTAAACGAATAAAGCATCCTTTCAACTCATCCAAGTTGTGGAAGTTCGTTCCTTATAGTCAATCTTGTACCCCTAGCTGTCCGGCCGACATTTTCTATAAATTCCCGGCAAACATCACAGCGTGGAGAACGGCCGCCGGAGAAAATTGTTAGGACGGCCGTTGGGGTGTTACAGTCGCATTCGAGTCCTGGTTATCGCAACGAGCTGCAATTCGCAACAAGGTTTCTGATCGGGAGATTAGAAATTTCAGTAGCGTAGAACTCTCTCTTAATTGCTGATAATCTCAAGTCCATAAAAATTCTGGGTGGTAGCACCTGTTAGGGCCCTAGCTATGGGCAAATAGTGAATCCCTAGATAAAAACAAAACTATGAAAGTATAAAAATATTTTTTTTATATAAAATAACAAACAATTTATAGCGTAATTACTTATAATGAATTTTATAGCAAAATGACTGAATATATTTTATCTGAAATTGAAGGTATGAAATAACGTTCAAAATATTTAGTTGAAGCCATAAAATTGTGTCAAAAATATTCAGATTTCAGCGTCAAATAAACCATAGATGTCGACATGCTGCTAAACAAAATCAACCACAAAACAACCAACGTCGCTTCGCTCTTGGTATATAAGGTCAAACGTTAATCTCTGTCGATAATAACATGTAACCCAATAAAACCCATCGCATATTACTTGCAGACGTAAATATAGAGTTACCTATCAAACGAGCTTGAGTAAGTATTTCTTAAAGTTACAAAGGAAACGAAGTTGTGGAGAGCAATGAACGCCCACGCCCTGAAGCAAAAGGAATGAGAGGCATATGTCTAACGCAACCCTTTTGTTTCAAACCACAGAATCCAGCGGCATAATTGAATCCAGAACGTCAATGGAAGGTCAGTTCCAGTAAATATGCCGACCAACCTTCGGTAAATAAAAAAAATGCACTTCTAACACCTACGCTTAATTGGTTTACACGAAGTTATTTTTTTCTAACCATACCACTTGCTGTTATTCAAGGGTAAAGAACCCCATCATTTCTATTCAAAAAGAAGAAGAGATCTATTTTTTTAAACCAGTGTTAATTAAGCATAATATATACAGTCGGAATTTGAACTCAACCCGCCGATTTCACTTATGGGCATATCCGGCTATGTATAAAACTATATTTTAATCACTTCTTTTAAACTGTATCAAATACTATTTTCCATTACGAATCAGCATAAACATTAATCTTGCAACGGTGGCTTTGATAAAAGAAAAAAATCAATGAGAATAACTGTATTATTTCTTCTGGGATAAACTAATTTAAATTGTGAGCCAAAATTTATTTTCTTCTCGTCAAAATTGATTAATGTTGATCGGTGGAAAACAAGCTATTTGCAGATTAGCTTGTTTCTTAATTGAAAATATCTTCTCATATACATATGTTGTTCCAAACACTGAAATTAATTGTCTGGCAAAAGATTTTAGAAGACAATATAAGTTAGCTTATCATTCCCTCTTTGAATTCTTCATTGGATGACAAAGCAAAACCTATCAAAACATGTCATTGGACGACAAATGACACATGTCAGCGGAGTTATGATAGGAAATTATCAATGATGCATTTTATACTTAATGTGAATATGAAAAAGGAGTTATTTCATTCTTAATATAGATAAGGTTTGCTTTTGCTTGACTTGGTTTGTTTTGTTTTATAGCATATCAACTTCAGTGGGTTATTTAATGCCGGTAAACTTTTAAAAAGAAATTCGTATAAATAGAAAATGTATTCTTTGTAAGGAATCAGGTTTTAGATCGCATATTATTAACGTATTTTTGTAAAGAGAGTTTTGTCGATAGTCACATGCATTACTCGTATTTTCTTTTTCAAAAAATATACTGCCGGTAATATGTTTTCCTCAAAAAACAATTGCACGTAATATTTTTTCCTTTGATTTTTTTAAAAAATGCATTGCTGGTAAAATTTTTCCTCAAAATTAAATTGCTCGTAATATTTTTTCTTCAAAATATATTGGTGGTCCTATTTTCTTACCCCCAAAAGTATTGCTGGAATGTTTTGCTATAAAAGTTTATTTTTATGCTTTCCTAGTTTTTTGACTCCTGTTTGGTGATTAATTGTTATTTACCCATAGCTGGGACTCTAACAGGGTATCAGGGTGGACCTCGGAACAACAGCAATTAGGAGCAATGCTGTATCTATGGAAAGTTAACCTAACGGATCTAATGGCACTTTCAGGTGGTTTTGATTTTCCCTTAAGCTAAACTGGTTATCAGTTCCGCATTTCTCTTTATCCTATAGACAAGGTAGCGGAGATGGATTCATACTATTACCAAATGTGTTTATATGAGAATAGGCATAAAGAACTGGGCCAATATATATATATATATATATATATATATATATATATATATATATATATATATAAACTTATTTATAAATGGAATTTTGTCTCTGTGTATGTGTGTGTGTGTCTCTGTGTGTGTCCGTTACCTATAGACTCCGAAACGGCTGAACCGATTTTGAGAAGCGTATCGACCCTTCTTCATTTCTGTTGTTCGTAAATCCAGCCTAACTATATGCAAATAATTAACCACCTAATCGGGGTCAAAAACTATGAAAATATAGAAATCGATGTGAATAGTAAAAATACCAGCAATACATTTTGGAAAGAAAAATATTACCAGCAATACATAAAAAACAAAAAAGAATTACGAGTAAAAAATTACCCAAAAAAATTTAGAGCGATATGTTTTCGAACCCCCCCCCCCCCCCAAAAAAAAAAACCAGGAATACATCTTGGAAAAAAAAATATACCTGTAATATATTTTTGAAAAAAAAATTACCAGTATTACATTTTTTGAAAAAAAAAGATAAATAACAGCAATACCTTTTCTGAAGAAAAGAAATGACAATTAAAAAAATTACCAGTATTACATTTTTGAAAAAAAAAAGATAAATAACAGCAATACCTTTTCTGAAGAAAAGAAATGACAATTAAAAAAATTACCAGTATTACATTTTTGAAAAAAAAAAGATAAATAACAGCAATACCTTTTCTGAAGAAAAGAAATGACAATTAAAAAAATTACCAGTATTACATTTTTGAAAAAAAAAAGATAAATAACAGCAATACCTTTTCTGAAGAAAAGAAATGACAATTAAAAAAAATCACCAGTATTACATTTTTGAAAAAAAAAAGATAAATAACAGCAATACCTTTTCTGAAGAAAAGAAATGACAATTAAAAAAATTACCAGTATTACATTTTTGAAAAAAAAAAGATAAATAACAGCAATACCTTTTCTGAAGAAAAGAAATGACAATTAAAAAAATTACCAGTAATACATTTGACTCTCGACAAAAAAAAACTCTCTTTACAAAATGATTTCAGTGAAACATGAACTGAAAAATGTTTTCTTACAAAGGATACATATTCTATTCATATGAATATATTGTAAAAAAAAACTTGTCATTAATTAACCCATTGAAATTTATATGCCGTAAAACGAAATAATCCAAACAAAATTAAACGAGATGCATTTATTGTGTTTTTTTTAATTTTTTATTTTTTACTTGCTCATACAAAATGGTTGCTTCGCGTAAAAATATATTAGGAAGGCATTAAGAATTACACCATGGCCTTCTGTCCATCGCATTTTTGTATTATTGACTTCTATAAAGCAAAAATGTTACGATTAATAAGTAAAGCGTCTCGTGTCATAATCAGGTTTCGTTAATTGCAATTGAGGTGATAATCGAATTTGGGGGAAAATGCAGGGTTAGGGTTACAGTGTTTAAAGTTAAAATCCAATTTAAACTCGAAAAGTATTGATTATTTTATTTTTAAACGCTTTTAAAAATGTTGCACCTACGAAATGGAGAATCACTTACACCCTATATTCACGGAGACTGTAAGTCTAGTTCCAAAATATAAGTATATAAAATTTAACTCCTGTGATGTATAATCAACATGGTTAATGGAAACTACAACATTACTACCCAGTATCTAAACCATACTTCTTTATGTTCCGTGTCCCCTCGGGACGTGGGCGATCATGGCCCTCCACAACTTCCTGTTCTTTGTAGCTCTTTGTGTTTTTGTTATTTCTCCTAAGACCTGTTCCGCCATCCATTTATGCTCGTTAAGTATGTCATGCGTTGTTTTCCTCTGTTTCTCTTACCCTCTATCTGTCCCGTGAGTATCAGATTTTCCACACTCTTCTTCCTCATTATGCGCACCAGAAACAAACTTTCACTTCCTGATGTTAAGTATTATTTTATTTTCTACTTCCGTTTTTTTTTAAACTTCGTCACTGCTCACATGTTTGATCCACGGTATCCTCAGCATCCTTCTGTAGAAGCACATTTCTGTTGCTTCGAGACTCTTTATCATCTTTGAGAAGATCGTGTGTCAACTCTCTTTCATTGCACTTTTTGTCTAATTTACTCACATGAACTGAGGAGAATATCCCAGCAAGGGTTTTTGCTCGAGCTATTATTATTTGTAATAATCGTCTATGACGCTAGTCATCTCCTTTGAAATCAGTTTATGGTGAGATAGTTTGAAGGGTCATTTTTAAACACTTTAATAATTTATATAAAAAAATATTTAGTTTCCTTTGGCTCAGTGAAGATGTCAACAAGAAATGTAATGCAATAGACAACATTGGCAACAGTTTGATAGAGTGATTAAGCCTAGTATTAGACAAATAGAAATAAGAACACCTTCTTGATGCATATTTTTAGATGCATATCTCCCTCTTTTGGGTTCAATAGTCTTGAATCGCAACCAGCCTACTGCTGAAAGTAATGACAACCTACTGCAGAGAAGTTTTCTGTCCAGTCAGTCATGTCTCGAAAGAGACACGAGTGCCTAAGCGTGTATCACGTATGGCACTTAACTTACTGATTTACACCTATTTTTAGATGCATATCTCCCTCTTTTGGGTTCTATAGTCTTGAATCGCAACCAGTCTACTGCTGAAAGTAATGACAACCTACTGCAGAGAAGTCTTCTCTCCAGTCAGTCATGTCTCAAAAGAGACATGTGTGCCTAAGCGTGTATCACGTATGGCACTTAACTTACTGATTTACATCTATGGGAAATTTAATGCCGAAATCTAAATACGCTTTCTTTTTTAGATAATGATGGTTTTAGTGATACAAGTCTTACTAATTAACCCATCGCTGGGGTAAAAGAGGTAAGGTCATACTTTTCCAATGGTATTTGCGCGTAAGTGAATATAACGAACTCAAATGGAATTGAAACTCGGCGCTCTGATTAAGAATTCCAAGCTATTATCTATTACACCACCCGCAAAACCAAACTAGCAGCTCATAGCACCCGGCATTCTGAAGCGGTTACACATCTAGGTACTGATCAGGCTCGAGGTTGCTTGATTTCGGTGATGACCAACCGTTTTTTTAACGCCATTTGGCCGTTAGCCGTGAGAACAATCCATGGATTTAAAACAAATAATCATTAAATCTATTGCTAAAACTTTTTTACATGCGTATTGTTTTATTGGCGTAGTATGCGCGTTGTGGTGAAGTGAATATCGGCTCTGAACGTGAAATTCAAGTTGAATTTGCTGCATTCACTTACGCGCAAATGCCTTTCGGAAAGCTATTAATCCGTCTCTTCTCCCTTCAGCTATGGGTTAAATAACAAGACAGTTTAGGTTATATAGTTTTGGTTAGCAACCAGTCTACCGCAGAAAGTAATAGCAACCTGCTGCGGGGAAATCTTCTGCTCGGTTAGGCATGTCACTTTCAAGACATGATTGCCCAAGCGTGTATCACGTATGACACTTAACTTACCGACTTTGTAGGAAAGGGATGCGCGTTTTGCTGTAACTGATATCGGCTCAAAAATCGGAGAAACGAGTGCGAATTCCAGTTGAATTTGTAGCATTCATTTGTGCGCAAATCAACTTGGGAAAGGTATTAGACTAGATTGAATAGCAAGACAGATTGGGTTCTATAGCTTTGGTTGGAAACCAGTCTACCGCAGAAAGAAGTCGCAAATTACTGCGGGAAAATATTCTGCCTAGTCAGTAACATACTGAAAAAGACATGATCACCTAAACGTGTATCATGTATGGCGTTTACAGAACTGATAAAAGATAGACAGAAATTTAAGTTTAGTCTGAATTTCTGTTTGAGGAATTATCTGTTTCGAACTTTTCTCCTCATCTTTGTTGCCAAATTCACTATTGTATCTCTCTATAGTTCTGATATGATATATTGTAATTATTTACATTGTTCAAACTCTTCTCATCTTTGTTGCCATATTTACGACGTTTCGGTCATTGTACGCTCCGTCCTTCATCAGATGATTAGAATTTTAAACTAGAAAGTCGTGGATGGCTGTGATCATCCATGTTCATTTAAGACATGACATAGAAAAACAGGAGATTTGACTCGGTAATGAAATTGTTACACTCCCTATTATTTACACTATATCATATTCTAACTATTGTATATGTCAGACTACCGTGGATTGGTCACGTTAGTTAAACATACACAGATAAAATTTCTATCACCATTAAGCGATGTTTCAATGCCGTTATGGCGTTTTTGTTGTTGTTATCGAGTGTGTCTATCGAGGTGACCTATGAGGAATTCCGAACCGAACACTTTATTTAATCTACAGGGCTGGACTGTTCTACTCCCCCTGCCCATGACTATGAATATTGTTTTGTTCTCTTATTTAGTACTGTTTAGTTATTGCAAATTGACCACACTCGACATTGAGCTCACGGTTGATGTCAACAAATACACAAACCAATGTTATCTACTATGCCATTGTCCTGTAGTAAACACAGTCTTAAACCAAACCTTCGCTACCCTATATATAAAGTCGACTTATGCACGAGTATATATGGTAATCAATATCAGTATATTAAAGAAGACCTGCAGTTTATGAATTTCAAGTTTGATTTTTTTCTTTTCATAGTTCAAGTAATCACGTGGTACAAATATATTTTGTTTAGGCTTTCGTAGGAGGATCGCTTTACAATGATTTTGCATCGCAAAGTGAACCCCGACTACTAAAGTTTATAAAATTTAATAAAAAATATTCGTATTCATGAATTGAAATGCTTCATGTACAGAACTGTGCAAAAGTATTAAGACAAGAACTATTTTATCTTTTATGAGGCATATTGACAGAAAATAAACAATTTAATTAAAGTAATTTCATTTGATTTACTCAACAAATCCTTTAACAAGAAAAATTTACTTGTTACAAAATAAATTTAATATTTAGTATAATAGGCTTTCGCTTTGATCATAGCCTTCATTCTGTCAGGCATTGACATGACGAGCTTCTTCAATATATCTAATGCTATCTCCTGCCAAGCAGCTTGTATTTGTTCCCAAAGTGTATCTAGCGAAGTAGCATTAAATTTATCATTTTTATCCAATATATCCCGTAGATGTTCAAACGAATTAGATCAGGGTTTTGTGGTGGCCAATTCAAATTCCGAAGCCTTCCTTCCTCGTCCTTTTTAGTTAAATAATTCTTACAAATGTTTGGCTTTTCATCTTGTATTTTAATTTCAGTGATGTTTTTTGGAAAATCACCCCTGTCTTAATACTTTTGCACACTACCGGTAGTGTGCAAAAGTGTTAGGACAGGGGTGATTTTAAACTTTATTTTGATACCTCATAAAAGTTAAAATGGTTCTTGTCCTAATACTTTTGCAGAGTACTGTATAGGAATAGGAAAAAAAATGAATGAAAAAGATTATTTCTAGTCGCAATGCACCGTTAATTTTAGTGCAATGTCCCTTCAGAGCGTCGGCGATTATGACTCTCCACAGTTTCTTTTTCTTTATTATCTGTGATTTGCCAGGCATTCTTGGAAAATTCTGTGGCGAAGATTTGCATTGCTATCTCCATAAATTTGAAATGAAAATTTTTCTTCTCTTAGGCAGGTGGCCGTCCAAAGCTAGTCTACCGTACTATTTATAGACGAATCCACCTTTTTTTTTTTACTGAAATACTTCTGCGAAACTAAACGCAAAAAACTAACCCTTCTTCAGGGTTTATCTATTTGTTTAGTTGCTAACAAAGATTAAATGATAGAAATTTTGTAAAGCATTATGATTTTACGATCACACAAGGAATAAAACGGACAGTTAATTTATATAGCTTCACTATCTATCTCAAGTCGGTAATCAAAACTTGCTTTGCTGTGATAAGGTTACAGAAAATATGTTAGAATTTCATAAAAGAAAATTTCTGTCTAAAGAAATTTATAATTATATTCGTCCCGTAATTTCCCCGCCTCCTCGAATGTATGGGTTACCAAAAATTCACTAAGAGGGCGTTCCACTAAGACCCACTTTGTTTATGCTGGGTTCATCCGAACATAATCTGGCCAAGAGGTTAGCAGAAGTTTTTGATCCCGATATTCGGAGTATTGTGTGCCCGACTCGTTTCATTTCGATGAATATATGCGAAACCTGAAACCGAATTTTGACACTGAGTATTTTGTGTCGTTCGATATCTCGAGTCTGTTCACAAATGTCCCAACTGACGAAACGATTAACATTTGTGCCGACTTTTTATATCGTGGCCCCATAAGGTCTCTATCCTTTTCTGAAAGTGTCTTTCTCGAGTTGATGGGGATGACGGTTAAGTCTCTTCTTCAACTTCGATAATTGCATGTATCAACAAATAGGTGGCTATGAGTAGTCAATTAGATCATTTGGTGGTCAACATTCTTGTTGGCTTTCATGAGAAACAGCTTTTCGATAAGATTGATAAACCCTATTGTTACTTCTGCTACGTTGATGATACGTTGAAGTCGTCTCCTGAGAGTAGTAAGTCGGAAGAGTTCTCTTCACAGTCAAATAATTTCCATTCTGCCTTAAAATATACTATGGAGGTAGAAGAGAATAATCAGTTACCTTTCCTGGATGTCCTAGTAGAAAGAACAGTTTCATGTTTTCTTACTAGTGTTTATTGGAAACCCACTTTCTCTGGGATTTTACTTTAGCTCCCAGAAGCAGGAAAATCAATCTTATTAGCTGCCTTACCCATCGGGCTCTTATGTTATGTTCTGAGTGTAAACTCGACGCTGAACTACAGAAAATTAAACAGCTATTTCTGAGAAATGGCTATCCCGAATGTGTAGTTATATTTTCCATTGAAGAAAAGTTGCTCAGTTCAATAAGGTTAAGATTTATGGACCGTTTAAATGTCTTGTATATGTCAGACTACTGTGGATTGGTCACGTTAGTCAAACATACACCGATAAAATTTCTATCACCATTAAGCAATGTTTAAATGCCGTTATGGAACGGAGCATTTTTACAATTGGAAGAGATTTCCCTCACTGCCGTAAGGATGTTTTGCTTGCCCATCAAAGAAATTTAGTTGTATATCAATATAAGTATCGATGCGAGGTCGGCAAAACAGAGGTTCGAAGTTAGAATTGCCCAACATGTCCCGGGCCAGGTGCTTAGATATGAGCCAATGACATCCGGGTGTTCGCAGACTCATTCCTCCGCAATAGGTGAGCATTTATTAAATTATGAATCTTACAGAACAAGATATTCCCCAGAAGTTTTCTCTGTATTTCAAAGGGCACAGAACAGACTCCGCTTGAATATTTTGGGGTCTGTTAGCATGCAGACACAAACCGTGTGCATACAACGAGAATTAAAACGAAAATTGGTCTTCTTTAGAGAATCCATTAACTGACGGGGGATAATTTTTGTTTCTTCCATACACCTTATTCTTACATTTAAACTTCTGTTGCTAATAACAATTTTGCTAATGAGAAACTCAGTATTAGCAATTTAGTATTAATTCCTGAAAATTTTTGCTTTGAAGATTGCTGAGTTTAATAAAATTAAAACTGCAACTATTAGTAAACGTCCGGTCTATCTCCGGGTACCGTGGTTTGGTAGGGTTAGTGAGTCCTTCACCAAACGGATTTCATCTAATTCACGTGAGTTTTATTATGCAGCTAAAGTTAGTGTTGTTTTTAAAACTAAGTCTATCCTTTCATCTATACGTAAGTACATTCTACCACACCCCACTTAAATTTAAATGTAGTTGTGGTTTCGACTACACAGGTAGAACGACGAAGCGTCTGCATGTTAGGATTAAGCAGCATGTGTCTGCTAAAATACTCATAAAGAATATTTCGTGTGGTGATAGCATTCGAAATACATACAGGTCTTCCATTGCAGATCATTTGATAAATAGCCGAGTTGTGCTGCGGATTTTACTATAAACTGGCTTTCTGTTTTGGGCAGAGTACACTCGTTGTTTTATCTGAAGGTGTTGGAGACGCTGTTAAACAGATCTAGGCGATCCTCTCTTTGTAAACAAAGGAACTGTTTACTTGGGCTTGCTTTGCTGTGTCTCTAGCATCTTTAGATGTAATAACTTTTATTTTTCCCTTTCCGTTCATTCATATCATCCACTCATAATTTTATTTCCGTTTACAGTTTTGACAAGATGGGACGAAACCGGTCTGTCAATTTTAGCTTTGATAATATTATTTATTATATATAATACTGAATTGGGGTAATGTATAGCGTTAAAATTGTTGTTTTATTTTTTCCATAGTTTTATTGATGAAAGGTATTTTAGCAAGCAGATTTTTTAATCGTAAAATGCTCAATATCGGGTTAGAGACAGAGCGTTAATAGGATTATTGCCGAGAATTTTGTCACTTAATTGAGCAGGTTCACGCCGACTTCGCAGCCTCATGAGGTTCCCAGTTATAATGTCGTCACACGTCAGAGCTAGGTTTAAAGCTTACGAAACCTCGAAGTAGTTTTTATAATTTTCTTAAATCATTTCATCCCAAGAAAGGCGATAATGTCACAAAGATGCTGGAGTTTACATGGAGAATGAAAACAAATTGGAAGATTTTAGCGAGGAAAAGTACAATAAAGGAACAGGCTTCATCAAGAGAGGAGATTGAAATTGACGTTGCATTTAAATTTTGAAAGATTGTGAATGGCAGGGGAGCAAGCAATCATAAGTGTGTAACAGATGAAAAGTGCAAGAAAAGAGACTATAAGAGAACTAACGGTTGCATCTGGTTAGCTCTACAGTAAAAGAGTGAATTATAGCTGATAATGAAAATGCAAGCTTAAATTCGTGCCATCGAGGCACTTTTGGGAACGATTCATAAAAACGAATGCATTGAAAATATTCGTCGAAATGATATACAGAAGGTAACAAAAGATGCTGCTATTAATCTTTAGGTCCTCGACAAAATCTGCAATGTTGGTTGGTTGGTTGTTTTGTTTTTATGGCATATCAATACCTCGGCGGGTCATTTATTGCCAACTAAATTTTATTTATTTATCACTGGTAATACCTTTTTCTTTCAACAATTTATTGTTGTTTTTATATAAGTTTTGTGTCTAGTAATACTTTTTTTTTCGAATGTCAAGATTCTTTGGGATTGATTTTTAAGGGCAGGGTCCCCAAGTCCTACCCTGTTATTTAACCCATAACTGGAGGAAAGGGACAGATTAATACCTTTCCCAAGGGTACCAGTACTGAAGTAAATGCAGGGTGTTCAACCGGAATTCGAACTCGGCGCACCGATTTCTCTTTCCGAGCCGATATCCACTGCACCACAATGCACATCATCACTAAACGCTTACAGCACCTGGTATTCCCAAGCTGTCACCCATCTAAGTACTGATTAGACTCAACGTTGCTTAACATCGGTGATCGAGCGAGAACCGATGTATTCAACGTGATATGGCCGTAAGCCGGTAGCAAAAGAAAACGATAAAAAACGACTGAGCAGAAACTTAAGAAAAAACTGAATGTATAGTCATCAGAAAAAAGAGGCTGCAAAATGCCACCTACAGGTCGGAGAAACTAAAATGAAAAAAAACAACTAATGAAATCTGAATGCCTGGAAAGTGTTCTGACAGAGGATGGAAAATGCGACATTGATATTTCAATAGAAATGGCCAAAGACACATTTCAAAAGATAACCAGAGTGCTGAGAGACAGGAAAATCTCGTTAGAAACATAGAAGAGAGTACTGGATTGCTATGTGATACCTTTCTTTCTGTATGGTTGTGAATGTTGAAGGATGAAGGAGAGGCTTGAGGCAACAGAAATGTGGTTTTACAGAAGGATGATGAGGATACCATGGACTGAACACGTGACTAACAACGAGATGTTAGAGAGGATGGAAATGAGGAGAAAACTCATACTTAATGTAAGGAAGAGACAGATGATGTTTCTGGGACATGTAACGAGGGCCTGGAGAATTTAATACTCACTGGACGGATTATAAAGCAAGAGAGACAATGCAAAGCAGCGCGAGACCTACTTGATAAGCCTGAGCAAATGGATGTCAGTGCAGAGTTTGGGACAGATACCAAGAGGAAAAAGATTGAGGACGACAAGAGGCAGAGCCAAGCGTAAGTCCAGGATCGACTACGTGCTCAATGAACACGGCACGTGAAGAAGAAGAAGAAGCCATGAGACTTAGTGGTAAAGTGACTGAAGTGCAAATTCTATTGCAGGTTTAAATACATCACAGGCCCTTTTTTTAAAATCCGTGTGAATAAAAAGAAAGGAAAAACTATTCTATACCCATAGTTTCGTAAATTTACCTTGATAATGTCAAATATAGAGAAAATGCGTTGGTAAAGAATTGTCTGCTTTTTTTTTATTCATATTGTCTCTTTACAGATATCTATTTCTAATCTGAATTTTTACGTCTATCTTTATATATATATATATATATATATATATATTATATAAATTGTATTTTAGAACATGTACAGAATTTTTTTTATATATCCACTACAAATTGTACATTTGTTTTGACATTGAAACTACAGGGTGCATTTTCAATGTACATTTGTTTCGACATTGAAACTACAAGGGTGTAGTTTCACTGTTGAAACAAATGTGCAATTTGTAGTGGATATATAAAAAATCTGTACATGTTATAAAATACAATTTATAATAAATATTCACAGCTCTATATATTATATATTGAGCACTGTTTTAAATTAATGTTTTGGACGTTGTAAAAAAATTTTCTTCGTTGTGTATTCACTCGGATATATATATATATATATATATATATATATATATATATATATATATATATCTTTCGCGTATTATAATTGAAAGATGTCAAAAATGAATTGTAATTGATATTATTATTTTTCATTTTTCAATGTTCCCAAGTACTTTCAATCTCATACCTAGACCAGGGTGTGATTTGTGGCTCATATATATATATATATATGAGCCACAAATCACACCCTGGTCTAGGTATGAGATTGAAAGTACTTGGGAACATTGAAAAATGAAAAAAAAATATCAATTACAATTCATTTCTGACATTTTTCAATTATAATACGCGAAAGATTATCCGTGAGTTTGAACAGATTTTATTAAAAATAAGCAGACACAATTTATTTAATCTGACATATATATAGCTGCGTTTCACTAATCCGCACAGAAGTAACAACAGTGTTTCTCATACACATGCATCCATCTATAAATAGATGGATATAAAATAAATAAAAATAAATATAAAATATCCATCGAAATACTAAATCATCGCAACATTTTGAAACA